>PKRV01001640.1:977705-1058040 GCA_003709505.1 Hyphantria cunea | reverse complement strand
AAAAACAACAAAAAAAAAAAAAAAAAAAAAAAAAAAAAAAAAAAAAAAAAAAAAAAAAAAAAAAAAAAGGAGGACTGGTGATACCAAGGCCTCACAGAAAACACACACACAGCGCAAGCTCCACACTTCAACCCCTCCCTCGTTCCCATTCCCATCCCCAACCGGCAACTGACTTGTGACGCCTCTAGTGTTGCGTGTGTCGCAACCTTCAGGCGATACGTCTGCCTGTTTGCCCACTATCCCAATAAAAAAAACAAAGAACTATCTCTAGGAAATTGGCTTTCAAATGAAAAAAAAACACATAAATATCGATCCACTCATTTGACTACGACGCCACAGACAGACATCGACATCAAACTTATGATAGCCCTCTTTTGCGTCGGGGGTTCAAAATAGGTTCGTGCGTACGTGCGTTCGAGGTGCGTGCGTGCGTTCGGACGTGCTTCTGTTTGTGTTTTTAAAGAATAAAAATCCCATATTAGTTATAAATCATGACTTTACAAACATAAAAAAACACAAAGACCACACAGGGTCAGAACAACAATTTGTAAATTCTTCCGTATGAGGTTTGAATTGAACGCACAAGACTCAGCTCTCAGCAGTTTGCAGAAGTGGTAACCGCTAAAACAATTACGTCATCCATGCTGTAATGTTTGCTAGTTTTTACCACTTTACAGCTGAACTCCGTAACCCTCATTTGGCTATCGTGGGGACGTATGGCCTTAACCTTCTCCTGAGAGGAGACCCGAGCCTAGCAGTGGGACATTATGGGTTGTTGATGATGGTTGACAGCTGATTAATTTTGATAATGTGTCAGCTAATTGCATATCATAATATGCAATTAGTTGACACAATGAGTTGTACAAACATCATTACAAGAAAGTTTCTTTTAATTTGGATCTAGTATATATGATTAATATGTCCCAAAGCTATATGATATATAAAAAATGTATTTAAAAGTCACAGTAAATGAATTATCTGGGCAACAGTACCAATCAAGATGGCCGTTTTATGCAAAGCTCGTGTGGTCGGCATACATTAGCTGCACTTGGACATCGAATAACCGGTTACCAACTCATCGCCATAATCACAAATATAGACATGACCTTCGCCAATATACATTCATTAAAATACACTAGCTATTGCTCGTGAATACGCTCGTTTTTAGGGTTTCGTACCAGAAAATATATTACAAATATACATCCAAACGATAACTATGTAAAAATTATGCGGAAATTCCTGATGGACAACGTAGCTTAAAAATGTGGGTGGGTGCTGTTGTGTTGTCTATTAGACATTGTACCTGCATGCTGCCTACCCTATGCTATTTTATTTGAGTTTTGTGTTTTATCTATACCTGTGCTTTGTTGTGTAAATCTGATTTTGCTAAATAATCTGTTGTATACCAATTCTGTCTCCCCTAAAAACTCTTAAGGCTTAAGAGAGAGAATCCGTCTATGTATATATGTATAAATACATTTTTGAAAAATAAACAAAAAAAGACCCAAATGGTAAAACGAGACGCTATTACTAAGACTTCACTGTCCGTTTGTCTGTCCATCCGTCCGTCACGAAGCTGTATCTCATGAGCCGTAATAATTAGACACTAAAAACAGAATAAGATATATATTTAAGGGGGCTCCCTTACAACACACTTGGTTTTTATACTCGATATTGATAACGGCAACAGGTAAACGCTTGAAATGTATAGATGATGGTACGGAGCCCTTACTGCGCAAGACCCACTCGTACTTACTCGATTTTTTAGTCATATCACAAACACAACAGCCTTTAACAAACCCCTTTTTTCATAATGACTCCTTGAAACTGTGGGAGAGCCACGCTTCAACATGCATGGGATGATGGATGCCTTAAGGGATGAAATTTCAAAAAATCTTTACTTAATTGTTGCTTACAACATAAGAAGGAGAGAGGACCAGTGATTTAAGGTCTTCGTTGATGAATCACTCCGTCACTCACTCACGCTTCGGCATGCATGGGGCGGTTCGACCAGAGTGATACCACGGTCTCACTGAAAACCGGTGTGAAACAGCGCCTGCGCTGTGGTTCATCGAGAAGGTAAAGGTATCGGACCCTAAGACCCTCCTCCTATCCCCCTATCAACAACCCATAACGTCCCACTGCTGGGCTCGGGTCTCCTCTCAGGAGAGGGTTAAGGCCATACGTCCCCACGCTGGCCAAGTGCGGGTTGGGGACTGGCAAGATAACGTTGTGGCTACGTAATCTTACCGTCGGATGTTTTCAAGCCGCCCAAAGGCCTCCAACTAAGCGTCACGACTGTTATCCTATGATAACAACCGGGACCGACTGCTTAACGTGACCTCCGAATCACGGAGACGCTCATGATAACATGCCACTAGCGGTCACCCATCCGGGTACTGACCGCGCCGTCGTTACTTACCCTCGGTGTATGTTTCTAAACACTGAGTGCAACTGAGCTATGAGCGCCTATCCCCCCCTAGCAATAGTAAACCGTAATAATAACGAACCTTTCCCACACAAGAAAAGGTCTCCCCCCTCTCGCCCCTCCATTCCTCTCTCTCCCTCTTTCTCTCTGACTGAGGGTTGAACTTTCCAGGAATCCTTTTTTAGTGATTGTATACAACACAAAAAGGACTAACATTCCTTGTATAATATAATAAATTAAAAATTTAAGAAGCCCCTATGCTGCATCAAATCGAAGTTATCAATTAATTGTCATTTAACGATTATACTGGCACGCGTGAAGCACTTAGTCGAGTAATCATACGCCAACAATGCAAAAAAATCATTTTAAAAAAGAGCTGATACTCTTACACTGCCGGAAACTGGCTTTCAAATGAAAAAACCGCATTGAAATCGGTCCATCCGTTGCTACTATGCCACAGACACAGAAACATTTACGACAAACTTCGACAACACCCGTCTTTTTGCGTTGGGGGTTATAAAATATACCGTTACTAATACATCTATTTAATCGAATATATTACAAAAAAAGGCCTAAAGATGTAAGACTATTGTAAAGTTTTTTACAGCTATTTGACTCTTAGTAACCCGTGAGTCAAGATGATACAATGGACATTTAGTAGGTTTTTACTCGATACACTTTTTGCTACTTCGAACGGATGTCTTTTGAGAGTGAATTGTCGTTTTTCTAGGTACTTTCTGCCTCGCACAACAAAACTGTAGAAATGAAAAGAATGAACTGTCGCCTGCGGTATTCCCGGACCAATCACCTCCTCTTCTCCGGATGCCTCTTCAATCCTGAAGGTTGGCCGTCAGCTTCCTGTACTCCTCCTTGCCACTGGCCAGGCGGAACAGTTTCTCAACGGAGGTGATACCGGTCCACTCCCGGATATTATGTAGCCACGATTTTTTCCTTCGTCCAGCGCGTCTCTTCCCTACCTTGCCCATCATTATCAGTTGAAGCAGCATATATCTTTTGTGCCTAAGCGCATGACCGAGATATTCAATTTTGCGCTTTTGATGTTTTGCATTAGTATTTTAGGTATGTAAACGCGCTGGAGCACAGTATCGTTTCTGATCTTTTGCATCCAACTGATTCGATGCATGCGACGGCAGCACCACATTTCATTTCCCAGACCAATACGACCGTCCAACCTTAAAGCAAAGAACGTACTCCTTCTCAAAAGGCCGGCAACGCACTTGCGACACCATCTGAAGGTGTCCATGAGCGGCGGTAATCGCTAACCATCACGCGATACGTATGCTCGTTTGCCCACTATACATAAATAAATTCAAAATGCATTTTAAAACTAATATATCCATATAATTAAACAGTTATCTATCTAATTTAACATCTTTAAACGATTCATGAAATGTTGTGTGCAGGGGGTTTCGGGAGCGACACATCGATCTAGTTAGGATTCATTTTAAAAAAAATACCGAGTAAAGCGCCATCATCCAGGTACTAATAATAGCTTGTGGTGACTAATAAATAGTAGTAGTAGTTCTGTCTAGATAATAATTTAAAAAAAACAGTCACGAGGACTGCCGACTGAAGTGAAAACTCAAAACTATAAACAAACAGTTATTTAAGGTCACCTGAAATGAACCTCTTTGCTCTTTAAAAAGAAGTAAGTAATGACAATTATTACGTATTAATTGAATATATTAAACACAGCGACACATCAGCGAAAAGCAGCTCACTCATCTCTCTCGCTCGGGTACACTCGGCGGTCCCGAGTTCACCCGAGCGGTGTGACAATTTATGGTCTACTCTCCCTCCGTCTTATGAATTTTCGATCACGTCACGTGTCCTCACGCGAGTTTAACATTTTTACCCATCATAAAAAGTTCATAACGCCGCTCATGATGATGATGATGTTCAGCGTGCTATGGAGAGGGCTATGCTCGGCGTTTCTCTAAGGGATCACATTAGAAACGAGGTGATCCGACAAAGAACCAGGGTCATCGACGTAGCCCACGGGATTAGCAAGCTGAAGTGGCAGTGGGCTGGCCACATTTGCCGAAGAACCGATAACCGTTGGGGTAAACGAGTTCTTGAGTTAAGACCGCGTCTCGGCAAACGTAGTGTAGGACGTCCACAGGCCAGGTGAAGCGATGATTTGCGCAAGAGGGCTGGCAGGAGCTGGATGCGAGAAGCCATAGATCGAACTAAGTGGCGTGAAATTGGAGAGGTCTAAATCCAGCAGTGGACTGCGATAGGCTGATGATGATGATGATGACGATGAACGTCGCTAAAAAAGTTTGCACTTCAAAAATGTTAACAATAGCTTTCATTTATGATGAATTTGTTTCGAACTATAAATAGATATATAGTTTTTGTTTATATAAACATGGTGTACATACATTACATGCAAGATATCAATAAACAATAACTATAATAATAGTTTTTGTCATGTTTGGCCGCATTTATCGGGATACAAGTTAGTTACAAATGGTGCATTGGCCGTGCCAGCCTTTTTTTTTAACGGGGGAAGTCCTCATGGATGTCGTCCGCCCTGGGGAGAGGGCGAAGGGGTCTGTCAGACTTTTACTGACTAAAACCCCCCGGTGTTCCGTCTCTCACCTACGCCAGCGATCACGGGAACTTAAAAGACATCCAGCCTAGCGTTAATTACAATTTAGGCGCTGCCTCACTAAATAATTCTATCAAAGTCATCACTAATGCAATAATGAATAACAATATTATTTTAATACGTCAATATTATCTCAATGTCAGTGTAAAAAATAAAACCTTATATAATTTATCTAAAAGTAATACATATATAATTTATTAATTATCTTCAAATCAAAATAAATTTAATTTATATAAACAGCATGTCCAGAATGACTGTTGTGTCTTGTAAAAGCGTATACATTGTCCCACGAACGAATTGCCTACTTTGTAGTGACGAGAGACGTGAACGCTAAGATTGTGTTTGTTTATGGTATTTACTGAATGAACATCACTGATTTTAAGATTCGTTCGTTCGTTCGTTCGATTCTTTGGATTTAGGTTAAATTTTCATAATATATTGTGAAGATACAGTCAGAAATATTTATCTTTTTAAATTTGGAACGGAAAGAAACTCGAGCGCTTAATTTATGAATTTATAATGGCATTAACGACGGTATCAACCACGCTTCGGCGCGAATGGGCCGGCTCGACCAGAGTAATACCACGGCATCACAGAAAACCGGTGTGAAACAGCGCTTGCGATGTGTTTCACCGAGTGAGTGAGGATACCGGAGGCTCATACTCCAACCCGTCCCCCATCCCCATGCTACTCCCCATCCCCCAAAGGCCGGCAACACACGTACTTGTGACGCCTCTGGTGTTGCAGATGTCCATGGGCGGCGGTAATCGCTTACCATCAGGCGATAAGACTGCTCGTTTGTCCGCGATTCCATAAAAAAAACCATTAGGCAACTTATAATAGGATAAAAATCGTAATAATAGTCCTAATTGTGCCATAGTCACTAAACAAAGGCGCCAAGATCGCTCCATAGACAAAAAATCTTGAATACATTTTTTTATAAATTAATTTGGGTATAAAGATAAAAAAATGGTAAGAATAGAATCTTTTGTTATATTATCTTAGTTTATATATCAGATAATACGTTCAATGTTTTAATCTCTGTCAAGGCTAGGAACCAAATTGTCTGTCCTCAGCCTTAATTATTATGTAATAAAGTTTCTTGTAATAATTTTTTGACCTTATTTCTTTTATTTAACCAATTTTTTTTATCTTTGTATAAATTCCTCTTTTAATTTGACTTTATTTTTAATATGATAGTATTTCAAAACGCTTTTTTTCTGACATTAATGACGTAGGTAGGCTGGTCATCTGATAGTGTGGACGAAAGGGGCCTATATGATCCCTTATAGAATTAGGAATTCGGCCGTGGTTTAGGTCATAAATGCCCTTGTGCTAAAACATGGCTCACACGTGTTTTAAAAAAAAATTGTTACAGAACTTTTATTATTATATAGACTAACATTATAAAACTGAACAGTTTGTCTGTAGTCTTTTTGATTAGTTGAACGCGCTAATCTCAGGCAATACTGGTTCGATTTGAAAAAATATTTCAATATTAGATCTGAATATTTATATAACTGACACGGTAATCACAGTGTAATGCTTCCTCTGTGCTTTAATATTGTAGTGCAGCTGATAAACAAAACGGATACAGTTTTTTTCCTTCTTATACAATCCAATTAAGTCCGCTGCTGGACATAGGCCTTCCCCAAATTAGGTGCAGTTCCCTCTTCAGCCCCTTTCGTCCGCCGCTGGCATAAAGCCATCACCGTCATCGATTCATTATATGTAGGAATTGTAATTACAAGTAAGAATAATGTAGTGATTACTTGAAGGAACATATGTTTACTTAGCATAAAGTTTTTACTACAATTGGAAGTAGAATCAAAGACCTTGCTATTAAAAAATCATTAGGAATAGCAAGACTTCCATGTTTGTTACTCGTTAGAATCATTATGCACATAAATGAGCTAATTATTGTCAATTTTCAATTAATTCATAGTTTCGTATAAACGCAAAGGCTACCTGAATACTAATTTCATGTTTTTATACCATCATATTTTTTACAGTAATTAAAACGTTCAAGAAAATATCAGAATGCGCTTTCCAGTGAAGATTTGATGCAAAAAATGCAAAAAGAATCGCGTGCGCGCCCCTTCCCATACCAGTCAATACATACAAAGTTGAATAAAACAACTTCAATGTAGTGTTTAAAACTAAGAAATTTCAAATATAATCTTTATATCGTTAGCATAAAGACTTAAATTAATGGTTTAATATTTTCAAGATGGCAGATGGTGTGTCAAACTTGTAACGCCGTATTGGTTTGCGGTAAACTTCAGTTTGTTTAAAACGGTGTAGCGGAACGCACGTTGCGTGTTGAAACGAAAATAATTTAATAAGAAAAGTAACGTATACTACACAAAACTATATACAGATTGTGACTTTGTTGTGTAATAAAAAGTTTTATATCAAAATTGACTGGAAAAAACGTGTGTGGTGTTTACAATTTTAAAGTTAAACAGATCTATTGTGTGTGAGTGATCAAAAACTGTTTGAGAAGCGGTATAAACAATGATTGGTTAGCATTATGGAAGACGTGTATACAATTAAAGTTAAAACAAAGCCCGATACCAGGAACCTATATCCGTCAGAAAGGCGTTATTCAGCGTCTACAGTCTCAGGATTGGCTTGGGTACATATTGCCTTGGCTGCAACGTCTTTTCTTCTCGCTTGTTTAGCATTAGTCAGCCCTGGCGTAGAAATATCTGTTGGGAATACTGTAAATAACAGTCAAAATGTTAGCGGTAACGGACTAATTCAAAATGAGAACGCTTCTTTAATCGAGAATAATGAAACTCTAACAAATTCGAATAATTCGAACTATGTACTGAGTTATTTGAACAAAACAACGGTTTTTAACGAAAAAAATGGCGATAACAATTACTTTTTAGTCATAGCCCCCGCTTTGATTGCGATATTCGGGTTGGCTGCTGGCGTTGCGAGTATTTTAGCATCGGTTAAATGGTATATAGACCACAATATCACCTGGCTTTTTATTATGTCGTGTTTATCGACTGTTGTTTCGCTAACATCTTTTATATTGATCGCTGTTTGGTTTATAACAACATCAGAGGGGGACATCGCAGACTTTTATAAAGACAAAGTCCCTTTTAAGGACTATTTAGTTGTGAAACATAGCGATGTTTTATTAAAAAATGAGTCACACATGGTCATAGCGCTTAACCCCGTAACAGATAGTGAAGAATCGCCGAATATGTTTACAAAAGGGGTCTTATCGATAAATATATTGATAGCAGCGTTCTTGGAGCTCCTGTGGTCGATTTTGAGCGTTAAAATTTCTTATAAAGGCATGAAAAATACATACAAAGAAGAGACAGAAAGACGAGGGAATTGCATCTCCGTTGTAACGAAAATAAAAGGAAATGATACAAGAAAATATCCGAGAAATAGCAAAATTGTGCCGCCAAAAACCGATTTAATAGAACATTACCCAAGTAAAAAGATTAAAAGAATATTTCTGGCACAATCTGACAATGGTTTCTATTTAAAAAACCAGCCGAACAAGGCAAAACCTAATACGGAAACCAGCTCAGAGTTTTATAAAGAAAGAATGATGAATTTTCTCAATCGATGCGCTTCTTTAGAAGGAGTTTCGAACCCGGAAATTAGTCCCAGTGTAAATTCTGATACTTTGAATGCGATTCCTGAGGGAATTTATGTGGAAACCCCAGTGCAAGAACGTCAGCAACAAGAAGGGAAGGATAGAACAACGCCTGTGAGCTGGGGGGACACTCCTGATCACACTGTATATAATCAAAACACGTTGAATTTGGACAAAATATTTAAATTTAAACAGAATGTGACAATCAAAAGTGAAAATGAAGAAAAGTGAGCGTTGTTATGACAAGAGTGTGGCACGCAAACTATTTTGTGATAACTTATACGTAGGTATGTTGCTTTTTTACCGGTTTTTAACAAGGATGTTGTCTCTTAATTCGGTTTTAATTATATAATTGCGATATTAACGGACCGATTATATCTTTTTTGTTTCGTGTTTCTTATTTTGAAAATGGCGTATTTCTATACAACCGCTCACCCCTTATTTTACGCATTAAGGGATGAAATTTCAAAAAATCTTTACTTAATTGTTGCTTACAACATAAGAAGCGTCAGCTGGCAAAATGTCAAGTATAGAGGACAAGTGGTTTAAGGTCTTCGTTGATAAATCACTCCTTCGCTCGACCGGAGTGACAACACGGCCTCACAGAGAATCAGTGTGAAACAGCGTCTGCGCTTTGTTTTACCGAGTGAGTGAGGATACCGGAGGCCCATATACTAACCCCTTCCTAAATCTCCCTCCCCATCCTCTATTATTATGCCTCTGGTGTTTCGGGTGTCTATGGGCGGTGATAATCGCTTAGCATCAGGCGATACGTCTGCTCGTTTGCCCCGTATTCAATAGCAAAAAACTCAGGGCAAGTCATTTAAACGATTTATTAATATTGTGGCGGATAAACTTAAAAGCCATGCTTCAGCACATTTGGGCTGTCGTGATCAGAGTGATGCACCCATATTAAGGGGTCTTGCAAACTGTCCTACCCAGCTTTAAGAGTTGGATACACCGTTTATCGAGAAAGGCCCCAGGTTATTTACTCAACCGTCATAATCATAAACCGGATATCAATAAAAACGGAGAAACCTTTACCTTTTAAGAGACCCAAACGATATTGTGCGTGTCTTTTTTTTTCTTTCTTTTTTAAAAGACATCTCCCGTATTAGGAACATACATCCTGTGTCACGGTGGACTTTACAAACATACATGAAACGGACACAAAGTACACCCAGACTTAGAACAACAATTTATGGATCACACAAAGTGTTGTCCCATGTAGGATTTGAACCCACAACACTTGGCGCAGTAGGAAGTGGTGTAGCGACCACTTAAACCACTAGGCCAACCGTGTAGTCATAGTTTAAGTCTGATAGTTTAAGGAATAAAGAATACAACATCATACTCCATGCTGGACATAGGTCTCTCCTCAATAAGAGACTTTTGATAATGCATCGTGATTTAAGCACGTTCGAAGTCTAATACTTTTTTAATTAAGTGTACGAAATAGTCTAGATGAGTTTGGATTTTTCTCTCTATTCCTAACATAACGGTTTCCTTTGTGGTCAAGTAGTCAAATAGGTTAATTAAAAACATAACAGTGTTATAGAATTAAAATTTTAATTTAATAACGGTAAAAGCATCTGTTTCGCGCAATTGCAACCATACATCGCGCTTGTACTGGAGGAGTAAGCGAGTCACCTACGGCCCTCGCTGTTGTGGGGTCGATCACATGAGATAACACTTTGTGTGGTCTACAAATTGTTGTCCCGTGTCTTTTTTTTATAAATATGTGCCTGTCAAAGTGACTTTACTCTGCCTGGTGAAAAGCATGAGCTGAATACAAAAGTAGGAGCCAACACACTAATTGCGTGTTGTGATACACACTATGGTGGCCTATTGAGGTACTTGTGCATCATTAGGTCTCCGGTCTCGCACTCATCAACGAAATACGTCATGTCACTTTGGGTTGGTTTCCTGTAAGGTCGAGGCAGCCGGTTGTATTGAAATCAGCGTGACTGTACTACCTTGCTTTTGTATCCCTGTCAAGAATGTCTGTAAAATCAACCACGAAACAGACTATACGTGTGTGGTTTATAAGTTCCGAATTAAGGAATTCCTTGAGAATCAACCATCAATTTAAAAGTTCACTGAAGGGCCTCATTAAAAGCATCTGTAACCTCCCGCTTTTTATCTTTGGTGGATATAGCTATTGAATACGACACCCACGAAATAATGGGGTTAGTGACACTCTATATTCTTAATCCGTCACCCTTCGGAAAACGGTAATAAAATACTAAAATCAAATACAAGCGTTTGTCTAATAAAACATACCCTATGTAGTCTGTGGGTTGTGACAGTTTCATCACTAAAATGGCGGCAATTGTGGTAAACGCAAATTGGTTTACGAAATTTTTTTACGTCGATTTGTGCAAGAGACAATATTGTCCATGGCTTTCATGTTTATGGGCACAGATTTATGTCACTATCCGTTAAACAATTGGGTTCTGGCATTTAACCTTGAGTTTGCGAAAGAGATAACGTGCCATGACACCATATACTCTTACTATTGTTTTAAAAACGAAATGAGAATTGGAAATTTACTGTTCCATAGCTCTGTTATCGAAATGTAAATTACTTCCAAATACAGAACAGCTGATTATTTTCATCCTAATTTATTTGTCCAGGTGGGAAATGAATTCACGACCTCTAGCATAGCAGTCATGGTCAGAACTACTAGACCGTTACGACGCCCTTTGATTTCACAATGTTCATTCAACTATTCGCACTTATTATGGGTTCTGAAGGATGTCCTAAACCTTTAAACGTTAAACAATAGATTGAATACTGGGAACAAGACAATACTTCAACTAAAATAGTTTATCGATTTAGTTTGGTGAAACAATCGATACAAATTAGATTTTGCAGTCGGAAATAGTTGATAGTTATTTGATGCCGCTGTTTGTTTCAAATTCATTCAAAATCATTTATTTAATTGAGACACTAAGTGACATTTATGAATGTTAAATTGAAGCTACAGTTAAAAATCATAGATCGACACAAACAGACGCCACAGCATGTATTGGATTGTCAAGGTGAATTAGGTGAAAACACCAAAATCCCGTTTGTGTGGATCCATAACTTCCTGTTTCCAAAATGCGTAGAGCCTTATGAGTAGAATACTGGCAAAGAAACTCCTCGTCAATCTTTTTAAAAGGCAGGTTTTGTCGAGTGTTTAGTAGTTCTGACGATTAACCGGCGTGTTTTCAATTTCCAGATTCGTTTGTTCTGTGTCTGTGAGCAATTTGTCTGTAGTTACACTTTATTTTCACTTAGTAAATTAAATGTGTTTATGAGCAATCTGAGCCAAAATGGACAGAAACTAGTAGAATTCATGATGGAAAATAACCTCACTTTAATGAACTCACGTTTTTACAAGAAAGCTAAAAGCAAATGGACGTGGTCCTCCCCAGGTGCAAAATTCAAAACAGAAATTGACTTTATAATAACCAACAAAGTAATGGCGTTCACGGATACCAATATCGTTAAAAACCTCAACTTTAATACAGACCACCGTATGGTAAGAAGCTGCCTAAGCCTAAACCAACCCAAAAGATCCAGGAAAAACCTAACAAATAATAATAAGATGTACCAAATATCAGAAAACAGTGATACCACTAATTCCCGCACAACAGAATCACTCCATGAAATAGTTACCTCCGACGCCGAAACGATGATCAAATACAGGAGACTACAAAACAAACTGAAAGAGATGATAATCAGCAAACCCAGAAGCAAAGAAAGATATTTAAGCAAGAAGACATTAGAATTACTGGCAGAAAGAAAAACATTAATATCAAATAAAGGGGACCAAGAAAAACGTCAAAAAATTACAAACCTTAGCAAGGAAATTAAGGAGAACATGAGGAGGGACCGTAAGAAAAAAAGAAATAGAGTCTTGGAAGAAAATATTAAACTAACAGGAGGAACAAAAAAGGCTATGAAACAACTAAACGAACACGGGAAAGAATGGATATTGAAACTGAAGCAACACGAATCTTACTTAACTAATCGATTCTCAATACAGAAACTAGCTACGGAGTATTACCGCCTATTATATTCTGATAGATTCGATTCAAGGTTGGCCACAATTCCGGAAGTAAACGAAGCAAAAGAAAACAAAGCAGATGAAGTACCAGAAATCCTCACCTCAGAGGTAATCAAGGCAATAAAATCCCAAAAACTCGAGAAAGCTCCAGGGCCGGACAAGATACCTAATGAAATGCTTAAGGGAACCCTAGAGGAAATTAGTCCTGTGCTGACAAAACTTTTCAACGAAATTCTACAAACAAGGCTAATCCCAGAAGAATGGACCGAGTGTCACATAATTCTACTACATAAAAAAGGCCCTAGAGACGAGATTGGGAACTATAGGCCAATTTCTCTAATATCAAACATATATAAAGTGTTCGCAAAAGTGATCCTGGAAAGAATATCATTGGTACTAAACGAAAACCAACCCGTAGAGCAGGCAGGATTCAGAAAAGACTTCAGTACAATAGATCACATTCACACAATAAAACAGCTGATACAGAAGTATAACGAATACAATAAACAAATCTACATAGCGTTTATAGACTATTCCAAGGCATTCGACAGCCTCAGGCACCAATACATATGGCGTAGCCTTGAACAACAAGGGGTACAGAGTAACTACATAGAAATACTTAAAAGCATATACAAATCTAGTAAGGCCAGTATTAAACTAGAATCAACAGGAGATTTTTTTCCTATTAAAAAGGGTGTACGCCAAGGCGATCCTCTCTCCCCTACGCTATTTAACGCCGTACTCGAGCACATCTTTAGACAGCTTAACTGGGACCACTTAGGTCTGAACATTAATGGAGCTCACCTAAACCACCTAAGATTTGCTGATGATCTGGTGCTTCTTGAAGAGAATCCAGCAGTCATAGAACAAATGATGCAGAGCCTAGCAAATATAAGTAGGGAAGTTGGTCTGGAAATCAATGCCAGTAAAACAAAATTGATGACAAACTCAAAGGAAATAGACGTTATGGTGGACGGCAACAGGATCGAATATGTCAAAGATTATATTTACTTAGGACAGATAATATCCCCTAATGATGAAATGACAAAGGAAATAAACAGGCGAATAGCCCGAGGATGGAGGAAATACTGGTCACTGAAAGAAATAGTGAAAAGCAAGGATCTAGGCAATCACATAAAAAAGAAAACATTCGAGACCTGTATTCTACCTGTTCTTACTTATGGCTGTGAAACTTGGTCAACAACACTTCACCACAGGGAAAGGCTAATAAAATGCCAACGTGCCATGGAAAGAAGTATGCTAGGGTTAAAAATCAAAGACAGAGTCAGGAACGCAGACGTGAGAACAAGAACAAAACTCACAGACATTCTTACCAGGATAGACGTCCAAAAATGGAGATGGGCTGGACATATGCTACGCCACCCCATTAACAAATGGAGCAAGCAAGTTACCCTTTGGCAACCAAGAGACGGCAAGAGGGGTAGAGGTCGTCAAGTCAGGAGATGGGAAGACGACTTGAAGCAGACAGCGGGACCATTCTGGTTGAGAGTAGCAAGGGACAGAATCCACTGGAAGGAATTGGAGGAGGCCTATGCCAAAAGGCACACCGAACTTAGGGACCTCTTATAACCCTAAGTTTAGGAATAAAAGGCTATTATTATTATTATTATTATTATATGAGCAATCTGGTTATCATAGGACATGTTCTGTCTAGTTTGGGGTTAGACGGCCGTGTGTGAGATGCGTAAAAGCATAGGTATTAAGTACGTTTATGTTATAGGTTTTAAAATTAAAAGACTGTTGCAAACAAGTGTATTCAGTTCTTACTAATAATTATTTAAAGGCGATGTTACAAACTTTAAATACTTAATTTGTCTACTTCGTTGGTATAGCGGATAGAAAATACCAATCAAGAGGTATCGGTTACAATTCTTGGTTCCTGCTAAGGTTTTATGGGGTTTTTCTTGCAAAAAAAATTTAAACAACAGCCCGGAGCACGGAATTTGAGGATTTTTTTAAACTGTTCTTTTATGAGCACGTGCCGGCGGTCCTGATTCTCATTAACATCTATGGCAATTGTTATTGTGAAGTCAGTACCCTCAGACATACTGGCAACCAGCTCAATCTTCGAAATCTATTCTGCCAGTCGCTCCGTGGAGAAACTGATATTCAGATAAAACCGGTTTTACAAGTAGCCGACCCTATATAATGTTGGGAATACTAAAGCCTAGGAAGACGATTAAAAAAAAAATTTTGAGCTCAATGTTAGCAATACCATTATTAAAAAAGTGTAATGTTCCGTTGTTTTGTTTATGCTTTCTTAGATAGCTAACTAGCCATGAAAACACAGATTAGGATGTTTTCTTTTTAACACAGTATGTCATCAACGGATCCATTGCGCATGAACAAAGACACGATAGTAATCTGAAGATTATTAAATAAATATTTCGGACATCTAACACACAACGCCATCTAGTCCAAATTAAGCAGAGTTTGTGTTATAGGCACTAGACAACCGATATAAATACATATATACTTTTTTGTAAATATCAAACTACATAACAAATATTTGCAGATCAAACAAACATTAAGCCCAACCCGGGAATCGAACCTTACACCTCAAGCACAGCAGTCGCATACGCTACAACTGCGTCACAGAGGCAGTCGATATTTAATCAAGGATACTAAGTGTCACCAGCCCTATTCACCCCATGGGTATCGTAAGAGTTAACTGAGGGAGCTAACTACCAGGACAACAGCACTGCGAAGAGAAGGAACACTTGACACAAACCCTTTTTTATTTTACGAGTGGAAACCCCCTCGGACCTTCACCCCACCGGGGTTTGCGGTGGGGCGGTGTGTCGGAATCGAACCGACTAAAACCACACGGTGTGCCACTCTACGCCTGAGACGGGAGGGATCCGGGAACCGCTTACGATGTACAGACCCCTCCCAGCGCCTGCCCGCACTGAAGCGGACACCATCTCTAGATGTTAAATCCACTTGACATGAACCTTACACCAACCAGTATACTGGGCCAAAAGCTCCTTTCCGGAAATGACGTCGTCTCAACGCTAAGTCACGTGGTCAAAATATGAGCCAAAAATACAAGGTTATAAGTGTATATATAAGGATAGGCGTTAGCGTCACAAGTGCGTTGCCGGCATTTAGGGGATGGGGAGGTAGGAATTGGGGTATGGGCCGCAAGCGCTGTTACACACCGGTTTTCTGTGTGGCCGTGTTATAACTCCAGTCGAGCCGGCCCATTTGTCCCGAAGCGTGGCTCTCCCACAAGTGATACAATACAATACCATCTCTAAATATTAAACTTCATTCTGATGTGATTTTACTTTTGTTGCAACGCTTCCGATTGTTTTTGCTATCAATCAATACATACAAAAAATTTGTAACTGCTTGTTGTCTGTACATGGAAGATGCATAAAAAACTATTACAGGGTGACTTTATGAACGCAATAGAATCCAAAACAATGGTTTTTAGAATTTTTGTCTGTTTGTCTGTATTTGTGCACGCAAATCTCGGAAACGGCTTAACCTATTTGAATGCGGTTTCACTAATGCATGCGGATTGTTCCACTTAACATTTGTCGTTTGTTTTATTTCAATCGGTCCATAAATAAAAAAGTTATATCAGTTTAAAGAATGACCGCGATAACTGACTTATAAATACCATTTAAACCATTTATTTTTGTTACAACATAGTACAACATACAATCTACAATCAATTACATTTTGGAGCAAAGGTAACCAGCTCAGTTCACACTGTACTGAAGCACAGCACTGGTTTTCAGTTAACCCTGACATTTGCGCCAATGTAAGTCAGCCAGTCGCAGAAATAAGGAAACGCACACAGGTAAAAAGCAATACCCAAAACATAAGATTTATGCACGTTAATTGGCAACAAAAAATAAAATATGACATAAAAACAAAAAAAAAGGAAAGAAACGAAAAAAACATAGCAAGAAATCAGACATATATACACACAAAGTATGTATACAAAGTATATACGCGGGTGGAGCCGCAGGCAAGAACCAGTTATTACTTAAATTAACATAATCAATACTCACGTTGGTATTTGTATTAATAAAAAATACTACTTACGGTCTAAGGAAGTAAATAGCCTTGAATTGTTAACATTTTCTAGTTTTTGTTCTCGGTTCTAATTCAGTTTACTTAACGTAACGCCATCTAGTGAGGAAAAACCGATCTATTTCTTACAAGAACTACTTAAAAGAAAGTTAAACTACATTAATTAATAACGAAACAAGAGATCTCACATTTTAAACTGGATGCCTATTGCCAACACTTATTGATGAGCCTATCTGATTGTTTCATAAGCTTTAAATCTTAATAATGTCGTTACATCTTAAAATATTTTATTAATATTGTTTATAATGGAGTTTCTTGCTGTTCTTCTTCATAGGAATTACATTTTGGAACAACGCGTTTAGATTCTGTAATGTAACGTTTCGAAAGTGCCTGAAAAGATCTACCTACTTGAATAAAAGTCTTATGATAGAACAACATAAAGTTTACGCAAACCAACGCCATCTAGTGAGGAATTAAATGAAACTTCTAAAAATGCAACGCGCGATCTCATAATAAGGCTTGAAACTTCTAAAAATGCAACGCGCGATCTCATAATAAGGCTATGTACCTGTAACTAGTAAACGACTCACTGTTACCCTGATAGACCTTGCTCTTGAGCATTGACCTAAGCGAGTCTCCTAACCACGAAATCTTTTTTATCTTGTAAAATTCTGTGTTTGAATTAGTTTTTCAAATTTCTTTTCAGTTCTGTTATTTCCTTTCGAACTTATCAGAAACCTCCCCAACTCCACTAATTCCAAGCAGAAACTTAAATGCGGTAACACTTAATTCGCACCTTGCTGATCTTGTATCTTTACATAGCATAAAATTAAGTCACTTTCGCTGTCTGATAGCTTAAATCTTTTAAACTACTTAACGGACTTAAACGTAGTTTTAGCAATGGATAGAGTAATTAAAGAGGAAGATTTATATGTGTAATACACGCATATTAAATTAGAGGTAATCCGAGAATTTCGTAGACCCGTGCGAAGCCGAGCCGGATCCCTAGTCTTACTAATCCTACTAATATTATAAACGCGAAAGTTTGTAAGTATGGATGGATGTTTGTTACTCTTTCACGTAAAAAGTACTGAATGGATTTGGATGAAACTTTACTGTGAAATAGCTGATACATCAGAATAACACATAGGCTGGTACTTGCCGCGATAACCGACATATACGCGGGCGAAGCTGCGGGCAACAGCTAGTATTAATAACGCGAAAGTTTGTAAGTATGGATGGATGTTTGTTACTCTTTCACGTAAAAACTACTGAATGGATTTTAATGAAACTTTACAAGAATGTAACTTATATATCAGATTAACACCTAGGCGACAATTTATAAAGATACAATTCACACAATACCTTTGTACCACGGGGCTCAGTAGCCTACAAAAATATAAAAAGCAAAGCCTAAGTTAGGCGTTGGTGAAACTATTAACTAGGTTACATAACTAACAATTAAATCCGACATTAATCACGCATTAAACTGAGGAACTCTTCCGCTAAGAAAACAGACGGAGCCATAACCAATCGATTTGAATTTCAACGTGAATTGTGATGTCCAAACATTATGTAACGAGTTATCTGAATTCGTATAAAAAAAACTATTTGACATCATTCGTCTTCATTTCTCGAAAGAAAAAAATCCCCGTATCTTGCAACATTTTTCGTTACTTTAATCAAGTAAGGTCATCGAAGGTCAAACCCTCCCCTTAATTTCTTAGAGGAAAGGGACCTCAAACATCATCATCATCAGCCTATCGCAGTCCACTGCTGGACATAGGCCTCTCCAATTTCACGCCACTTAGTTCGATCTATGGCTTCTCGCATCCAGCTCCTGCCAGCCGTCTTGCGCAAATCATCGCTCCACTTGGCTTGTGGACGTCCTACACTACGTTTGCCGAGACGCGGTCTCTACTCAAGAACTCGTTTACCCCAACGGTTATCGGTTCTTCGGCAAATGTGGCCAGCCCACTGCCACTTCAGCTTGCTAATCCTGTGGGCTACGTCGATGACCCTGGTTCTTTGTCGGATCACCTCGTTTCTAATGCGATTCCTTAGAGAAACGCCGAGCATATACCTCTCCATTGCACGCTGAGCGACTTTGAACTTATGGACCAGTCGAACCGTCAGTGTCCACGTTTCGGCTCCGACCAATGTGTCTTATCTTTAAGATGACGCCATTCCCGTATGTTTGTTAGTTTTCTATTAACGTTTGAAAAATGGCAACTTGTCTAAGGCACTGGTTGTGGGGAGTAAGTACTTGATGATCCCTCCTGATACGTCTCAAATAAGAAGGCATAAAAAAATTATTATAATATCCTGGTCTTCAGCTTCTGCTATCTTAAAATTGGTCTCCTCCACTTTAAGTGTTAATGCATAATGTAAATATGTATCTTATGTTACATTACAAATACAAATAAATAAAAAAATACGTATCTGTTTGTAGTTTAAAATTGACAGGTTTTCAGTAAATGAATATGAAATCATCTATCAATCATATATACGTTACGGTATCGAGATAAAAATCTAACTTTTTTATCGTCTATTTCTTCTGACTACTCTCTGGAACGGCTGTACTGACTTTGGCGGTACTTTCGCTAGCTGATAGCTGATGATTTACTTAACTTATATGTTCCCCTCGGTTGTTGTAGTGAAGGTGACAGGTAGGTAATACAAACCGCGGGGCGCAGCTAGTCATTTATATTAAGGACATCAATGTACTGTATCGGTTAAAATTCAAATAGAACTATACATCTCTTTAGATTTATACTAATAGTTTGAAGTCGAGAGTGGGTAGTCGCAAATATTTTTCTCAGCTGGGAAGCGGTAGCTCCTTTACTCATCATTAGGTAACCACTGATCTAGTTTGACTTCTACAAGTTGTAATAACTGAAATACATTTCGAAAGTGGTGGTTTAACTATTTTTATTATTTATTTTTAGCTGAAAAACACTTATATAACATTAAAATCTTTGTATCGAATGTCTATGGGAACTAAAACACAATCTATATTAGCCTCGTTCTATATACAATAGCTTAATTGTATAACTAATTATGTGAAAAAACTATTTATTAGTGATAACGTAACGTTGTAAACCTGATATCAAGCAAATGAGTTTTTTTATTGTCTATTATATTATTTTGACATTTTAAACCGTTACAAATTAATGTGGGTCATATTCTTATAATAGGATTAAGCAAATCTGAGTTTTAAAAATCACGCAAATTACATATTCATTTATTATATTAATTTTACTGCATCCTAAATTTTAAATTACTTTCCTACGGGCAATCATCATTTTCTCAGCTGAAAGATATTCACAGCGGACCATGGTCCTCCACCAATTTTTGCCACAAAAACCGGTTCTGTGCTGCCCGCATCCAACGACTTCTCCCTTCGCACTAAAGTATACTTATACTTAAATAGAGGATTGTTAGATACTTGAAATTTTTTACAGCTGATAGTTTTTGCGAGCGCTTCCTAAGAATATTATTCATTCCTAAGAACGTGACTAAGTCAGATTTCGTCGTAGTGGAGGTAAGTTCGCTCACATGACGCTCCAATCACTTGCTCGGAACGGTACTTCTACAATCCCCGTTTCCCTCTATTAACCAAAGGGACTTAAAAACGACCTCTGAGCGTGTAAAATAAGGTATGAATAGTTTTATAGAAGTACGTGATTATCAAAGTTAGATACAATGTAAAAAATAAGCAAAACTGCAGGCAATTGCTGATTAAAAATAAATCTATCTAAAAAACACCTTGGTGATTTCAGACGCAATAGTATATTCATTAAAGTAATAGTTTATTTTGTGTTATTCCAGATCTTATGGGACGTGGTGCCATCTATCGAAGACACCCATCAACAGGCATCAAGAACACATTTCCTTCATTTGTAAAATAAAAATAATTGCCTACTAATCGCATTATATTAATCGCCTCACTATTTGATACTACGATAATTTTATATTAATCTCATTATAATTACATTTCTACTGTAAAACAATATCGTTGTAAATAATTAATTAATCTAAGTGCTATTTTTAGACTACCCTTGACTATATATATAGAATATACTCGTATAGCGATGTTTCTTTCTACAATACTTAGGGATGTGAACAACTTTTCTATAACTGTTCCGGCAACTATATATTTCGAAAACTAGTTATTCGTTATGGAAATACAATTTTTTCCGTAATAATTATTTAGGATGACAAAGAATGGTAGCTTCTATATGTCCTCTTTTTTATATGTTAATTGTTGAATTAATTACAATTCCAGTCGGCTCATTTTGAGTATACATTATAAATGCAAATCGTAATAATGAAATTAGTTATAAGTTTAGGAATAAGACTGATTTTATACCTGGATACGTTTTGTACAATAAATTAAGATGATACAATTTTGTTTTATTACATTTTCTTATTGTGTATGTACTACATACCAACTTGAATCATAAGCCATTTTGCTGATAAATCGTTTGCAACCGTCAAAACAACAAAGATTACCCTTCCTTACAGTTTATGACGCACTTACGACGTTTTGAACACTAAGCAAGCTACGTCAATACTAGTCGAAAATCTATGCAATGTTTACTTTTAACATTAGTGTAGTAGATAATATATTGTTGGATAAAACAGCAATAATCATATTTATTTATTTACTCAGAACAAATGCTTTTTGACAAAGATTGATACTCCAACTCAGAGAGATATAGATGATTCTTTGTATAATTAAATAGCTGATAACAAGGTCGTTACACGAACGTTGACCTAATTATATTTGAATGTCTACAAGAAAGTAAGCTTATGGTGGGCCATGATTCAAAGTTGTCGATAGTACGTGAATTTATAAATGTTAGTTAATAATATTTGCTTTAATGTACACCAGATTACTTAAAAAAACGGTAACAAATAACTGGGAGGTACAATTGGCAGCCTTATCGCGCAATGGCAATCACATACAGCAAACCATATTAGCTTCCGAAACTCAAAAAATTTTGCACTCACAGAACTTAATTTATGATACGATCATTTTAATCAATAGTAACCACAATATGTCACAGCGAAGGTGACAGGGTACACCTAGCTTTTAATAGTACTGAAGTATATCATCAGCATCATCATAATCAGCCTATTGCAGTCCGCTGCTGGAAATAGGCCTTTTCCATTGGACGCCCACAGGCGACGCGGAGCGATGACTTGCGCAAAATGGCTGCTAAAAACTGAGTAGCCCAAAATCCATCAGAGTGACGTGCGATGGGCGTATGTAAAACTCAGAAAATACGACAGTCACGGTGTATATAATATCAGATTGAGAGTAACTATCGAGATCGTTTTTTGTTTTTGCGAAAGACGTTCCCCATTTCATGTCCCCCCATTTTATATTTTTCTTCATTAATTCCATCACGGCGAAGACTTGAAGACTTTAAACATTTGACATTGGCAGAAAGAGTTGATCCGGCTGGTTGCCATCTCATCAAAAGAAGAGAGTAACTCTATAAAATTTCATTCTGGGAAATCTTTTATATTTTTGGCTCAAAAAAGGCGATTTTTAATAGTGTTGGTTATAAAGCCTGGCGTAGCCGGAGTAATATGGGTGTTAAACAGTTCTATCTTTGGTTTGCCCCAAGTAATTAAGTACCAACACAACACATATATCTGTGTCACATATAGTGGGACCACTGTTACTCCTGTAGACTGGGGTCAACAGCAGTTACCCACGAACACACCGAGTTTTAAGACGTCCCAGAAGTCCGCGAAAAATTAAACTGTCTTGGTACCAACTGTTTTCCTTATACAATAAAACAATAATCCATCCGCCTTTTTGTCCCTACACCAAAAATAACGTTATCAAAACTGTTGACATCAAAAATCTGTTAGTCCCATCACTAATGCGAGTAGAAAACCTATCTATCGACCCAGATTTAGAATTAAAAAAAGGCTGGATAGCCTGAGAATTTAGGTAAGGAAAAACCTACGCTATCTGCTCTATGGGGCAACAATTCTAGACATGGCTTAAAGTGAGTACGCACTTGGATTCAAACCTTTAGGTCATGTAGGAATATATATATATATGTTCAGACATAATATATGTTCCGACATTTTAACACACAACGCCATCTAGTCCCAAACTAAGCAGAGCTTGTACTATAGGTACTAGACAACTGATATTAATACTTATATACTTATTCTTTGTAAATACATACATATTATACATAGAAAACACCCAAACTCCGAAACAAATATTTGCATATCATACAAAAATTTGGTCCGACTCAGGAATCGAACCCGAGACCTCTTGCACAGCAGTCGCATTCGCTACCACTGCGCCACAGAGGCAGTCAAAAAAGGAATGACTTTAATATGAACCTATTTTAGGATATATGTATAGTGTTGTATGTTACGTTTTCTCGGCTAAACTATTGCACGGATTTTGATGCAATTTGGCATGGTGATACTTTGGTTGTTGAGGAAGAACATAGGATATCATTACTGCGATAGCCATAATACACGCGAGCGGAGCCGCTTGCAAAAGCTAGTCTGAAATAAAATCGAAGTTGTTTAATAAATAATGGAATTACCAATATAACAGTATTGAAATACTAACAAATATAAAACTATAAAGTATCGTATGTAAAAACGCAATTGCAATGAAGTCTAACAATTGTTTCATATGAATGGTTTCGACTGTCACAAGTCAAATGCGGTAAGCTACTAAGGCTGTTTGTACATACGGCTAACCTGACCGGAGGACCATGCAACTCGGTATTCTAGCCCTGTTCGCACCCCCTTTATACCCTGATGAGGTGCGATCTGTCTGAAAATAGATGGGAGCTGTTACTGTTTTTCTTAAAAAAAAAAATTAATTGTTTTAGATGAATTATTTACTACTGAGGGCCAATTACACCGGTTGTCGAAAAAGCTTAAGATATCAATCAGTCATTTAACATTAGTAAACAGAGTATTCCATAATTTTATTATTTTAATGCTTGTTAAATGGACATCTGCTGTCTTTCAAATAGGACATTCAAATCTTCTAAAAAAATACGTCTTCCATTATAAAGACGTTTAAAGATAAGTGTGCGAACAAGGCGGTCTTAGGTTCATAGGGCGACAAAGCCACTGCCAAGTTGTAAATGTGTATTGTTGTCATGTGTATTTGACCTCAAGCAGAACCGGTCAATAACATAATCAAAGGCATATTACAGTCCGCTACTAAACAAACCGCGCTTAAATTCAAGTGTGTCAAGTTCTGGATGTATTAGTAACAGCAGTTCTGGGATCCCTCCCTTCTTAAGCGCAGAGTGGCATACCGTATGGTTTTACTCGGCCGCAAACACCGGTGGGGTGACGGGCTCTGTGGTTTCCATAGGTTGAAAAAAAAACTTTTCTGTTCTTCTCTTCGCAGTGCTGTTGCCCTGATAGTTCGCTCTCCCCAGTTGGCTCTTACCACACTCACGGGGAGATTAGGCGTGGTGACACACCCGTAATCTCAATTCGTCTCTCCATTAATAAACGGAAAAGTAGTGTTATAAGTAACGATGCCAACCTCATATATTTAATAACTGTTAAAACTGTTATAATAACTGTTAAAAGTTAACTGCCTCGGTGGCGCAGTCTCGAATTCGAATCCTGGGTCGGACCAAATATTTGTATGATCTGCAAATATTTGTTTCGGAGTTTGGGTGTTTTTTATGTATAATATGTATGCATTTACAAAAAAAGTATTTATGTATTCATATCCGTTGTCCAATTACCCATAATACAAGCTCTGCTTAGTTTGGGACTAAATGGCGTTGTGTCTTAGAAGTCCGAAATATTTATAAGCTTATAATTTAATAATCAAGTAAATAGTTGGTTCATATTAAATAATATTAATATCTTGGCGCCTTACGCTTGTCAGCTTCTAATATTTTTTTTTTTTTGTATATTTAAGCTGCCAAAATGACTCTGCCCTGCCTGATGGAAAGCATGAGCAGAATCCAAGAGTGGTGGTCACCATCCTCAATGCGAAAAAGAACAATGCAGCATGGTGACCCACACTATGGCGGCCTGGGGGGAAGGGGGATGGTGAGGGGGATAGGGGGCGTTGGATTGGGGTATGGGCCTCCGGTATCCTCACTCACTCGATGAAACACAGCGTAAGCGCTGTTTCACACCGGTTTTCTGTGAGGCCGTGGTATCACTCCGGTCGAGCCGGCCCATTCATGCCGAAGCGTGGCTCTCCCACGGTATAATGTGTTCCGTCGATACCACTCGGGCCACACCGCCTTTGTCACGAAAGTGTTCTTTCCGGACGTGAGAGATGTGTAATGCTTGGTGCAGAAAATCCGACCCCAATGCGTTATCACTCAGATGCTGGCGGGACATGGGGGGTGCTCCCAATACTTGCATCGCTTCAAGTGTCGGGAGAGCCCGTCATGTATCTTCGATCTAGACCAGACCGTTGTGCACATCATTTTTGAGTGCCCCGTATTTTGAATGCAGTTTTCACTAATGCGATGTGGCTTGTTCCACTTAATATTTTGTAATTATTTCATTTCAATCGGTTCGTAAATAAAAATAATGATATCAGTTTGAATAATCACCGCGATAACCGACCTTTATACAGGCGGAGTCGAAGATAAAAGCTAGTTATAAAAAAACAACTCAAATTTAATTTAACAATCAAATTTATTTGGCGATAATAAGTTGTAAATTAGTACAAAATACTTTTTTTTTTAAATACATCAAAAATATTGTACATTGCATATTGTCATATACCTATTTTAATATAGAAATATTTCTAGACTAAGTATAGTAGTAGTAGAATAAGTTATGCTCAACGCTTTTATAGCTACAACTATACCCCTAATAGGTATTCAGGAAACCCTTCCAATTTACAAAAACTCTCAGTTTCAGACATTAGAGCGTATAAAACATACAAAACTATATCCAACTTTATCAAAACAGTATACTTCACAAAAAACCGAATGTGCTTTAGACCACACGACTGGCGTAAAACTTCGTCGAGAGAAAGTGAGAAAGAATATATCTCGCATCTCTTTCTTACACCTACAGTAAAACGAGATGTAACTCTCTCTCTCTTTCTATCTCCACAACTTATATACTCGTCACACATTCACCAGCTTTAGACCACACGACTGACGTAAACTTCTTCAGAAAAAGTGAGAAAGAACACGTGTGCTCACATCTCTCTCTTACTCCTACAGCGGAGATCTCTCTCTATCTCTCTTTTTCTATCTCCACTAACTTATCTCTCTCTCTATCTCCACTAGCTTATCTCTCTCTCTCTATCTCTCTTTTTCTATCTCCACTAACTTATCTCTCTCCCTATCTCTCTTTTTCTATCTCCACTAACTTATCTCTCTCTCTATCTCTCTTTTTCTATCTCCACTAACTTATATCTCCCCCTTTTCGTAACGCTCTCGTCACTCATTCGACAGCTTACTCCCCAAGTCATAGTTACGTAAAGAAGCTTTACTACCTAAACTCGACACATTTTACTCACGGCTGTCCGATTCCAAACTAAACAGAGCTTATTCTATGGTAACAAGGCTGTTCTGGGAGGGGTCCGGATGGCTCAAGAAAGCGGTTCCCGGATCTCTCCCGTCTCAGGCGCAGAGTGGCACACCGTGTGGTTTCAGTCGGTTCGATTCCGACACACCACTCCGCCGCAAACCTCGGTGGGGTGAAGGCCCGAGGGGAATTCCACACGTAAAAAAAATGGTAACCAGGCTGTTAATAAAATCATTAACTAACTGCCTCATTGGTGTAGCTGTTGACGTATGTGACTGCCAATCGGGATGTCTCGGGTTCGAATCCCAAACATCTAACAAATATTTGTACTATCTGCAAATATTTTGTGTTTTATATGTATACACGTGTGTATTTACTCATAATACAAGCCCTGCTTAGTTTGAAACTAGATGGCGTTGTGTGTTAGATGGCCGAAATATTTATTTATTTCTTAAGGCACTCTCTTAATTCTATCCGAGTTCTGAGGTACAACTACAAACGCAGGTTAAGCCGCAGTGCGAAGCTGGTCTAAAATAAAAATAGTCTTAATAAGTTCTTATACTCTCAACAAGCCAGTGAAAGTACCGTTGAACCGGTCCAGCCATTTCAGAGATTTTCCAGCCCCTACAGGCAAAAATTTCAAAAAATGCTTTTATTATGTAAGTATCGTATATACTTCATATTAATTGAAAACAACTACCCTACATTAATTTATTTTTATGCAATTATAGTAACAAACTGATCTGAATTCGAAGGTTGAACTGGTTGTCAGTATATTTGAGGGCACTGACTTCCGAAAACCAATTGCAATAGAGTTCATGTTCTATGACAAATTACAAACATCCATACACCTGACAAACAATCTCTTTTTGACGCGGTCGGGTAAAATCCACCCAGATTCGGCAGCACACATTTCCAAAAAACTATTATCTTAAATACTATTTAATATTATAAAATAGGTGGGTGTTTCTCCATTGTCCAGCCATGGTCTCATGGTAACGGCTCGTCTGTGAAGTATGGATGTTCTAAGCAGTCCAGCGCTGTCAGTCTCTTCGCTGGATTGAAAACCAGCATACCCTGGAAAGAGAATCGTTAATTAGAGCTATGTGTAGCTTGAAGAGTAGTCAGATTAAGATTGTGGAGTGTCAACACCCTTATTCAACCTGGATTTGACCGTGGGAGTGGTTACGGTCTACTGTACTTCAGATCAGTACTATACCACGCTGGCCAGACCGATTGGTATAAATCGGACGGACGGTATAACTGTAAAATTATCGTAGGAGAGCCACGCTTCGGCATGAATGGGCTGGCTTGACCGGGGTGATACCACGGACTTACAGAAAACTGGTGTGAAACAGCGCCTTCGTTGTTTCATCGTGTGAGTGAGGATACCGTAGGCCCATACACTAAAACCCTCCTTCGCCATCCCCCAAAGGCCGGGAACGGCAGCGCAACAAAAATATTTCGAAAGAGTCAATGAGGGTCAACTAGACAGGACTCAATCAATGTGTTTGGTCAGCATGGTGCAGTAGACTTAAACCTCCTTGGAGGAGAGGCCTATGTCCAGCAGTGGACTGACAAAGGCTGATGTGGATGATGCAATCTGGTCTGTTATAAACACATGTTCTACATACCTTGATAATTTCCAGTGCATGCGGGTGTATTCTGGGTATGACTTCTTGCAGGTCCATAGGCTGATAAGGTGGGAAGCTGTCCAGCATCACTGAGGCGTTCTCCGGCCACTCCTCGCGTGAAGGACGTCCTATTAGCCTGTAAAGAGAGTTATTTATATATTCTGGCCATCTGACACACAATGCCATCTAGTCCCAAACGAAGCAAGCATACTAGACAACTGATATAAATACTATAACAATTTTTTTTGTAAATGAGTACATATACACATAGTAAACTCAGAAACAAATATTAGCAGATCATAAAACATTTGATTCGACTCGGGAAACGAATGCGAGACCTCGTGCACATCATTCACGGCGCTACCACTTTGCCCACGAGGCAGTAAGAATATAATATTTGTTTTTTCCTACAATCAATAGATCAATAATTAAGTTCTTCCTACCTTTAGAAGGTAGTTTCTTCTTACCTAAAGATGCTGGTGAGCTGATGCGAGTCTGAGGAACCAGGCAGCAGGGGTGTCCTGGTATGCAGCTGCGCCAGCACACACCCCGCAGACCACACGTCCACTGCTGTGTTGTATGACACTCCGAGAAGGACCTCCGGAGGGCGGTACCAGAGGGTCACCACCTGGAATTGTGGGAAGAACTCGTTAGCAACAATGGTGACTTGACATTGACCAGAGTGCTGATAAACATACATAAATATTCCTAAATACATATATATACACAGCAAATTTTTGTGGTTATATTAACTTGTTTTTCGATCGAATCGAACACACAACCTCTGACTACAGCAGTATGGCTTAGGGGCATTTGACCGACAGAGGTTAAAAATTTGGATTTTAATTTAATACATGGCAAACGAGCAGACGTATCGCCTGATGGTAAGCAATTACCGCCGCCCATGAACACCTGCAACACCAGAGGCACCACAAGTGCAAGGGAAGGGGGGGTTTATGGGCCTCCGGTGTCCTCACTCACTCGATGAAACACAGCGCAGTGTTTCACACTGGTTTTCTGTGAGTCCGTGGTATCACTTTGGTTGATCCTGCTCATAGATGCTGAAGTGTGGTTCTCCCGTGAAAGTATATATGGTCCTTAGATCAAAAAAATCTTCTTATTAAAGAAAAACCTGTCGTCCGTTTATTCCGCCCAATCTTTGATTTTGAAGGGACTTTTACCGGCAGATAGCTGATGGTATATGGAGAAATTTAGGCTACTTTTTTATACTGTCTAAAAATCGCAATACTCACCACACTGGTCAATTTCATTTCTGTATCGTAAGTCTTAGCTAATCCAAAGTCAGCCAGCTTGACTCTCCCTGTGCTGGTGACGAGAAGGTTGTGTGGTTTCAGATCTCGGTGGACTATGCGGTGGGAGTGGAGGAAGTCTATCCCTGACAGGATATCGTATGACATGCTCTGCGAAATTAAATATGGTTTTTAATTGATTCCAAAAAAAGTTTCATCCATATGTTGTTGACATACCCAAAAGTTGAACTAAACGGTTTGACAGCTCCTTTTGGTGAGAGTCGACAAGAATTGGAACGACCACCTTCGTCTTTATCTACACTTTCCATCAGGTGAGATGGAAGACAAACGCCTATTCCATTACAACTATATATAAAAAAAGACATTTGGATGTAGAGGATGTTTCTTTATCTTTTATATTTGTTAGCTTATAACTATGTGCTAAAAATGCACATTTTCCATGGCATTCTTTGCCAGTCGACCGATTGAGCTATGTAAAGAAACAGATAGGTTGGTGCCCTAATGAAACAACATACTGCTCGTAAAATCACGGGTTAAGGGTCTACTTACTCTTATTCTGCTCTCCGCCAGAGGTCCTGGAGCTTTCTTGAGGTATGACTCCAAGTCTTGTTCTACATGCTCAAATACCAAAAACAAAACTAGCTGCTGGTCACGTTCCAATAACTGACCTCCGTGGCAGACATCCAGGAGTCTGGAAAACGTTTAAAACTGTTAAAAAAAGAATGACTTAGTACTTGGTTTCATCATCAACGACCCATAATGTCCCACTGCTGGGCTCGGATCTGCTCTCAGAAGAGGGTTAAGGCCATACATCCCCACGCTAGCCTAGTGTAGGTTGTGGACTGGCCTGGACTGGGTTAGTACTTGGTTTAATGTTGTTAAATCGGTCTCCTTGCAAGTGTTTTGGCTTCAATCCCTCATAGAACAATGTCAAAACATGTCTCTCCCCCACGACACTGGCTAAAATCCTAGTACGACAGTTGTCTTATTTTTTAAAGCTATAACTACAAAAAAAAAGTATTATGTGTTGATAACAAAATGGTTACCAAGCATATAGAAAAATAAATATGTTTACAAGCCCCAAACTCCATTTGTTAATTTGCTAAACTCAGCTTGTGAAGTGATAACCAGACAGCTGATAAAAATACTTAAATGTTACTAAATACATACGCATTTTAGATAAATTACAGCCAGACACAGAATATACAGATAAATTATTAAGTCCGTCAAACAATATCTGTCATCGGGCTATGAGAACATGAATATGGTTTCATTCGCTAACCACTACATCAATGAAGGTGTTTCCAGGTTTTTTTTTGCTATTCATCCCATGGGTGATGTGAGAGCTGACAACGAAGCAATCCATACAGGGCAACATCACTCTAAAGTAACTCTATCCAAACCAGCCCACATGGCACAGTACACTAAAATCTTTTCAAGGAGATGCCCTTGTTTAGAANTCTTACCATATATAGACGTCCAAAAATGGAGATGGGCTGGACATATGCTACGCCACCCCATTAACAAATGGAGCAAGCAAGTTACCCTTTGGCAACCAAGAGACGGCAAGAGGGGTAGAGGTCGTCAAGTCAGGAGATGGGAAGACGACTTGAAGCAGACAGCGGGACCATTCTGGTTGAGAGTAGCAAGGGACAGAATCCACTGGAAGGAATTGGAGGAGGCCTATGCCAAAAGGCACACCGAACTTAGGGACCTCTTATAACCCTAAGTTTAGGAATAAAAGGCTATTATTATTATTATTATTATTATTATAGCATGTGACTGCCTTGTTGGTCTAGTGGTTAGCATAAGCGACTGCAGATCAAGAGGTCTCGGGTTCGGTTCCCGAGATTCTGATGTTGAGGGGAGTCAGCAATCAAAGTATGAAGGTCAGCAAGCAAAACTGCATCTTTACTTCTAAAGGTAGTCAGTACACACTCACCTAACTATATTAGGGTGTCTATAAGCCTCAAGCTGCCTCAGTAACGCAATCTCCCTCAATGTAGACAGTGGTAAGCCATCTTCTGTGAGGGCCACTTTTACTTTTTTCATGGCAACGATCTGCCCTCCATTGTGTAAATCTCGGGCTTTGTAGACAGTCCCGTAAGCACCTGTAATGAGATTTATATGTATTTTATAGAAGTACTCGCCTATCTATTCTAATACCTTTAAACAAGCAATTTTTGTAAATATATAAACAACAATCTGAACCTAGGTAATGGCTCCAACGGTCTTCATGAAATTACCATGCAAGGAGTTTCAGGGGGTCGCAAAACGACCTGCGTCCTTCATAAGCGCTATCCTGAGGGTGACAGGTGAGGCCACCTATCACCCTAGCAGAAGAAGGCCGGGGTGGCGACACAAGTCCTATAAAGTGTTCATGCTCTTTTCTGAATAGAATAGGGATGCTAGGGTTCCTACACAGGAGGGGGCCACCTACAAACAGTGGGTGGCCTGAGGTACTCCAGGGAACCAGGGATTTCCTTTCGAGAGTATACCTGGTTCCCTGGCTCCTAGTTCCCGATACAGTATGCAGTTTTTAGTTGGTTTGATTCCGACATAACCACCAAATGGTGGTAACCGAGGGGAATCTGAAACCCCTCTTTTTTTCCAAACAAAAAGTGGGTTTCATGGACATAAATCAATCTAATTAGAATGAATTTCTAGAATAAAAAACACTCAATCCTCATCCATCATCCAGGTACTAAGCATTTGTAGAAGAAATAAAAACTTATATTTTTGTCAATCTCTTTGGGTCTGTATCTTAAGAGTATAGTTGATAACCCTTACTGTAAGGTCGGTATGATGGCAGATTTTTATAAAATTATTTATATCAAAAATTACTTTACATATAATTTTACATGAGAACAAGACAAATAAATAACTTAAAAACTAAGAATATGGAGTGACACCAGGCCTATTTAACCAGTGGGTGTCATAAGAGCAGACTGAGGGAGCAAGCTGCCAGGACAACAGCACTGCGAAGAAAAGGAACATTTGAAAGGAGCTCTATACCAACCCGCCTGGCCAGAGTGGTATAGCAGGCAAATATCTATCTAAGGAGAGGCTTGTGGACAGTAGGCTGTTAAAGATTATCGGTGGGTCACGTCATCATCTTGTGGAAGTGGTAAGAGCCGACTGAGGGAGCAAACTACCAGGACAACAGCACTGCAAAGATAAGGAATATTTGGCACAAACTCTATACCAACTCATATGGCCAGTGTGGTATAGGACACTACAACCTCCTTCGTAAAGAGAGGTAAGTTGCCAGCTGTGGTTCTTAAGGGTAGTTGATGTAGAACACCCACAAGCAAGGTAGAATGATGATTTGTACAAGATAGGTGGCAGATCCCCTGCCACAGGAATACAGGAAAGCCAGAATCATTCAGAGGCTGTGTAGTATTGGACTGCAATGATGTATGATGAAGATTGTAAGCCTTAAAGGTGGCTTTAAAATTGTTCTGATTGGCTAAATTTGAGAATTTCCAAGAACAAGTGTGAAGCCAGACCAGGTTGCTAGTTATATAAATTATATATAAACAAATAGAAAATTAAATAGGTTTTTTTAACGTAGGGTACGCAATAGGCATAAGCATATTGTTAATCAAGAGTTTTTCCTTTATAGGTTACAAAGTATCTTTTCATGTTGCTGTATAGAACCTTGCATAGGTCATAAAAAACCATTAAAATGGCTTGAAAACATTTAATACCCACTATTTGCTAAACATACACACTTTTGGTAACCAGAACTAAGTCGTACATAAATAAAAAAAGAAAAAAAAGTTTTTTATGGTTTATTTAACGTAAAGGAACGCATAGTTTTTACACAATAAAACATATAAAAGCCACATACATCTCATTTGAAGCATAATGAATGCTTTAATACAAATATTTAAATAAAAAAACCATTTTCTGCTTGAAATTGTGCGAAAACTATGTCGACCCATGCATGTGCCGGTTAAAAGAGGTTATTATATACAATTAGTTTAATAAATACCTGTGCCAATAACATTAAGCTCTTCATACTTCTTAGCGTTCTGGAATAAAGCTCCAACATCAGTGATGGAAGCCATCGGTGGTGAATTCTGCGATGGACCAGGCCCCATCATATTCATGATTTATTTTCAAAATATCAACTTCACAACACTTTAATCAACTTCTAAATGACATTGAAACACAATATAACACTGAAATAGTATATTTTCACATAGTTTGTATAATAAACATGTGTTTATTACGACAACACACTAACAACAGTTCACACTGTTTACGGCTATCAAACTTTATGTTATGTATGGCGAAGGAGCGGGCGCCGGGCGGACATACTATAGGGAATACGAAGGGAGGGGGTAAAGTCATTGAACCAAATCAACCACCTGCTGATTACGTAGCCAATTTAAAAATATCCTTCCTTTTTTAGTAGCTTTGTGAAAGTGAACTCTATCATTATGTACCGTAGCTTGGTTCTAACAAAAAGTAAAAAAAAAAGTTAAATAAAATTACAAAGACAGAGATATCTATGGAATTATCGCAAACAGTGTATTAGTATTTAGTTTGAAAAATAGATGGCATTATTTTCAATAAAATAAAATAAATTGGTTTGGCAAATTAATCTGAAAATAGCTGAAAATAATGTTTCTAAGTTTATTATGCCTGTATTTATAAAAAAGTATTTATGAATTCTATCGTTTCGCTTTCATAATTTTTTTTAATGTATAAGCGGCCAAAATGACTCTGCCCTGCCTGATGGAAAGCATGAGCAGAATCCAATAGTGGTGGTCACCATCCTCAATGCGAAAAAGAACAATGCAGCATGGTGACCCACACTATGGCGGCCTGGTGAGATGCTTTTTCACGCCCCGCTTAAAGTCATAATACTAGCTCTGCTTAGTTCCGGGGTAGATGGCGTTTACTGTCAGATCTCCGAAATAATGAATTAATCTTCAAAACAAAACGATATACCTCATGAATATGGTAGTCAATTTTACTTTAATTACTGAACATGAAATCCTAGTACATACTAAAACCTATGTTGCTGTGTAATATTTTTTTCTAATGTTTTCTGTAAAGTTATTTCACTTTCCATTCCAAATAATATGTATAATGTTTCCAAATATAATGTATTAGTAAAAATAAAGAAGTAAAAAATGATCATCAACTGGGCTCGTCCGGGATTTGAACCCGGGACCTCTCGCACCCGAAGCGAGAATCATACCCCTAGACCAACGAGCCATGTTGAAAATGGCTCAATTTAATATATATAATGTAGTGGTTATGACGTCTGACTTATGCGATTGTTTTTTTATTAGAATTATTATAACACAGCTAAAGAAGATCCTACTTTCTCTACCTCACAAAGTGAACATTTTTAATTAAGGAACTTATTTCGTAGTTATGTTAAAACTTAAATGTTTCAATTTTTTTCAATATAGTAGCAGGTTATTTAGTAAATAGCAAATCTCTCTAGTAAACTTACATTTTCCTTACTATCCTTTAATATGAAAACGATTTCGGCTTCCAGAGAAACCAAAACAAGATGAACGAAACACCTCAAGGCGATTTAGAAAGTTGACGTTGACGCGCGAAAGGAAAAAAAAATTACCGCTACATACAACCTTCAACCATCTCTCTTTGTCGCAGGCTTTACTAATCTAGCTTCTCGTTTTCACATATGAATCGAAGTGAATTTCAAGTCGCGCCGCGCCAGTTGACTTTAGACAGTACTGCGCGCGCATGTTTGAAGATGGCGGTTTTTTCGACAACCTAAAGAACAATACAAGAACTTTTCTTACATAAAAATACACTTTGTATTGTTTCTATAAATAAACGTGTGCTAATAATATTATTGACGATTTTTATCGTATTAAATCAAGTGAAGTGTAGGCGGAAATCGCGTGTGGAAGTGTGTGGCAAAATGTGAAAGTTTCTTGTTTGAAGAAAACAGTGAATCTTTTTATGTGTTATCGTATCGTTATCCTACATATTTCTAGTTTCTAGATCTGTTTCTTGAACTAAAAATCGGTAAGTTAGTAAATAATTCCTTCTGTAATTATTAAAGGAAATTCATAAGCGTAATTATAGTAAGAAATTCGAATGAAAGTCATTTGATTAGGCGGATCTTAAACTCTTTCCTAATGAATGAAATTCTAAGCGGACGCAGACATTTCAAATTTCATCGTAATGGGCTATTTATTTATTATATTACAGTATCTTAAAAGCGTAAAGTTTTCGGCATTACGAACGGACGATTTTAAAATTTGTCATGAGACCTATTTGAGCAATTAAGTAGAGCTCTGTGCGACAAACGAATCGACAGAAATTAAAACTGCGAGCAACTAGTTTTTCGCTTTTTGGAAACTTCCGGGACTCCTTTCGAAGAAACTGAGTGAGTTGTACGTAATATTAACAGCTCAATGTTATACTATAAACTTTCCAACAAGGTCTATCTTACCAGTATTATAGAGGAGAAAGGGGCGAAACTGCACTACTCTTTCCCGCAAAAACGACTGTGCAGATCTTTATGAAATTTGGCAGAGATATAGATTATACCCTCAGTTTTTTCGCATTTTGCATCTAAAAATAGTGTTTCCGTGGAATGACTAATGCGAGACAACAACTATAAGACGCAGCTAGTATTAACTAAATCTTAGGGAACCTCATCATCATAAATATGCATACGGAAGATAATACATATTATGACTTTAATAGCCACCAAGTAGTGTTGGTTTTCTTAGAAAGAAAGAACCTCCTTGAGTTTGAATTAATTAAGTATATTACAAGAAAAGAAAGCGTTACATTAACATGATGCTCATAAAAATACTTTCGTAACAATTTTCACCTTATTTATTGCTTTTATGTTGAGTAATGACGTCACAATTCATTATTTAATAAAAGTTTCAACTAAATCTAATATATTACTAGCTAACCCCACGCAACTTCGTGCCTCATTCAATCATGCTCGACTCCGTGCTTTAAGCGCGATGTTAAGTATCCTATCTTAAGTATGCCAATAAACATATTTAAAAAAAAAACTGTCAGTCATAAGGGCGTGAAAAAACATCTTACTAGCCCACCATAGTGTGTCACCATGATATTTGGATCTGGTAGCAGGATTATAAAAAAAATAGGCAGCCATAAGAACTACCGATAGAAGTGAAAACTGGCACTCATAACCTAGTTGCACTCGGTGATTAGAAACAATCACCGAGGGTAAGTAACGACGGCGCGGTCAGTACCTGGATATGTGACCGCTAGTGGCATGTTACCATGAGCGTCTACGTGATTCGGAGGTCTCGTTAAGCAGTCGGTCCCGGTTGTTATCATAGGATAACAGTCGTGAAGCTTTGTTGGAGGCCTTTGGGCGGCTTTAAAACATCCAACGGTAAGATTACGTAGCCACAACGTCGTCTTGCTAGTTCCCAACCCGTACATGGCCAGCGTGGAGACGTATGGCCTTAACCCTCTCCTAAGAGGAGACCCGAGCCCAGAGGGACATTATGGGTTGTTGGTGAATGTGTAAAATTAGAAATTTCATATACGTTTTTATCAAAATTATCAACACCAGCATGTCGGTGACGCGAACCCATAAGATTTTCCCGTATAAAAAGTGCACAACGCGGCCAAAGAAGTTTGATGACGTCAAAATGTCGATGACGGTGATGGCGACGTGGTGACGCGATACCAAAAAATGATTTTTGTTCACCTAATAAGTACTCAACGTGCCTAAAGAAGGATCACTTCAAAGACGTGATAAGCGGTTAGATAATTACGCTGTTCCTCGTCATTAATAATGTGACACGATGTGATGTAATGTCGAAAGAAACTGATTTGAATAAGGGTCAAGAAAATTTAAAAAAAAAGTGTAAGGCGACCTTTTTCAATTTGTATTAAGATAGAACTCTTTGTATTAAGTATGATATGTATAGAATTTTGTGGTTTATAGTTTACTAGCTGACCCGGGGTACTTCTTTTGCCATTGCCATATTTTTCTTTCAGTGGTGTACACAGTCTCTGGCAAATTAAACTTTTCCGGTTAACTCTAAATTTTCTTCTATAGAAATCTTTTCCCGGCATATTAACACACGTACCTATAGAAAATAATAATATCCGATTTGGTGCAGTCGATCGGATGTTTGCGTGTACATACATTTCGGCTATTAATTTTAATTATATAGGTTAAGTCTGTAAGGTACCTGGATGACCGAATATTTTTTCTGGTAAATTTTCTAAAAAAGAATCCTAGACTTATAGCCCCTAAACTACCTTTTTTCGTGCGAAAATTCCCTCGGTTATCACCGACTGGTGACACGTTGAACTCGAACCGACTAAAACCGCACACCGCCTCGGATATCAGTAGTCGGCGAATCAGGTGCACCCTCGAATGGAAATCCCTGGAATCCCGACGTACCACAGGCCGCCTACGGTTCGTAGATGGTCCCTTCCTGAGCAGGAACCCCGTTGTACCTTTGTTTAAAAATAAAAAGCACTTGCGCCTCCACCCCCGAAACCCTCTGTAAACAAAATTTCATGAAAATCGTTGAAGCCGTTTCCAAGATTTACATTATATATGTATGTGCAAGAATTGCTCGTGTAAAGATATTAGGTTATGCATAATACACACGCTTACGTTTAAATCTTTAAGGGTACAGACAGATGCGAATTAGGCAAGGAGACAAGTGGACTCTATAGGAATAGGATGAGAAAGTTGAGTCTGTTTTGTATTAAAAAACTAACTGATGAGGTAATGTTAGAGAAGGGATGTTGTTTATACCGTTTTTTTATTTATTAACACACAAATAACTGTGTGTTAACTTTAAATTAATAGTTAGTATTTTTCACAAATCACCATGTTACCATGAGCGTCTCCGTGATTCGGAGGTCGTTAAGCAGTCGGTCCCGGTTGTTATCATACAATAACAGTCGTGAAGCTTAGTTGGAGGCCTTCGGGCGGCTTAAAAATATCCAACGGCAAGATACGGAGCACAACGTATTCTTGTCAGTCCCCAACCCGGACTTGGCCAGCGTGGGGACGTATGGCCTTAACCCTCTCCTGAGAGGAGACCCGAGCCCAGCAGTGGGACATTATGGGTTGTTGATTGATTGACATTTACAGCCCTCAACAGTCCCTGCTGGAAAGGCGTCTCCTTAGAAATGAGGTTTATCCACGTTGACCAGACATGTTGGTATAGAGTTTGTTTCGAGTGTAGTGAAGATTAAGTCCAGCACAAGCTGGCGGTTTGTCCTGCTTGGGCGTCGCAGCATCGTGCCCTGACTTCAGTCGGTCGGAATCGGAGGAGATCTCTCGCTACCGGCTGTAATACGCTATATGGAAGGTAGTGACAACTGTTTTACCACGGCCACAACCTTCTGCAATGTCATCTTGGACCGAACCGGGAGGCGTGCATACCAGCCCCTCATGCCTCCCTGAGTATGGACGCGGACGGACGGGACGGGCTTTCCCTCTATCCGCTTTAGTGGCGAGGATGCGACGTTTCGCGTGTGCCGTATGTCGTCTAAATAGAGAGTTCCCCAGCAGACGGTGCCCGTTTTAATGCGGGCAGGCGCAACGAGGGGTCTGGATATGTTAGTAACAGCACTTCCCGGATCCCTCCTTTCGCAGACGGCCTGTGGGGGCTTCCACAGTATAGAAAAAAGAGTTTTATTGAGCTTTCCCTCTCTGCAGTGCTGTTTTCCTGGCAGTTTGCTCCCTCAGCCGGCTCTTACGACACTCACGGGGTGAATAGGGGGGGCGACTCTCTGTATTCTTAATCCCTCATCACTCTGTATAGCTTGATAGGAATTTTAACACCACGCTAAAACGTTTGGGAGCGTAACAGAGATGTTATGAGTGAAACGACTTGAAATTGTTAGATTATAGATAAAGATCGTCCGATCTCTCTTCAACGAGACGATATTAAGACTGCTATTTATGTAAATTCAGATAACAGCGAAAGCTACTTGAATACACGAGTCGAATGCAAGTAAAATAATCACAAATTTTAACGAAAAAGAACCGACTTCAAGAACTGGACCAAATTGGAATCGTCAAAATCAGTGCACCCAGAGGTAACAAACCTAAAGAAAAAAATCCTCGTCGAATTGATAACCTCCTACTTTTCTCAAGTTTTTCTCATTTCTTTAACGGTTTCTTTAATGACATTAACATGGAATTTAAGGGAACAAACTGCGAAGCACAATAGCACTGCAAATAGAAGGATATTTAAAACAAAAGTTATAAGATCTCGTCTCGTCTGATGATGATGAGACCGATATCCTAGTCGAATCCGAAAACGGCGGCCAGTCTCATCGGAGACCAGCCCACTACGCTCAAGATGTTATAATACACTAGTGTGTGCGCAAACAGAGGTGCACTCTTCGTTCCCTCACTCTCATAATCCGATGCAGCGGGTAACCAACACGACAGGGAAGACATCAGGCGCAGGACCGACAGCTTTATTGGCTCTCCGAGGCACGGGGGTTCAAACCCACACATCCAAACTCCGAGCTGTTATTAAGTCTATGAAATGACTGTATCCTAGCTAATAATAAGTTAAGTTAATAACAAGTTAAGCCGTTTTAAGAAGTCCAGAGAAACGCAGTATGTGGCGATGGTCTTCAAGAGCATTTACCTTATGATATTTGTGAGCGTAGATTACAGCAAACATCATCATCATCATCAGCCTATCACAGTCCACTGCTGGACATAGGCCTCTCCAATTTCACGCCACTTAGTTCGATCTATGGCTTCTCGCATCCAGCTCCTGCCAGCCGCCTTGCGCAAATCATCGCTCCACCTGACCTGTGGACGTCCTACACTACGTTTGCCGAGACGCGTACTCCAATCAAGAACTCGTTTACCCCAACAGTTATCGGTTCATCGGCAAATGTGGCCAGCCCACTGCCACTTCAGCTTGCTAATCCTGTGGGCTATGTCGATGACCCTGGTTCTTTGTCGGATCACCTCGTTTCTGATGCGATCCCTTAAAGAAACGCCAAGCATTGCCCTCTCCATAGCACGCTGAGCGACTTTGAACTTATGGCCCAGTCGAACCGTAAGTGTCCACGTTTCGGCTCCGTATGTCATTACGGGTAGGACGCACGCATTAAAGACTTTCGTCTTTAGGCACTGTGGGATCGACGATGAGAAGACCCGGCGATGTTTCCCAAACGCTGCTCAACCTAGCTGGAATCTTCTGTTCACTAAAATAATAATAATTCTGCAAACATAAACTCTAAAATGTGATGTAACCAACACGAATCTTGGCTTAATGAGTCACAGCTGAGGCAAATTGCTATGGAGTTAGTAGGTATCTGGGTCAGTTTTCAACAGCCTCTAACAATCCAATCATCGCCTCTTCTTCGAAAAGAGGTTTTAGTTGACTTAACCACAATGGCAAGGTAGACCTGACCCTGCTTTGATTGCTAGTTTTTTTATGATATAGGGAGCAAACGAGCAGCCGCCCTTGGTCACCCGCAACACCAGAGGCGTCACAAGTGCGTTGCTGGTCTTTTAAGAAGGAGTACGCTCATTCTTCAAGGTCTGAAGGTTCTTTTGTCAGTTATATGGTCTGAACAATTTCCTACTTTAACGAGAAGATGGCAGCACTCGTTAATATAAACCAGTGAATGTAATTGTGTATCTTCTGTATTGTGCATCGTTGGGAGAAGTGGGTTTTTTTAAAATTTATTTAGTGTTTTAAATTAGTTTGACTATTTTCAACCCTATTTATATTTTTTTTATGATATAGAGATGTAAATGATTAGATTAAGAATAAATGGAATAAATAAAACATGGATATTGCCTATTCCTGTAACGGTCCAATTACCACACTCGTTCTAGCTCATAATATATGTTAAGATAACAGTACATTCACGCTTTAACATTACGGGGCAATGTAGAGCAGGCGATACGTATGGCGGAAACCAATAAATTTCATTCTCGAATTATACTTTTAAATTTTATCTATAGATAAGCATAAAATGATCTTTAAAACGTTTGAAAGATGTGATTTAATTAATAACGTTATGTAATTTTGGCACTTGGATGACTGGTAACATTTTAAACAAGTTATGAATTATTTAAAAAAATTCCCGACTGCGTCAATATATTTATTTTATTTATTTATTCAATTTCTACATAAACAAGTTACAGGTTTGAAGTTATCGATGGTTTCCGCACTAAGCTCGAGGCTTGTGTCGCGGCAACCAAGACCAGATTTTACATCATCATTGGTGCGAATTCAGCTGTTTTTAAAACCTTCGTAACAACGATGATAAACGATGCTCAAAAGATGGGCAAAAAATATTAATAATAGTAAGAGAGGCAACAACAGAAATTAGCAGCCTAGCATCGCTTTGAGAAGGACAGCGGTTCTAGCTTATAGAATATTTATACATCTATTTAGGTATATAATTTAGAAGTAGAATATAAAATATAATCAGCACAGATAGAACAATTCCAATCTAGATGCCTTGAATTGGGTGTGACCTGTGTTCATTCATGTTTGGTTGACAGTGTTTTTCGTGTGTAAATGTGTTTGGATGCGAGTGTGCGTGTGTGTGTGTGTGTTTGTGAGTGTGTTATGTTAAGCCGCTATTGCCCGTACATTGGAAGGACTAGTTCCGTTTCATCATATGAAAGGTTCAGCAGCCAATACAGGACCACTCGCTTTATTTCCTTCGTATATTGTCTCGTTCCATCTTTATTAAAGTCATTGAAGAACTGAAAAGATAGAAAGATTTTGATGTACCCAGTGTCACTCTCTCGACTAAGACGAATCTATTGGCACCACTCACATAAAAATATGACAAGCCGTTTAGGCTCCAGGGCGTGTCAAAGAAATATACACACACTTGACAAACACAACACTCCTTCTTTCGCAGTTGTTTTATCGCCCCTGAAACCCTCTGCATATTAAATTTCATGATGTATTAGTTACTACTTATTTATTTATTTTTAAACTTTATGCACTTTTGTACAGTGGCGGACTTAATGCCCAAGGCATTCTCTTCCACTCAACCTTAGGGTGGTGTAGAAATCTTGTAAGGTAGGTGGTGAACAGAGGTTTCCGTATGAAAAAAAATATAGAGTGTCACCATTCTCACCACCCCTGTTCATCCATGACAGAACTATGATAGAGTGTATTTCATGTACCTGAGATGACAGCATTCTCGATTTCGTGTTTCGTTGGTGAGTGCGAAACCGCTGGCTTATTGGTGCAGAACATCTCAGTAGAACGCCATACAGTAGGTCACCATGCAGCTTTGTTGCATTGTCTTCATTTTAGATGAGTATGGTGACCACTACAATTGGACTCTGCTCGATGCTTTACATCAAGCAGTGTCACTTTCGCAGGCCCAAACTTATATAGGTATGAAAAAACTGTGTGATGCTACATACCTGATAGTTGAGCTAATCAATTCAGGAAACGTCAAAGTCACCTGAGTCAGTCTGAGTATGTATAAATTATGACCCTTGTGGTGATGGATCAAGAAGGGTTCATCCCGTGGCTGTCGTAAGAGACCATTAAGGAAACTGATTGCACAGGACAAGGCACTGAAAAGAAAAGGAAGCCTTGGCACAAATCTCATACCAATCAGTCTAGCCAGCGTGGTATAGTAAGGATAAATAAATAAATATTTCGGACACCTTACACATAACTCCATCTAGTCCCAAGCTAAACAGAGCTTGTCTTATGTGTACAAGACAACTGATACAAATACATATATATTTTTTTTACATAGAAAACACCCAAACTCCGAAACAAATATTAGCAGATCATACAAACATTTGGTCCGACCCGGGAATCGAACCCGAGGCCTCAAGCACAGCAGTTGCATACGCTACCACTGCGACACAGAGGCAGTCAAAAATAATAGACGATAACTGATAACTAACTAGACTGGTTCTGAGGTATAGTAGACCAAGACCTCTTTACTGGGGATGCTTATGTCCAGCACTGGGATAACGTTTATTAAAATGTGAATAAAATACGGCATCTTCAGTTGTTGCGTGTTTTTAGCAGAAGTACTGTGGGAGAGCCACGCTTCGGCATGAATGGGCCGGCTCGACCAGAGTGATACCACGGCATCATAAAACCGGTGTGAAACAGCGCTTGCACTGTGTTCCACCGAGTGAGAGAGCTCCCAAAGGCTGGCAATGTACTTGTGACGCCTCTGGTGTTGCGGGTGTCCATGGACTACGGTAGTCGCCTACCATCAGGCGATACATCTACTCGTTTGCTTTTACATAAAAAAGTACAGAAAGCTGAAATCTGGGACCAGTATATGCTATGATTTTTTTCTTCTATTTTTTTTATTTATTTACTGTGACAAAATATAAAATATACACTTGAAAAACTCGTCTTCTGGCGATTTCATCTTAAAATAAAACAATCAGAATCAAAATCTTTACAACACAATTTGTTTACGCATCCTCAGTAAGTGGGCTGAGAAATTCAAAGCCACTATCTAAGCACTCAATCATTTACGACACTGGGCAAGCCAGTCGCATTCCCCACGCGGGCGACCTCAAACCGGTTCTGTTATTCGGGTCAGTAGGGTCCCTGTCTGGACTTGTTGTTGTTGGATACCAAGGGATGGGTTCGAAAATATGTGTTTCTTCTGGCAGCTTTCTTTTTCAGCTCTCTTTCTAAATGTTGGTAGCGGGTTCGCTTGCGTGATTATTTTTACTAGGTTGTGTAGTGTAGTAGCCCGCGGGTACGTCTACGCGGTTACAACCAAAACCGTGCGAAGTCTAAATTAATAAAAAAAAACGAAAGTGTCTATATCTGCCATCTTTATTAGATTCAGGATTTTTAATTTTTTTGTTTTTTTTTATATACTTAGTGTCACTCTTACGACTAAGACGAATCTATTGACACTCACATAAAAATACGACAAGCCGTTTAGGCTCTAGAGCGTGCCAAAGAAATATACACACATACATACTCTCGAAAAACATAACCCTCCTTGTTTCGCAGTCGGGTAAAAAGTAGCCTAAGTTACTCCTTATATCTTTAACTATCTGCCAGCAAAAGTCCGTCAAAATACGCCCTAGCCATTAACCCAGAGCAATACAGATAAACAAGTCTCCCTTAGAAAGGAGTTTTTGTCCTATACTATAGGCACCAATACAGGCTAGAGGGGTCGGTAAGGGTTTGCTTTCCTTTGCAGCTAACTCTCATTTGGTACTCACGGTATGAATTGAGAGGGTGATACTCCTTATTCTCAATTTGTCACCAGACAGTAATACCCGGGTTCCCCACATTTATAAATAACGAGGTTAGGTGAGGCAGTTACTTTAATTGTAGTTATTTAAAATAGAAAGTACAGGAATACATAAGCATTAATTAATATATAAGTCGCTATTATGTATTAGAAAGTGTTTTTGTAGTGTTATTATATAAAACAGATCGGGTGTATTATGTGAAAGTTAGATTCCGGCCATGTTTAAGTTAATATTAAGTTAAAAGCTTTTATTTATCAAGTTACGTAATGTAAAATGACATTTAATGTATGAGAGTTTCGTCTCAGTTTTCCGTGCCTATATTTAACTTTGCTTAGAACCTATTAGTAGGAGCGTGATGGTATATAGCCTATAGCATTCCTAGATATATGCGTATAATTTTTCTTGGTTTTTTTATTTTGATGTACCCACTGTCTCCTTCGCAACTAAGACTAATGTTTTGTCACTACTTACATAAAAATACGACAAGCAGTATAGGCGTGCCAAACGAATATACACACACATACCTACATCCACTCGAAAACATAACCCTTCTTTCGCAGTCTGAAATAAAACGTATAAGTTATATATATATTCGTAATCATCGTTAAAATTTCTATATTTTTTAGCACACTCGATGTGTTTTGAATTTTTTTTGATTAACTTTTACGCGCCAAGAATCTTTAATTCTGATTTTTTTTTTATTTTGATGTACCTAGTATTACTCTCACAACGAATCTAGTGATGCCACTCACTCAAGAAATATACATACGTACATAGATACACTTGAAGAAATATCCCTCCTTCTTTCGCAGTCATGAAAAAAATAACTGCATGACAGTTTTCGAAACTGAAATATACCAGCTAAATTGATTTATGACTTTTAATTTGCCATTCTTAACCAAAAAGGAATTACTTCAGATCAAAGTGGGCAGGCGAACAAACACCAGTTCAAAATGTAAGGACCTAATGTAACAGTTTGTCATTTTTTTGGAGGGAAAATCTACACACATACACATTTTAGACTCACATGCAAAAGCAATCGTCTCTTATCATAGCAATGATAACAAAACATTGAAAATTTTACGCACACATATATACCTACATTCTGTGTCATAACAGTGTAATGCGTAGGCCCATTTGAGCTTATACTTTGACAGAGGGGACCGCTTGCGTATGGCCACTAGCAACTCGCCGCAGTTTTACCTGCGTAGTTCCTGTTCCCGTGAGAATACGGGAATAAAATATAGCCTATGTCACTCAGGGATAATGTAGGATTCCGATTGACTGGACGGTTGGCCTAGTGGTTTAACTGCGACATCGCTTCCTTCTGCGCAAAGTGTTGTGGGTTCAAATCTTACATATGATCCATAAATTGTTGTTCTAAGTCTGGGTGTACTTCGTGTCCGTTTCATGTATGTTTGTAAAGTCCCCCGCGACACTATACACGCGATTAAAAAAGAGAAAGAATTTCTCTGGTTGTGTAGTCTGTTTGTTCCGGATAATATTTGTGACGGCTGGACCGATTTTGACGGGACTTTCACTGTCAGATAGCTGATGACATAAGGAGTGAATCGTGCTTTTCCTATACTAGCTTCATTGTTTTTGTAGCTGTACAACAACAGCCGTACGGCGGGGCTCAGCTAGTATTGAAAATACTCACACAAGGCCCTCAACGAAGGCCCAAAGGCGAAGAATGCTTACAAGACAACGCGATAGTAAAACAACGCAGGCTATTAACGTGCCCGCATTTGTCATAGTCAATGTTTTAAATGGCGTTTCGAAAGTGAAAATGCGATAGAAATTACACCACACTTCAAAACATTGTCATGTTAACGAAGCTTCATGATAAAGAACCATAAAAACAACGGGGTGGCATTGTGGCAACGCAATTGTTTATCCTTGGGCGTCGCGAGTCACTTACCTTTAGGTGACGAGGCTGTTCGTTTCAGAAGTTGGCGTTAAATAGGAGACGCCTATATACAACAGTGGTTTGTAATAAGCTGATAATACTTGAAAGTGCGCTCACAGCCCAGTTGTACTCTGATTAGAAACAATCGCAAAGGATTAGCAACTATGGCGCGGTCTGTATCTGGATGGGTGACCGCTGGTAGTATGATACCATGAGCGTTTCCGTGGTTCAGAGGTCACATTAAGCAGTCGGTCCCAGTTGTTATCATAGAATAGTTGTGAAGCTTAGTTGGAGAGATTTGTCGATTTAAAAACATCCAACGGCAAGATTACGTAGCCACAACTTTATGTTACCAGTCCCCAACCCGCACTCGGCCAGCATGGGGACGTATGGCCTTAACCATCTCCTGAGAGGAGGAGAGGAGACCCGAGCCTGGTAGTGGAACATTGTGGGTTGTTGTTTGATGGTAATCATAAAGACTACTTATGGTGTTTTATTATTCCAATGGTAGTTCTTTCAAGTCTTTTTCTGTTTCTTGGGAAGTTAGGAGCCAGAAGAATGTGATGATTTAAATAAAAATCAACCCGTCGATATGCTTCAAAGACTACTTGTTGAGGGCCCGAACAATGGTTTTGGGTGGTTTTAATGTCAAGGGAGTTTTGGGTTCTAGAGCCAGGGTAGTACGGTCAATCCTTTACACTCCTTATTAAGGAAAAGGGTAAAGAAAGGATTGACCAGGATACAAGTAATATTCAAATCCTAATGAATTATTTGCCCATAAACGGTATCACAGAATTTTTGCTTAAAATCTGTTTAAGCAAAAATTCTGCAAAAAAATTGTTCTTCCGTTATGTCAAATATAGAAATCGCTATGAATTAATATTTATCTATCAAAAATGGCTAGCGGACATGTCATTTACATATTATATACATGTTTAACACACAAGAATATTATGTAGACATGCAGATATACCGTATTGTGTCAATGAACTTTGATATTTTTGTATATCTTTATATTTTGGGAAAGTTCGTCGGGTCTTCTCATCGTCGATCCCACAGTGCCTAAAGACGAAAGTCTTCAATGCGTGCGTCCTACCCGTAATGACATACGGAGCCGAAACTTGGACACTTACGGTTCGACTGGTCCATAAGATCAAAGTCGCTCAGCGTGCCATGGAGAGGGCTATGCTCGGCGTTTCTCTAAGGGATCGCATCAGAAAAGAGGTGATCCGACAAAGAACCAGGTTATCGGTTCTTCGGCAAATGTGGCCAACCCACTGCCACTTCAGCTTGCTAATCCTGTGGGCTAATTCGATGACCTTGGTTCTTAGTCGGGTCACCTCGTTTCTGATGCGATCCCTTAGAGAAACGCCGAGCATAGCCCTATCCATAGCACGCTGAGCGACTTTGAACGTATGGACCAGTCGAACCGTAAGTGTCCACGGCAAACGTAGTGTAGGACGTCCAAAGGCCAGGTGGATCGACGATTTGCGCAAAACGGCTGGCAGGAGCTGGATGCGAGAAGCCATAGATCGAACTAAGTGGCGTGAAATTGGAGAGGCCTATGTCCTGCAGTGGACTGCGATAGGCTGATAATTATGATGATGATGATGACAGATTAAGAACAAGGAGTGTTACCACACCTATTTATCCCGTGGGTGTGGTAAGAACTGATACAAACTACACGGGACAGAACTACACAACGAAGGAGAACTTGAAATTCACTTCAGATCATACTGACAATCTTTTTTTTTATGGAATTGTGATTGATTTTTTAAGAAAACCAGTAGTGTAAGAGCTCTTTTCCAAAATGATGTAAGGCTTACCGTGGGAGAGCCACGCTTCGGCACGAGTGGGTTGGCTCAACCGGAGTGACACTACGGCCTCACAGAAAACCGGTGTGAAACAGCGCCTTCGCTGCGTTTCACCGGTAACTATGACTGAGGATACCGGAGGTCCATAATCCAACCCTTTATCCCCTATAAATCTCTCTCCATCCCCCAAGGCCTTTGGGGAATGGGGGAGGGGTGAGCTTAAAGCGTATATTAATGTTTTCTATGCTATTACTTAATTTATTTATTTGTTTCGATTTGAACTCGCAACTCTCGTACTAGGAATACATATATATCCTGTGTTGCGGGGGCTTTCCGAACATACATGAAGTTGACTCAGAACGATAGTTTGTCGATGTGTTATCTCATATGAGGGTTGAACTCAACATGAGTATAGTTATTATAAATTCTAGTAGTCTAGGTCCATATATTTATATAAATAAAAACGAATCACTGAAATGTATGTACGCGAGTAATTTTGGATCAACTGCAACAAATTGACTATCTCGGTTGCGCAGTGGTAGCGTATGCGACTGCTGTGCTTGAGGTCTCAGGTTCGATTCCCGGGTCGGATCAAATGTTTGTATGATCTGCAAATATTTGTTTCGGAGTTTGGGTGTTTTCTATGTATAATATGTATGTATTTACAAAAAAATGTAAATAAGTATTTATATCAGCTGTCTAGTACCCATAACACAAGCTCTGCTTAGTTTGGGACTAGATGCCCTTGTGTGTTAAAAGTCCAAAAATATTTATTATTTATTTATTAAAATTGAATGATTATTTTTTTATGGGTTTGTTACTGTCAGGACAAGGTTTGTGTAGAAGAAAATTATAAGGAAATCGAATAGGTTGTATATTTTCTTAGTCCGCAACTGAACACTACAGGTAGAAACCTGAGACGTACATAAATCCTATTACAGTGTCATACCCAAGTTTTTAGAAAACTTGGGTATGACGACCCGAATTTCGCTGGGTCAGCTAGTAGGTACAAAGCGTTGCCAGTTTTTTTGTCAAATCGAGATTTTGAAACTTTGTTGTGAAAAAAAGTGGAATTCTTTCGTCGAAAGCGGGACAAAGTAAATATTAGTTAATAATTAAAATAATTACTGTAATTAATTATTAAAAAACCGCGTCAATATCTATAAAACATATAAGTTGTATATATATTCGTAATCACCGTTAAAGATTCTATTTTGATACCACACTCGATGTATTTTGAACACATTTTTTTGAGATTTTTTTTTGGCTCCAAAAATCCTTAATTTAGTTTTTTTTTTATTTTTAATGTACCCAGTGTCACTCTCACGACTGAGAAGAATCTATTGACACCATTCATATAAAAATAAGACTAGCCATTTAGGCTCTAGAGCATGTCAAATAAATATACATACATACACTCTAAAAAAAGCCTCCTACTTTGGCAGTCGGGTAAAAATCAGAAATTAAACAGACGAAGACGAATAAAAAAGGTCGATTTCAATATTTTTAGTTTTTCTACCACATCTAATCTTGAAAGAACTGGTGCCAGATGCCATTTCGATTGGTATAATGGCAGTATGCCTTTTAATTATTATTACTTGTCAATTTTATTGACGATAAAGCATTACGGCTAACTAACTAACTTCAGTCTCAGCGTCCCTTCAGCTATCTTCAAAAAGCGGACATGCCCATTTCCTGTCCTGTGACATTAAGATTTTGAATTAAAAAATCTGGATGTCCCGCCAAAATCGGAACATCTGACAATGCTGATAAAACACACAACATCGTAAAAACCGTTGAGATGTCCACAACCTACCCATCAAACATCACTTTCATAGGGTTTCTCACACACGTCACCACAGAAAATAAGTATGAATATAAAAATTCTCCAACAATATTAAGTTCCCTTCTCATACTAGTTGAATGAAGATACGGTACCGCTAATCTAGGCCAACACCTGACGGGCCGTTAACTCGCGGATACGGTGCGGGCAGAATAACCACATTCTTTTAATATGTTTGTATTAGACTTCCCTATGCGGTTTGTTGCTTTATCCGATTACGTGTAAAGGAACGTAATGTTTTTGTTTTAATGCCTTTTGATGGGTCTTTCTTTTTTCATCTTCAGACAACTTATATAAATATTTGGTTACTACAATTGAACCTGAGACTTCAAGAATAGCGCAGGCAGTCAATGTAATTATTCCACCCTAACTAAATATACATCGATTACAATTAATAATATCATCTAGTATTACGTTTTTATGTGAAATCCATTATTCATGGTGTAGACAGCTGTAACTGGCGTACTTTTAAAATTTAATGGTAAAATTGAACACCTGCTGACAGGTGACCTGTTGGAATCGGTGGAACGGTTCGTGCTTTGGAATGTGACTAATTGTATGATTTAAGGTTGTTGCCCATTAAAGTGGAGAGAAGTCTGGTTTATGTTAGGTACCGTAGGCACACAGTGTTATGTTTAGCTGAGGTAAGCTTTGTCGGCTTGCCACCCGATTGTGAGCTCGGCAACGCTAATTGCCTCACGCCGTACCCTACACGTGTGTAGATTTATAGTGTAACCTTTTTAAATAACAATTAAATAAATAAATAATAATAAATAAATATTTCCGACATCTAACACACAACGCCATCTAGTCCCAAACTAAGCGGAGCTTGTATTATGGGTACTAGACAACTGATATAATACTTATATACTTTTTTTTTTGTAAATACCTACATATCATACATAGAAAACCCCCAAACTCCGAAACAAATATTTGCAGATCATACAAACATTTGATCAGACCCGGGAATCGAATCCGAGACCTCAGGAACAGCAGTCGCATACGCTACCGCTGGGCCACCGAGGTAGTCATGTGAAGTTTAAAATCACTGCGTGTTTTTATGTATCTCAAGTCCCGACTAGGAACATTGCAAGAGTGATTACTAACAACTACAGTAATCAGTGACTATAAACATTCACAAATAGACGTTTAGCTATAAAACGTGTTTACGAGACATTATAGCACAGTACTCACACACATTTATTCTTTCTGATAGTACCTAACACAATCATTGCCCTATAGTCGTGAAACATAGCTTGATCTCTGTGACATGTCTCTGCATAGTAGTCCGAAGAAGTAACTTTAAACCATCGATTGTATATTCTATCTCCTAAATTTTCATTGTTTACGCATTAGTTTTATCACAAATGAAGTGCGACACTCTAAAACTACCACCGTGGGAGAGCCACGCTTCAGCATAAATAGGCCAGCTCGGCCGTAGTGATAACACGGCCTCACAGGAAAACCCGTATGAAACAGTGCCTGCGTTGTGTTTCACCGAGTGAGTGGGGACACTGGAGGGCCATCCTACAACCCTCCCCTCAACCCCCTTCCCAATCCCTAAAAGGCCGGCAATGCACTTGGGACGCTACTGGATTCGATGGTGTCCATGTGCGGTGGTAATCGCTTACTATAAAATGTACCTCGAAAGCTTCCAAATGACAACTTTAATAGAAATCAAACTATATTATAAGGACTGCAGTAACGAGGTTGCATTAAATACATCCTAAATGCATTACCACATCCTTTAATTGTCCACAACTTGATATAACCTAAGATGAGACTTAGGAAAGAGGTTTTACTTTCCCTTAGACGGCTTGCTATAGAGTGCATCCTTCCTATATATCGGATCCTTCCTATTCCAGGTGCAGAATGGTATACTGTGTGGTTTTAGTCAGTCCGATTTCGACACACCACTCCGCCGCAAACATTGGTGGGACGACGACTTTGGGGGATTTCCAACCCTAGCAGAAGCAGGCCGAGGTGGAGGCACGAGCTCTACAAAGTGCTCGCACACTTTTCTAATTAAAGCATTACAGTTCCCCTATAGAATGGCCCGAGGTACGTCGGGGTTTTTCTAGGATGCACCTGGTTCCCCTACTGCTAGTACACGAGACGGTGTGCGGTTTTTAGTCGGTTCGAGTTCGACCTAGCCACCGTTTGGTGGCATTTCAGCATAAAGGGTGAGGGGGCCTTCCTTGTCTTTCCAGTGCTGTTGTCCCGTGTAGTTTGTGCGGCTCTTACGACACCCACGAACAGAGGAAGTTACCCGGGAAAGAGATCACTCATTAAAAAAACCCAAGCCTTCAAAACTCCACCGAATCCGTGTGTTGCAATTGATGTCTTCGTTCAAATGAGACATGCTCGTAAGACTTGCGCAAGAGCAGCTCAGCCATTGTACAACATCCTGATGTGAATGTGAGTCATCATCGCGGCCTACTTTGTTCTCCGCTTGTGTTAATTTTGACACACTTGCTTAGATTCTAATGTGGTTATTGTTTTTTCCTGTACTTTCATCATCAAAATATTAATAAAAATTGCACTCAAACTATCTTATTTTTCCATTTACTTTAATGTTAAAATTATTTTTTAGCTTTTGTTAAAACTACGACCATGAAAATACGCATTCGTCTTATACTTAGTAGGTACCTAGATCACCGGGCTTTTCTTTGTTTTCTTTTTGTTGGTAGATTTTCTAGAAGTGAACCTAGTTAAATCGATTTATCGCCCCCGAAACCCCCAGCATAGCTAATTTCAGGAAAATCGCTGGAGCGATTTCCGAGATTCAGTTTATAAATATATATCCTCCACCTGCTCCTTCTTAACAAAATGGCAGAAACTATTAACCGATAATTGGTATATATTCAAGTTTTCATAGTTTACGAATATGAGTGTGTATGTATGTTTAAGTATTTCTTTCATTCTTTTATGTACTGTTTGTAGTACGTTCCATACGGAAACCTCTGTGCACCACCTGCCTTACAAAATTTCTACTCCACCCTAAGATTGACTGGAAGAGAATGCCTTGGGCATTAAGTCCGCCATTGTACAAAAGTGCATAAAGTTTTAAATAAATATATGTATTCAAGATTGTTTCATTTAAAGGTATTAGGTACGTTCTAATACAGAACACGATAATCTCAGGAACTGCGGTTTCGAATAGGAAAATTGTTGGATAGCCCTTTAATTGAGGAAGACCGTAGGCTATAATATAACAGAGCCAGCTCATACATACGTCCGAATCTTTCACATAGTTCCCCCTATCCAACCATTTATCATGGAAGTTATGTTTAGAGAAATCAATATCATTAGAAAAAGTTGACGCGAACCTGTTACATATTTCTGTAGTATTACCCTCTGTTGCTATATTATTCACCCAACGAAGAATATATGGCGACTATTATTAAAATATTTCAGTTTGTCCAAATCGTTATCCAGCCATAACTTAGATTTGTCGAAGAAGATATGAGCTGAATCTACAAGAGTTCATTACAGAGAGAATAGTTCTGTCTCACCTGATCTGATCAGCTTCAAAATGCTTAATTATCCCATAATAATTTAGTTGACATATAAGACATATTACTAATTGTTTTCATCTGTCAAAACGATAAATCTGTATGAAAACTGTACTAAATACACACTTGTGACGTCACTGCTTTAGGCTACTCACTTGAGCAATATATTTCAATGTTTATTTGATTAACATTTGTGATAGAAATGAAAAGCTTTAAAAATTATATTTTCCGAGATGTTTTGTAATATTCGTTTTAATGAAGGAGACATCGGTATTTATTTACGATACAGTAATCTACCCTATTGACTGACCTCCTGGTTTAGTAGCTAGTGATCCTGGCTGATAAGCATGTGGTCCTGGGTTTGGTTTTATCATCATACAAATACTCGGTCTGAAATAGAAAGAAATAGGTAAATAAACTGAGATGAAGATGATTTTTAGGGTTCCGTATACAAAGAGTAAAACGGGACCCTATTACTAAGGCTCCGCTGTCCGTCCTTCTGTCTCTCCGTCTTTCACCAGGCTATATCTGACGAACCATGATAGTTAGACAGTTGAAATTTTCAGAGATGATATATTTCTGTTGCCGCTGTAACAACAAATACTACAAAACAGAATTAAATAAACATTTAAGGGGATTCTCAAACAGCAAACGAGATTTTTCCATGTTTTAATAGGTAATGGTTCGGAACCCGACGTGGGCGAGTCCGACTCACACTTGGCCCGTTTTTTTTCAATTATTTTGCAGTAAAGAAGAACCCCAACGCTTATTAGTAATCACTAAAATTAAAATTTGCACAACAATAGCCCGTTACTGTATAGTGTAATGTGGGACATAGTCGCGTGCTGAATATTAATTACGTATCTACGTAACAGCCCATCACAGTTCTATTTGGAGATAGGCCTATCCTTAAAAGGGAAGTTGTGGTGTACTATACTACTCTGTCCAGACAGGTTGGTATGCGGTTTGTGTCAAGTGTTCCTTCTCTTCTCAGTGCTGTTGTCCTGGTAGTTTGTTCCCCCACTCGGCTCTTACGACACCCACGGGATGATGAAGTGACCCACAGATAATTTTTAACAGCCTACAGTCCACAAGCCTCTCCTCAGATAGATGTTTGGCCTGCTATACCACTCTGGCCAGGCGGGTTGGTATAGAGCTCCTTTCAAGTGTTCCTTCTCTGCGCAGTGATGTTCTACTCGGGGTTCCAGGGTTTTCCTTTCTAGGGTGCACCTGGTTCCCCGGCTAATAGTACCCCAGACGGCGTGCGGTTTTAGTCGGTTCGAGTCCGACATGCCACGGGAGGTGGTATCCAAGGGGATTTCGTAACGAGGAAAAAAAAGGGCTGTTGTCCTGGTAGTTTGCTCCCTAAGTCGGCTCTTACGACGCCCACGGGGTGAACAGGGGTGGTGACACTCCACCACACTTATATACCTTGATGACATACATAACACTATCTTTACATAGCATATGAGTCGAGTAATCGTACGCCAAAAATGTCTTACACCGTTTTGGAAAAGAGCTGATAATCTTACACTACTGGACCGATATTAACCAAACACAGCTAAGAACCACCGCGAGGAAACTAGCTTTTAAATGAAAAAACCACAGCTACAATGTCACAGACAGACACACACACATAAAGACAATCATCGACGTCAAGCTTATTGCGTTTCTTAATTATGGCGTTTCATAACTATGGTTTTTAAAAGATCGAAATCCAGCATATGTAATAAGGATAGGAAAAATCCTTCAAAAGGATTATTTTTCCTCCGTTTTTCGAATTTCTTATTGATATTCATATCCTTTTGTTCACAGCGTGAAGTTTTTAGCCTTCCTCGATAAATGGGCTATCCAACACTAAAATAGAATTTCTCAAATCGGACCAGTACTTCCTGAGTTAAGCGCGTTCAAACAAACAGAGTATTCAGCTATATATTTTAGTATAAGTATATATATATATGTACTCTCTCTCTCTCTCTCTTGCAACTCTGTAAGCAAACTATACCTGTATACCCTGTATACCGTATGTTATACAGGTATAGTTTTATGAGAATAAGCCCAAAATGGCATAAAATGAGGTACAAATATGGACGTAACAATTATAAATGGCCCGATATCACTCGTTTCGTCAATACGGACGTAACTTAATTACATTATGAATCAAATTACATGCAAAAACATGTCATATATATATTTAACATTTAAAATCATTAAAAGGAACTTTAAAATCCAAAACTTCGTGATGTCATAAATATGGCGCTATATATATAGGCTGAATAATAAATAGGCAATCATCAAAACCGTTATCTATTAAATAACTGTGTAAATGTACCAAATACAAAACGTTTTGTACATTAAGGTCAAACATTGGCTGCCAACGTTTGGTCCAATATCCGTTACGTTGTTCGTCGCGCATGCTCAATGAGGTGTTTGACTACGGTGACAGAATTTAAGTCTTAGGAGTTCTAAATTACGAACACCTAGGTATTTAGTGCCGTTTGGGCTTGAACGGGATTTTATTGTTGACATGAGTTTTAAATAGTAGTTAGACTGCACTGCAAGTCCCCGCAACACATAATGCTTAATAATATAATGCGGTAGTTGTCTGTTTTAAAGAAAAAGACGATGATGTGATGATTATCTAAGTATAGGCTTCTCATATAACTCTTTTGTTACAGGTAAACCCACCTATAAATGTAATTAAATATCGTGACAAGCATAAATTAAAGTGATGTGAACAAAATATGTGAAGTGAATGACAGTTCGACAACACAAAATGGCCGCCAGCACAAGATGGCGGACGCGGACGAGCGTCAGCGCAATGCTGCTCGCTATATTTATGCAAGTTGTAAACGGTGAGTATTTATTTATTAAACTTTCGATTGCAAGCACTTTCGCGACTTGTGCATATTACAATGTATTTGAAACTTTCATTACTTTAAATATGTATGCCATGTTCATTTCATAATTTCTCGTTAAATGTTACTTTGTTGAGAATGCATTGCCAGACTATGTACAAAATCTTATACAACGAAGTCAGAGGGCTCATGACAATCTAAAGTTAAGTAATCATACTTAGGTCAGTGTATGGATGGGTGACCATTCGGTGAGCAGGTTAAGCTGTCGGTCCCAGTTGCCAAATCTTTACGGGTAGTTGGAGAAAGAGTACAAAATCTTTCCCGACGCAAAAAGAAGGGTGTTACAAGTTTGTCGTCGATGACGTATGTGTGTGTGTGTGTGTGTGTGTGTTTGAGTGTGTGTATGTGTTTGTGTGTGTGTGTGGCATCGTAGCTCTGAAACGGATGGATAGCAAGCCAGCTTTCTTGCGGTGGTTCTTAGCTATTATTTGGTTAATATTGGTCTAGCAGTGTAAGAGTATCTATTTATAGCTTTTTTTCTTAAATGATGTAAGGCATTTTTGGCGCTTAATGACTCGATTAAGAGCTCACGTATATATTTTTTTAATTTAGCTTGTTTGCTGCATGACTCAGTAAATTGTTTTATAATTATATTTTATTTATTGCAATATTCATTATGCAATTTTCATAAGATTTATTATTATTTTTTTCTTGAATGATAGTACCAATTATCGTCATAAACGCCTATTTATTTTAACGCAAATTTTGTTATTTTTTTTAATTAATAATATTGTGCAGTTAAGTAATATAATAGAAGTTAGGGTAGAAAGTTTTTCGTTTAGTGTCAAGCAAAATTCATATTTTTTTTAATCCCATTTTTTTAAAATGTAATATCATTATTTAACCAGCTAATCCACGCAATCTCGTCTGCGGTTCTTTTCAATCATGCTCAGCTCCTGCTATTCTAAGCGTGATGTTAACTATCCTAATGTAGGCACGCGAGGAAAACACTTATTTAAAAAAATATTAAATCGATTAGATAGTTTTGGAGTTCATCGTGAGCAAAAATGTACCACGAGAATAGAGAATATGCATGTTTTTTTTATTTCTTAATCTGACCATTTACGTCTCCATAACATTGAAAAAAATATAAATAGGCTTGAAGTTAGTCAAACTAAGTTTTTTTTAATTTAAAACACTGACTAAATTTGAGCTATTCAAACGCCGCCATTTTGCGCGCGCTTTTGACACAGCCAATGGCGTCATTGTCATTTGGTGTTTGTTTACTATTCAGTGTTTCAGTTACTTTATACTTATTAACAGTTTTAATTGCTATAAAAATAATGGAAGAAGGTAATTTTTCTCACAAACACTACTGACACAGTTTGAATTTTGACTCCGATAATTCCGATGAAGTGACTATCAACGTCACATTTCGTTTCGACCAATCGTGACGCGTTTTGTAAATTTGAATTTCCCTCCCTTAATTTTCACTGTTTATTTAATATATTCTGGGTTAAAATAATCACTCAATAAAAAATACCTTTTGGTATATTGTAAGGACAATAAAGAATCTAGAAAAAAATATTTGAGACAGCTAAAATTTTTATGCATATTCCCTAAAGTATAACAGCTATATTGGCTTATTTTAAATGACATTATACTTGTATATAAACGCAAACAGAACAATATTATATGTTTACTTTAATGGCTTAATCCTACTAATATTATAAACGTTAAAGTTTGTAAGTATGGATGGATGTTTGTTACTTTTTCACGTAAAAACTACTCAACAGATTTTAATGAAACATTGATTTATTCTATTATTACTGTAACAGAACTCATAACAGGTTTTAGAATTATTGCCTGTTTGTCTTCTCTTTGGTCTAGGTGCTACCGTAAGCGACAGCCGAACAAGAGGTCTCAGGTTCCATTCCCGGGTCGGATTGCTGTTGGGTTTTTCTTCAAGAAATTTTTAACACAGCCCTGAGTATATATTATGGAGGTGTGTCTCGGAGAGCACGTTAAGCCGTCGGTCCCGGTTCGCATGAACATCTATTGCAATTGTTATTGGGAAGTTAGTGCCCTCAAATATACTGACAATTAGTTCAACCTTCGAATTCAGATCACCTTTAGGGTTGCGGAGGTCCGATGCCAGTCGCTCCGTTTAAATACAAATATCCAAGTAAAACCGGTTGAATTAGTAGCCGACCACGAATAATCTTGGGAATAATATAGGCTAGGAAGGTGATAACGTCTGTTTGTCTTCTAAGTAGCTTATGTTTTGTGTACTTATATTGTAATAGTGTACGAGCCGTTGGTGGCCTGATAAATATATAAACTTCGCTTAATATTTAGTGTTTGGTTGATAAATACTAAGTTTAAGAATCACCACGATAAACGTCATAGACGTGGAGCCAGACGCAAATGCTTGTTAGTAAAAATCGGCCAATTCCGAGTCTGATTCGCGCAGGAAGGGTTCCGTTATCACTATCGAACAAAAACGAGCCAAAAAATCACCTTTGTTGTATGGGAGCCCCCTTAAATATCTATTTTTTCTGTTTTTGTTAGTTTGAGGCTATACAGCTTTGTTTCCGCCAATATCAGTAAAATTAAAAATTTTAAATACCCCTTCCTCTTACACTTAGTCGAGTAATCATACGGCAAAAAAGCCTTACATCATTTTGGAAAAGAGCTCATACACTTACACTGACTAACCGATATTAACTAAACATAGCTAAGAACCACCGCTAGGAAACTGGCTTTCATATGTAAAGAACCACAACCCAATCGGTCCATCCGTTTGAGAGCCATGATGCCACAGATATCGACGTGAAACTTATAACAGCCGTCTTTTTGAGTCGGGAGCTAAATATACTATTGTATAAGTAAATACAAATCTATATTAAGTTCTCCCTCGGACTTCGAATGCGTGTTCGTGTTTTTTCGAATAAAAATCGTGAAAGCAACGTAATTTAAATGATAGGCTATAACGAACATCGCGCAACATCCATTACAAAAACGATTAAATCTCCGAGCTTCTATCCGAACTCAAGGCCAAGAGCTGAACGCGCAGAGTCAAGGTCTCCAGGTCAATTGCCCCAATTTTTGTTACAAGAGATTTGATTTGACGATGTGCATCAGTTTTTTAATTCCCGACACAAAAAGACAAGTGTTTTGTGTTTGACGTCGATGTTTGTGTGTATCTATATGTCTGAGGCTCTTAAACTAATGGATTTGAATTACCTTGCGATGGTTATTTTAATATTACAAACAGGGACTCGAATTTTATTTATTTCTATAGATGTCCCTTTTTTCCGTGCGGAAATCCCCTCGGATACCACCTCCTGGTGGCTTGTCGGACTCGAACCGACTAAAACCGCACGCCGTCTCTGGTACTAGGAGCCGGGGAACCAGGTACACCCTAGAAAGGAAAAACCTGGAACCCCGACGTACCTCGAGTCACCTACTCTATAGATGTCCTTAGACGAAAAGTAACAAGAGATTCCTAATCGATTCTTATCTAACACAGGTTTTTGGTCTTACCGCTTCGGTTGAGTTGTTTCAAATGATTTTGAAAACAGATTATAAATAGTGTTATAGTTGTGGCGATGTTTGCGATGCACACAGACTAATAAAGAGGAATTTATATAACTTTCACTTTAAAATACAGCCGCTTTCATTTCTGTGTATATGTATTGCGCTTGCGCAGGAAATCTTATTTATACTCATAGCATGATATTATGAGTGAAAATGCATTTAAAATATTTATTACTTACCATCTTTTAACCGCCTACTTTGTTGGAGAGTATGTTGAATACTGCTGTTATCATTTCGCAATTTAATACACATATATAACAAGTTATTAAAAAACCCCGATTGCGTTATTATCTGCCATCTTTATTACCCGACTGTGAAGGAAAAAGGGTTATGTTTTTCGAGTGTATGTATATTTCTTTGGCACTCCCTAGAGTCTATACGGTTTTAATGTGTATGAATTTTTTATGTGAGAGGTGTCAATAGATTCGTCTTAGTCGTGAGAGTGACACTGGGTACATGAAAAAAAAACAAAAAAAAATCTTTTCAGGTCTTTCTATCTTTTCAGTTCCTTTTTTTATGGTATAGGAGGCAAACGAGCAGACGTATCGCATGACGGTAAGCGATAACCGCCGCCCATGGACACCCGCAACACCAGACTTTAATAAAAGATGTTTATTTTCTGTTTTTTTATAATTTTGATCTCCCCAGTGTTACTCTCACGACTAAGACGAATCTATTGGCACCGCTCACATTAAAATACGACAAACCGTTTAGGCACTCTATGTATGTTTCACCGTAAGGCCTAAACCACTGAACCGATTTTAAGAAATGATCAATGGATTCGTAATAATGGGCCGGGAGAAAAAGGCTATAATATATATATTTTATTAAAAGATTTTACGCAATCCGTTTATAGTTTTTAAGACATTTTAACAAAATCGCTTTAAATGTTTTCAGTAAAAGCAGTGAATAGAAATGTAACACGGCATATTGAAAACGTTATTTATAAGACACCCGGGGCCTGGTGAAAGGCCTCAATATTTTATTTTATTACATAACCAATTAGTGGCAGAGTGGCGTAATGTCAATATTCTTTTGTATTTATAAACATATGATTGTATATCTAAAACTTTTAAAGGAACAATTCTTGTGTATATAATCAGAACCTCGGAAATTTAGTATGCTGGGGTTTCAGGGGCGATAAATTGATCTAGCTAGATCATTTTTAGGCTATTTACCGAAAAATATAACGAGAAAATTTTATGTTTTTTATATTTTCTTTTTAAATACAACTTCCCCATTAAGAATATACATTCCTGTGTCACGGGGATCTCCACAAACGTACATGAAACGGACACAAAGTACACCCAGACATAGAATAACAATTTATGGATCACACAAAGTGTTGTCCCATTTAGCATTTGAACCCACAACACTTGGCGCAGAAGGAAGCGGTGCGGCGACCACCGAAACCACTTTTTTGTTTTACGTGTGGAAGCCCCCTCGGACCTTCACCTCACCGGGGTTTGCTGCGGGGCGGTGTGTCGGAATCGAACCGACTAAAACCACACGGTGTGCCACTCTGCGCCCGAGACGAGAGGGATCCGGGAACCGCTTTCTTACGCCATCTGGACCACCATCTGGAAACCACTAGGCCAACCGTGTAGTCAATATATTGTTTTTCTGTATCTTTAACCGTTAAGAGCGCAGTAGTAGAAGTTCGCTAAAGGTATATTTCTCCCTTTTAAATCATTTTTGTTGATAAACCGCTCTTTTTGGTCACAGCGTTAATTCAAATTCAAAATCATTTATTCAATTAAAAATCTAAGTGACATTTATGAACGTTAAATTGAAGTGGAGGAACGAGTGTCACAGGTTCCTCCAAAACAAAGCGAGGATTCTCCGACCAGGCGAGGTGATCACGCCTGGCGGGCCACTGCCCAACGGTTGATGTTGGTAAGTTGGCGTTAATTGGCGCGAGAAATTCTATTGCGCGATGCAGGATAGGTAGCTTCTTCGTACACTACGTTATTCCGTAGTTCAGTGTGTCTTCGGTAGATGACGTTGTCGTATGTTTTTGTTGCCGCTGTATGTGGAAGTCGCCACACAGGTATTCATTATTTTTAATTTTAATTATCTACGGGGCGCCACCCCATCCAGCACTTTCCATCTGTACGCGAACGGTGTACGAGAACGTGGCTCGAGGTAGATTACTATGTCGCTCAATTTCTTACAGGCTACGGTAAGTAAGGCATCTTTTCTTTTTTACGTGTAGAAATATCCTCGGGCCTTCACCCCACCGGGGTTTGCGGCGGGGCGGTGTGTCGGAATCGAACCGACTAATACCACACGGTGTGCCACTCTGCGCCTGAAACGGGAGGGATCCGGGAATCGCTTTCTTACGCCATCCGAACCCCTCCCAGCGCCTGTCCGCACTGAAGCGGGCTCCGTCGTCTGATGGAAAACTCTCAATTTTGGTGACGTACGGCACACGCGTAACGTCGCCTGCGCCTTGCGGCTGGCCTGTGAAGCGGATGGAGGGGAAAACCCGTCCCGCCCATCCGCGGCCACACTCAGGGCGGCATGAAGCGCTGGTAGGCGCGCCTCCGCCGCCCGGTTCGCCGGCTTCGGATCGGGTCCGAATGGAGATCGTTCTCTCGGGCCTTCTCCGCCGCCTCCTTCTGTGAGGAAGTCATCTCGCACAACCGCGGTACAACTGCTCTCGCCACCGGCCATGGAGCGCACGACGGCCGACAGCGAGAGATCTCCTCCGATAACTGCAGTGAGGGCCCGGCGCTGCAGCGCCCAAGCGGGTCACACCGCCAGCGTGTGTTGGGCGAAGTCCTCACTGCAGTCGCAGTGGCGGCAGGCGGGACTCAAGTCCCTCCGCGCGACCGAGTGCAGGTACTTCCCGAAGCAATCGTGCCCGGAAAGCACCTGCGTCAGTCGGAAGGAAAGGGTCCCGTGCTGCCGCCCTGCCCACTCGTGGATGACCGGCTGGACTGCCTCTACGGTGGCGAAGCCAGCTCGTGGAGCCTCCAGCCGCATACTATGGTGATCTCGTGTCAACTACGGTCAAACATAAAAAGGTTATAGTGACCCAACCTCAAAAGATACACATATGCTATCGTAGACTTTCTATTAAAAATTTTAAAGGGGAACGTTTCTTTTATACATTATTTTGGCAAAACTTTAACCGGTTACGAAGTGCACGCAATGGAAGCTCTCAGAAGCTTTCGTTTTTGCAACATTTTTCGTTGATACTCCGCTCCTTTTGTTCATATCGTGATGATATATAGCTATCGAACTCGGCTATCTAATACTAAAAGAATTAGTCCAGTAATTCCTGAGATTAGCACGTTCTACCAAACAAAGAAACTCTTTAACTTAAAATATTAATTGATATAGATAATGAACATCAAGCACACATAATGTATACATATATGCCGTTATCGCTGTACGTGCATTAGGTAACAAATTAAGGAGCATCGATTGTGGCTCTTATGCGGAGATTACCTACTTCCTGGCCGATCCATTTCTAACACGAACTCAGGACAGATATTTTATTTAGTTTTAGGTAGTTTTCGAATTGAAAACTTTTATAGGCGACATCATTTGCGCCTCAGCCGGGTACCGGTAGCAAGAAGTGCTGATCGACCTGGCAAAGTGAAGAAGAAAAAGTAGCAATGCGGACCCTGAGCTCCAAAGAGTTAGCTTTGGAAGTAACCGCGAACAGCGCTAAGAAGATAATGAATTTGGCATCAAAATGTTCGTGTTCATGTATTGTAAAAAACACTGTGAGGTGTGGATTTCATTATTTTCATTTAACTGTAATTTTTACATAAAAAAATCCTTTTTTACTGCAAGTTTTCTTGCTCTATGCAGTGTTGTTGTCCCGAGCACTTAGCTTACTTAGTCAGGTCTCAAGACACCCACGAAATAAACAGTAACTTTGACTCTCCGTATTTTGACAACACACGAAGACAACACACGACGACAACACACGAAGATAAACGTTAACCTTCACACAAGCCATGGTGATATAAAATCGATTACGTACATAACAGTATATAAATAATAAGTCTGTTAACTAACCGTCAAGTGCCATAAACTTTGACGGTTCATTGTATTTACTGTTCACAGTACTGACAGCACTGACTTCCCAATAACGATTGCCATAGATGTTCATGACAACCGGGACCGACGGCTTAACGTGCTCTCAGAGACACTCTATTAATGTGGTCAAATAATCATCTACAACTTTAAGTAATCCAGTAATGGACATAGGCCGCTCTTTAGACAGAAAGTTTTGACCAACTATACCACGCTGACTTAACAGATTGGTATACGGTTTGTGTCAAATGTTCCATCTCTTCGCAGTGCTGTTGTCCTGGTAGTTTGTTCCCCCACTCGGCTCTTACGACACCCACGGGATCAATAGCTGCAGTGACGCTTCCTATTCGTAATCAGACATCATCATCATCAACATCAGCCTATCGCAGTCCACTGCTGGACATATGCCTCTCCAATTTCACGCCACTTAGTTCGATCTATGGCTTCTCGCATCCAGCTCCTGCCAGCCGTCTTGCGCAAATCATCGCTCCACCTGGCTTGTGGACGTCCTACACTACGTTTGCCGAGACGCGGTCTCCACTCAAGAACTCGTTTACCCCAACGGTTATCGATTCTTCGGCAAATGTGGCCAGCCCACTGCCACTTCGTAATCAGACACCACACGAATACTTATCATTTCTTATTGGTTTAGAGCTTCTTTCTAGTTTGCCTTCACCTTGCAATTACATTATTAGTAGGTTCTTACCACACCCATTAGATGAATAGGGGTGGTGGCACTCTTAATATGTCACCACACACCAATTCTTAATACGTCGACACAAAGAGAGTGTATCGAGGAACGGTTCACATGTCCCTCCAACACAAAGGGAGGATTCTCCGACCAGGCAAGGTGATCATGCCTGGCGGGCCACTGCCTAACGGTTGAAGTTTGGGATGTTGTATAAGCTAATCAGCGCGAGAACTTCCATTGCGCGATGCAGGATTGATAGTTTCTTCGTACACTACGTTACTCCGGAGTTTAGTTTATTTTCGGTAGATGGCGCTGTAATATATTTCTGACGGCTGTCGCCACAAGTGCAATATGGGGAGTATGTATATAGCTTTTTTCCATTTGGAGATGATTGTCATGTAAACTGCAAACTCATTTGTCAATTTTCAAAACCTAAGGGTAAATAGGTGTGGTAAAACCGGGGATAACAGGCCGGGGTGGCGGCGGGAGCCCTTTAATGTGCGCCCCTTTCTAAGTAGAAAAGGAGCAGCGGGGTTCCTATACAGGAGGAGGCTATTTACGAATTGTAAGTGGCCCGAGGTACTTCGGGGTACAGGGATTTCCTTTCGATGGTACTCCTGGTTCCCCGGTTTCCAGTATCCGAGACGGTGTGCGGTTTTTTGTCGGTTCGAGTCCGACATAACCACCAATCGGTGGTTTGTATGTTTGTTTGTTTTACAGGGCGATTTCCGCACTTAGCCTCTTGATTGGGACGGTGTATGTGAGTTTGTCATCTTCCTACTTCATACTTACTTCCAACCATCCTAGATTATCCCAGAAGCTCAGCACCCTTTTCAGGTCACTACATGCTCTCAGGAGTGATGTTGATTGGAGAATGTCCACCCGTTGATCCGCCACACTTCTACATTCTGTGAGAACGTGTTGCGGTGTTTCTTCTGCCTCCTTGCATCCCCTGCACAGAGGGCTGTCTGTAGCGCCTATAGTGAATAGGTGTTTGTTTAGGGGACAGTGTCCTGTCAGGATGCCGATGGCTTTCCTAAGATCGTCCTTTTTTAGTCTAATTAGGTTGCAGGCTAGTCTTTTTGATGTTACCGGAATTGCACTTTTTGTTTGCCTGCATCCTTTATTGTTTTTTGCGATTTTCACCAATCCGTGGTATCAGAGGGGATTTCTGCACAAAAAAAAAGGTGTGGTAAAACACCGTATTATTAATTCGTCACGAATACTTTACATTTCTCATTGGTATGGCGGAATTATGAATGCTCACCATCCGATCTCCCCGTGTCTCATTCGTCACGGTTGGTGGGAGACCACGCTCTGAGGAACACGGTGCTTGTTAGATATCGACTGTTACGATCCACCTAGTTATATGTAGTTGGGGTTTTAATGTCTTTATTAGACATGGAGTAATGGCTATTGATATGTCATTGTCTTCTTGTTTTTTTTAACAGACTACAGCCAAGCGAAAAGGGAAAGTTTTGGGCAGTTTATTTTCTTTGTCAAGAGAAAGACTTACCCTTATTATTTAATTATACATTTTCTGTGTCGTGGAAGACTTTATAAACATACATGAAACCGACACAGACCCAACCAGACTCCAAACAACAATTTGTGGATTATAGAAACTGTTGTCTCATTTATGGTTTGAACCAACATCACTTGGCAGTAGAAAGTGGCGTGGCGACCACTTAAACTATTAGACCAACCGTGCAGTCAATTAATCTAACAAGAATAAGTTTAAAAAACTATTACTCGTCTCCGTAAAAACTTTTAATTAAATCTAAATAGCATACGTCACTTATGCGATTATGACGAATCTATTGACGTCTCATTAATTCAAATCGGTTCAGTAATTTAGGAGCTACGGTAAAACTTACAAACATACATAGACTGCCAAAACTATTACCCTTCTTTCGGCCATGGTCGGATAAAATACATCTGTAAAAGAGAAATATAACTTAACACATGGCACCGAAAGATGAATGAGTCACAAGACCTCAATCCACCATTATGAAGATTGAGTAACAGTGATGACACACATAGGCTGAAAACCTGAAAATATAGTAGTCTGACCTCAAACTAGGTCTCCCTAGTTCCCTAGGTTTCTCTAATTTCAGGAGAGCCTGTACTATAATAACCAGACTGCTGATGAAAATAAATTGTTAAATATTTCTAAATACATATTTATCCATGCTAATATTACTTATTCGAAAGTAACTCTATTACGGCTAAACCGCTGAGCAAATTTGGATGGAATTTTTGATGGAGATCCTTTAATTCTTCAAGAGGGACATAGGCTACTATTTACCTCGATAATCGACGTGGTCGAAGCTGGTTATGGACAAATTAGAACCAGGCACAGAACAGATGTTTGTGCTCGTCGCATACTTATGTTACTTCGGCTGGTTTAATGAGTCACTCAAAGACCTCAATAGAAAAGTTGGGCAACCACTATGACATAATATAAGATTTAAAGTTGAGTCATTTGGTGACCCGTAAAGGAGAAAACTAGCAAGTTACTTGTTTAGGGTTCCGTAATGAGGTTAGAAACCAGGTGCATCCAATAAATGACATCTATTCGCTTCTACCTCGGGCCTTCTACGACTTGTATGTGCAGGAAATCCCGATGTTCCCTATCTATACCCCACACACATCATTAAGTTTTCAAATATTTTTTTACATTTTTTTACTGCCTCCGTGGCGCAGTGGTAGACGCGTAGTACGCGACTGCTGTCCATATGAGGTCTCGGGTTCGAATCCTGGGTCGGATCTAATGTTTGTATGATCTGCAAATATTTGTTTCGGAGTTTAGGTGTTTTCTACGTATAAATATATATGTATTTACAAAAAAAAGTATTTACGTATTCATATCAGTTGCCCAGAACCCACAATACAAGCTCTGCTTAGTTTGGGACTAGATGCCGTTTGTGTGCTAGATGTCTGAAATATTTATTTATTTATTTATGAACACGTAAATGCCAGTGTGTAGTTCCAGTGAATCGAAACTGTATACCGCTAGTTCCAGTGACTTAACACTTTATTCCGCTAGATCCAGTGAATCGGAACTATACCTAGTCGTTGTATATAATTATTTTGACTTTTCATTTATCTCCCTGTTTAGAGGGGTACATATGCACATACATAGGGTACATACACAGTATGATTTGGGCGCCCTACCACTGCTTCCCTAATTAATGTCAATTACCATAATATCCGTATAAAGGTTGCCTGTAAGAGATCGCCGAGCGATACCACCGCCTTTTTTTCTATCTGTTAAGTGTGTACAATAAACATAAATCTATAAAAAACTAGACTATAAATGTGTCATGCAGGCCTTTTTTAACGCGTTGAGACCCCCACGTGCTGTCACCCCACCGGGGTTTGGGGCGAGTGGTGTGTCGGAATTGGACCGTCTTAAAATCACTCTGCGCCTGAGATGGGAGGGATCCAAGAACCTCTGTTATTAGGTACGACATCCGTCTGGATGTCCAGGTGTCATGCAGGCCTAAAACAAGCATGAAATGTTAAATTGAGTAGATGGACGGTATAGATGAAGGTGTTAGGAAAAGGTAACGTGGCAGGTATTGAGTTATTTTTTATGTATGACCCTGCCAAAATGACTACTCTACTAATGAAAATCATAGGCACAATCCAAGAACGGTGGTCACCATTTATTTATTTATAAACTTTATACACTACAATTGTACATCGGCGGACTTAATGCCCAGGGCATTCTCTTCCAGTCAACTTTCGGGTGATGTAGATGGTTTGTAAGGTAGGTGCACAGAGGTTACATACTTATAAGACATATACATAGACTTAAATATAACAAACATATATAAATATATAATAGATTAACATATACATAAATACTATATTACCATGCTCCGAGTTTTAGGCACTATGCCTGTTGATGAAAGAACTATTGGAAACTATGTGTACTGTGTGAACTTTCCATTGGGTTTTGAGTTCTACTGCCATGTCTTGTATTTTGAGAGTTTTTCTGAAATAGTGGACTGAAGAATATAGCTGTTCTGGATTACTATATCTATGATGTAAATAGCTTAATTTTGATATCTTTTACAGATGGCTACGAAACCAACAAAGTAACATTAAACAAACGATTTTATTTTCATTTTTTAAATGCCAAATGAAGTGCCATACATTGTAAATATAAAAATCGGTCAAGAGCGAATCGGATTCGCACAGTAAGGATTCCGTACCATTATTTATACACCTCAAGCGCTTACCTGTTGCCGTTATCAATATCGATCAAAAACGAGCTTAAGAAATCACGTACAAATTCAAAATCATTTATTCAATTAAGACACAAGTGAGATTTAGAACGTTAAATTGATCTGCAGTTAAAAAAATCATAGATCGACACAAACAAACGCCACAAATTGTCAGTATTGTCAAGGTGAAATAGGTGAAAACACCAAAATCCACTGTCTGACTGTGTAGATCTATAACTTCCAGTTTCCAAAATGCGTAGAGCCTTAAAAAAGAGTACTGGCAAAGAAACTCATGGCCACTGGTTTGCTTTATGGGACCCCCAAAAATTTTTTCTTTCTGTTTTTTAGTATTTGTTGTTATAGCGGCAACAGAAATAGCCACATCATCTCTGAAAATATAATATGTATGTATTTACAAAAAAAAAGTATATAAGTATTAATATCAGTTAATATGGGACTAGATGGCGTTTGTGTGTTAAAATGTCTGAACATATACACATATAAATATTTATTAATTCAATTTCACTGTCAATTCGTACATTCTAAACTTGTCATAGCAAGTGAAAGTCCGTCTGTCTGTGCGTCCGTCCATTGTTATATTCTTGATGCCATATTCTATTGTTATGTCACATAGCTAAGTCGATGACTCGTTATTGCTTCAAATTGTTACAGTATTTTTATTTTATTGTAAAACAACTGTACGTGGTCTGAAGTCCTACTTTATCCAGTTCTTCATTATGCTGATGTTTCCTTTTTTCGACGTTACAGAAGAACTTTGAAGTAAGCTGGAACGGCTACAAATTCTCTGTATCCGCTTCACATTTGGTCTGAAAATGTTAGACAACGTTTCGGAATTGTGGAAACAAGTGGCAATTCAGCAGCGCCCAGATCTAACTATTTACAACCCCAATTCTCCTAAATATATTCGTGACCGCTTCGAGCACTTTATTCCCAGAAGCCAACTCTGTCGCTCTTCCTCTTCTCTCCTTCTTCGAACTCCTTTTTGTACTTCAAACTGTTAAAAGCACTTTTTTTTTAAAAAAGACAACTCCCGTGTTAGGAATATACATTCCTTTGTCACGGGGATCTTTACGAACATACAAGAAACGAACACAAAGTACACTCAGACTTAGAACAACAATTTATGGATCACACAAAGCGTTGTCCCATGTAGGATTTGAATCCACAACACTTGGCGTAGTAGGATGCCGGGTGATGACCACTGAAACCACTTTTTTTTTTACGTGTGGTAAAATTCCCTCGGGCCTTCACCCCACCGGAGTTTGCGGCGGGGCGGTGTGTCGGAATGGAACCGACTAAAACCACACGGTGTGCCACTCTGTGCCTGAGACGGGAGAGATCCGGGAACCGCTTTCTTACGCCATCCGAACCGACCACTGAAACCACTAGGCCAACCCTGTAGTAACTCTTTTAGTGTTGCAGCTGTTCGGCTACAGAATGCCTTACCGCGTGCAATACGCGCCAGTCCTTCTCTGAGTATTGTCAGGAAGAGATCCAGGGATTATTATCTGTCCCGACACTAACCAGACCCTTAATATAACATATGTATGTATGTATTTAAATAATCAACGTCTATAATTACTATTCTAACGGTTTTCATTTTTTATTATTTAGTTTCTGCTCTGAAATTGTCTAAAAATTAATTAGGATTCATTTTCACATAATTTGCATAAAAAATAAACGAGCTAGATTGATTTATGGCCCGCGTAACCCCCGAATACTAAATTTCGTGAAAATCGTGTGAGCCGTTACCGAGAGATATATACGTATACAAGAATTGCTCGTTTAAATGTCTTACATATGAAGTGTCCTATCCTCTGCCGTGTTTATGAATGAACGATAAAATGAATGCATACAAGCGTTCATTTCTAAAACAATAAAGATGGCTATCATTGTACACAATTTGACAAGTGCCATTAAATTTGGTGCACATTTAAACTTTTACTTCACGCGAGATATGCGATTGTCGTGACAGGCAAATGATTTTGTGACTCAAGTACCACGCCAAACTAATATTATGTAATACAAAAAGAAGATGCACTTAATTTCATCATTTACTTAGAAACTACATTTGTAAGGTTGCTTGGAAGAGATCGCTTTAGGCAATAAGGCCGCCCTTTGTACACTCCGTCTCACATTTTATGTACTCTCTTCTAACTGTAATATTATAGTGTGCAAATAAAGAGTTTTATATCTATTTATCTACATTTGAAAAGATATGAATAATATTTTTCTTTACGTTTCGTTCAAGTTTGTCACCTCTTTTTTACTCGACTACGGCGAAACCAAAACTGATAATAGTTTTGACAGTCTAAGTACCTATGTATGTTTATATGTTCCGTAACACCTAAATTACTGAACTGATTTCAATGAATGAGATATCAATAGATTCGCAATAATAGCCCGCGTGAGATAGGCTACATAAATTTCATGAAAACGGTTAAATATAGTAAACTTGAGGTTATCCATGGCTTCACTTGCATAATTTTAACTTCTGTATGACCGTTCATCCCTTATTCCACTCCTTCGTGTCTAAACTTAGAAAAGTCCTTACTTTAACATAATCCCTAGGGTTTAGTCTCTCTGTCTCCTGTAGGCCCTGGACTTGGGGCGCGGTACGGTAATGTCGTGGCTCGAGGCTTCTGAGTTGGTTGACTCTGTAGTCATTTGGTTTGAGTAGTCTGGACAAGCAGCTATATTAATTATTTTGTTGTTTATATAACAACCTCGGTGGCGCAGTGGTAGCGTATGCGACTGTTCTTGAGATCTCGGGTTCGATTCCCGAGTCGGACACAATGTTTGTGTGATCTGCAAATACTTGTTTCGGAGTTTAGGTGTTTTCTAGGTATAATATGTATGTATTTAGAAATTAGTATATATGTATTGTATTTATAGCAGTTGTCTAATACCAATAACACAGCTCTACTTAGTTTGTGTCTTGATGGCGTTGTGTTAGATGTACGAAATATTTATTTATTTATTAAAATATTGATTTCTCTTTTGTTACAGGTTACGAAGAAACGTTCACAATATCACAACTATCACCAAAATCAGCTATCATCGATCAATCCTCCCTGAACGGATTACTACAAACAAGTCAAAGAGAAAACATAGCCTTAAAAATAGAACCTAGTATTAGTGTCGATATAAAAAAACCTCAAATTAATGATAACAACGAACCTACAAGAGTAACCAAATCCGTTGATCCCATCAGAAGCTCAAGAGCAATAAGTATAGACGAAATACCAACATCAAACAATGAAATTGATAATCATTTAGAAATACACAATAAGAGAAAATATTACGATATACATCCAACCAAAACTATATCGTATTTACGAAGTGACAACGAAGCTATGCTGTCGTCGGAAGGATTCGGAGACAGACTGGAGTTCAGGTTTCCGGGGGAAGGGCAGCGGGTTCCAAAAGCGCGGGCACTGGCGCCGATGGGACCCAGAATACGGCCTACTGCAGTGCAGCCGATCTTTGCGACAGCTACCCCTAAAGATGGTCCCAGACAGAACTCAGATATCCAGAATATTATAACTGGAATTGTTAAACTTTTGAATGGAAATGTTAACGTTCAGGCCAATTCTCAACTCTTGCGTCCTGGACGTCCTATGGCATCGAGAATCAATAACCGAGGTCCTCCAAGAATATCTGATGCTCCTCCAATCCCAGAATTTGACGGACCCATCACTCCACCTCCTCAACTTTTCCATCCGACTAAAACTCCTCCTCCATATCCGTTTGATAGACCACCAGTACATGTCAATCTGCCAGAACAGATTGTGCCACCACTGAACAGACCAAGTTTCCACAGACCGTTGCCTCCTTGGCAAAGACCGCCGAGACCAAGACCACCAAACAGAAGACCAAACCCTGGATTACCTCTTTACAAACCAAATTTACCTCCATTACCTGATATACCAGACATCACCGATATTGAGGAAAGACCAAATGATGGCACCGCAAACGAAAATGAGACTATTCACTTAGAAAATACGATTCATAATGAGGATCAGCCTATTCCATCTGTATCGTCTGAAGTCAGTATAACAGAACCTGATGTCGTCAAGGAAGACGAGCAAGAAACTACAACGATAGCTGATGTGAGCACATCTTCTTCGAGTACGACTACGACTACTACTTCTACCACGACAGAAGCAGCCACGACACAAAAGTCGACCACACAACCACCGACTACTACAGAAAAACCAACAACCACACAAAAACCAACTACAACAGAAAAACCAACCACTACAGAAAAACCATCCACAACTACAGAAAAGAAGATTGAAAAACAGAAGAATGATAAAAAGAAAGAAACCGTTATAAGCGAGAAAGAGAAGATAAAAGAAAAAGTTAAGCCTGAAGATAAACCTGCTAACAAAACTAAAAATGAATTAGATGAAGTCATTCAAATTGTGGAACCTTCGATACCGGAGAGACCTAGCAGTACGGAGTCCGTTGCTACTCCAACTCCAACTGAGGGGTTAATCAGTGCTGCTCCAACTGTCAATGTATCATCAACTACTGCAAACGTTATTGAGTCTTCATCGATTAATTCAGAGCCAATACCGAGTAAGTGTATGGATTTTCCAGAAGCTTTCTTTTCTCAGAAGTCTTTGTACTGTATTTGGTATGAATTTTGTGGGTTCGACCCCCACATGGGACAACACTTTTAGTTGTTCCCAAATTATTGTTCTGAATCTAGATGTTCTTTATGTTCTTTTTCGAAATCCATCGCGACATAGGATATATTCCTGCGGGAGAATTAACCTCATTTTTTAATCCACAGCGTCCCAATCACCAGGTATCTCTTACCACCCTTACCGTCCCCGCCCCGGCATAGTCCTGGACGATACTGACTTCAAACCTCACGGCACCAGGTATAAACCTGAAGCTTCCGTGATCACCGCTGTGGATACCAAACCTCCAGGATATGGAGAGATCTTTGATGTCACCGTGTCTGCTATACAAGGGTTGGGATCAGACAAAGGTGGAGCTTCAGGTAAAAAAAGAATGTAGTAGAACATGGTGGAGGTAGGAGACGAGTGTTTTAGTCTAGTAGTAGAGGTTGTGGGTTCGACTCAATGGACTTTTTATTCTGTATATGGGTTATCCATAGCCTATTAATGATATTCAACTCACTATAACAATAATAATTGACTTATGTATACCTATGGTGTCATCTAATCACCATCACAACATTTGAAAGGTAAAATATCTTTGATGTCTTCAAAGAATACACATGATGATGATGATGATGATGATGATGATGACTGCCTCGTTGGTCTAGTGGTTAGCGTAAGCAACTGCAGATCAAGTAGTCTCGGGTTCGATTCCCGAGTCGATCTGCTGTTGGGTTTTCCTTACAAGAAATTTTTAATGACAACCCGGAGTATGGAAGATGGCGTTGCTTCCCGCACGTGCCTCAGAGAGTACGTTAAGCCGTCGGTGCCGATTGTCATGAACATCTATGGCAATCGTTATTCAGTGCCCTGAAATATACTGAAAACTAGTTCAACCTTGGAATTCGGTTCACCCTCATGGAGTTCAGATGCCAGTCGCACTGTGTAAAAACTAGTAATCAGGTGAAACCGGTTGAAATAGTGGCCGACCCCAAATAATCTTGGGAATAATAAAGGCTAGGATTATGAAGTTGAAAGAATACAAATCAAGTAGATAGGTGACCAAATAACTCTTGGAGTGTGCTTGTAACATTTGTGTTGCTACCATGAATTTTGTCAGCCACTTTCCATTAAGTATGTTCTCCCTCCTTTATCGAAATACAAATAAATAAAATTGAAATACATGTTTGTAATTTCAAATTAACAGCTTTTCACTTAATGCATATGAAAGTATACGGTACTTCTATTGTACAACACACTTCCCCTGGGTCCTCAAGTGAAACACTGTGCAGTCAGTGTTTCACTTGAGGACCCAGGGGAAGTACTACTGATTTATTGCTACAAAGTAGGCGCGCAATACATTAAAAAAACGTGTTCCATAAAAATATTTTAACAGCTCGTTACTAAACGATACCGCGATTCAGTCCAAAGACAACGCCATATTTCGAGTAAAGATTTTAATTTTGGACGTCTATAAAAATACATGTATTAATTTTTTTTCTGAATGTTTATGATTCTTTAATCTTAGATTTTTTTAATGTGACCTACATGTTAATATTACAATATTATATTTAACTTTCAGTTCATATCGAAAACGTAAATATAGGCCATGGGCATCCACATGATGACATCATAGTGTCCGCATCAGGGGAGCAGGGTTTCGTCTCCATAGATGGCAAGAGGACGTACCTGAACCTCTTCGATACCTCCACTCCTGGACCGACCATCAGGCCGACTCACGTTCAGAGTTTGCCGCAATCGGGTAAGTAAACTTTCGTTACCTTTTAACATGGACCTGTTGGTAATGTGATAAGTGACCTTGGCTGCTAACCATGAGGCGGAGTGCTGGATTTACAGCCAGGGCAAATAGTGTATGATGGGCTCGGATAATTGTTCTACACTGGGAGTTATTTACTAACGACCCGGCCTGGATTGTTACGGAAGTCTTTGGAATTCTCGGATCTCCTTGACTTGACTCCTTCCTCTAGAATTGCTCTATCTGTTGCTGGAAACTGCATAAAAATTGAGAAGTTTAAAAGATCTAAGCGAACAAATAATGGAAGCGACTTTATATTATACTATGTAAAGTATGTATTTAGAAATATTTAAGTATTATTTGTTGCCCGCGACTTCGCCGGTTGTCGGTTATCGCGGCAAATAACAGAATATTTGTTATTCTGATGTATAATCTATATTGTTGTAAAGTTTTATCGAAAGCCGTTGAGTAGTTTTTACATCTAAATATCTTTACAAGTTCTTACATTATTTATAACTCAAGAACGGCAGAACCAATTCGGCTGAAAATTGGTGGGGAGGTAGCTTAGAACCAGCAGACCGACGTAGGATAATTCTTACATTGTTTTTTTTTTACTTAGCGCCGCAGCGTTAATCGCGGTTATTTTTGTACCGCGGATAACATGCCCTTTCTCAGCTAGTATATAATATTAGTAGGATATTAATCAGCAGTCAGGTTACTTAATTGAGGTGAGACAAACGTATGTGAGATGTGTAAGGATAACATCATCAACAACCTATAATGTCCCACTAGGTCTCCTCTCAGGAGAAGGTAAAGGCCATACGTCCCCACGCTGGCCAAGCGCGGGTTGGGGACTGGCAAGAAAATGTTGTGGCTACATATCTTGCCGTTGGATGTTTTTAAGCCGCCCGAAGGCCTCCAACTAAGCTTCACGACTGTTATCGTAGGATAACACTCGGGACCGACTACTTAACGTGACCTCCGAATCACGGAGATGCTCATGGTAACATGCCACCAGCGGTCACCAATCCAGGTACTGACCGCGCCGTCGTGCTTACCCTCGGTGATTAAGGATAACATATGATTATTTAATCTGAACTTAACAAATGATCTGTTACTTTCAGTGCCACCCATCCCACCACCTCCAGTAGAACAGACAGTAGGCACAGGCGTCGCCATCCCAGCTGATGATGTACAGCAGCCGCCAGTCAGGAGACCTACACAGCATCAGCCACATCCGCAGCATCCTCACCCTCAACATCCAACTCTTCACAGACCGCAACAAGGGTATAGAAGACCACAGCCAACAGTTAGGTAAGTGATAATATTATTTTCTTACAAAAGAAACGTTTCCCTTTAAAGGATCTGGTTCTTCAAATTTGAAAAACTTTTTTTTTTTGGAATGGAGTACAAACGAGCAGACGTATCGCCTGATGGTAAGCGATTAACTCCGCCCATGGACACCCGTAACACCCGAGGCCTCACAAGTGCGTTGCCGGCCTTGGGAGATTAGGGAAAGGGTTGGATTATGGGCGTCCGGTATCCTCACTCACTTGGTGAAACACATCGCAGGCGCTGTTTTACATCTGTTTTCTGTGAGGCCGTGGTATCACTCCGGTCGAGCCGGTCCATGCAAGCCGAAGCGTGGCTTTCCCACGGTGTTATCTCCAACTCTCCTCCACTCCAACTCTGTCAAATGAAAAAATAAATTTGTAAAGAAACTGGTTTTATAAGCACTTGCGCTGTATTTCACCGAGTGAGTTAGGATACCGGAGGCCCATACCCCAACTCGACATCCACCTCTCCCCAATACCCCGTCCCCATCCCCTAAAGGCCGGCAACGCACTTGTGACGTCTCTAGTGTTGCTGGTGTCCATATAATCGCTTACCATCAAGCGATACGTCTGGTCTTTATCCCTCTATTCCTTGAAAATATCAATTAATATCCTGTCCTTCTCTTACAGAATCGACACTTGTATAGTGGGAGATGATTCCACTTGTGATCAGACACAGAATGAGAAGTGCAGAACGGAAGCCGGTAAGTGTTTTATTTTAGTAGTCCACCTCTGGACATAGCCCTTTCTTTTTTATTTATATATTATGATAGTGTTTAGAATCTTCTTAAAGAAGATTAAATATGCAAATAATGCACGTAGCAGAAGACTCTGCTCCTCCACATCAAGCAAGCCATTCAAACGAGAAGTGGAGTAACCGAAATCGCACGGAGGATCAACTCGCTGAAGTGGAAGTGGGTTGGTCATGTCTCCAAGCGGACTGATGGTCGCTGGAGCCGACAAGTGTTAGAATGTGGACCACGATTATGCAAACGCAGTGTAGGGCGCCCTGCGGCATGATGGACCGACGACTTGAGGAAAGTGGCTGGCGGTGGATGGATGCGGACTTCTCACGATCGGGATGGTTGGCGCTCTTTGGGAGAGGCCTTCGTTCAGCAGTGGACGGCAATAGACTGAAGAAGGAGAAACCATGAATTTAGATTACGCTCCAGGTCGTGTTTCAATACCACTCTCGAGGGTCAAAGTACATCTGATGGTCACGTTAGACCAGCTTGTAGCTGAATGGTTTCCCTCGTTAACTTCGATTCATACTTCCTTCATTACAATTGCACGAGGCTGACTTAATACCACATATTATTGTCTACCAACCTTCAGCTGGTTCAGAAAGGGAAGAGCCACGTCTATACAAATAAATAAAATTAGAGTGTCTGTTTGTGATGTTAAAATAATCGTATTATACTAAATACATATGTATATATACACGGTACATGTACCAAAATAACGCTTTTTACAGTTTTTGTTTATCTGGCTGACTTTCTGTCAGACTGTTTGTTACGGCTAATTTCTGGAACAGCTTGTCTTCAACTTCTTTTCAACAAATTCTATCAAATCCGACAATCGAAAGTACATATTGTATTTATATCAGTGCATACTCTGCGCAGTTTGGAACTAGATGGCGTTGTATATGAGATGTCTAAATATGAAATACTTCTACTTCAGGTATCTCCAGCTGCCAATGCCGTCCAGGGTACGCGCGTCGTATCCACCGTGACCCGTGTCGGAGAGTCGTCTCTTTACTCCTCGACATGAGGGTCGATAGGTTCCATGATAGAAAGGTCAGTCATAATTCTTCTTGGTCATCTTCTTTATAACAACAACTCCTATAACTTTGTCTAGGGCTTTGTAACTTCGTGTTGTAGGGCTTCTGGAGATAGTTGTTATGTATCTCCGTTTTTATATCTATCAGGTTCTTTATATAAACGTATCGCACTTTATTTTCTTATTCCTTCTAAAACGGCATTTGCGACACCTCCGGTATTGTCCATGGGCGGCGGTAATCGTTTTTTTTTTTTGGAATAAGGGGCAAACGAGCAGACGTATCCCCTGATGGTAAGCGATTACCGCCGCTCATTGACACCTGTAACAGGAACAGAGGCAGGGGATGTGCATGAGGTCTGGGGTTCGATTCCGGGTCGAACAATATGTTTGTATGATCTGCAACACAGCGTGTTTATACACAGCGGTGTATAAACACTAGCTTTTGGCTACACCAATATGTTGAGAGAGGCATTGACTGCCTCTGTGGCGCAGTGGTAGCGAATGCGACTGCTGTGCAAGAGGTCTCGGGTTCGATTCCTGAGTCGGACCAAATGTTTGTATGATATGCAAATATTTGTTTCGGAGTTTGCGTGTTTTCTATGGATTATGTGTGTGTATTTACTAAAAAAGTGTGTTGTATTAATATCAGTTGTCTAGTACTCACACTACAAGCTGTGCTTAACTTGGGACTAGATGGCGTTGTGTGTTTGATGTCTAAAATATATATATTTATTTATATAATATAATAATAATAAAACTTTATTTTCTCTCACAAGAAAAGTACAATTTAAGTTTTATGAGATCTAGGTACATATATAATAGTTTTTTAAAATCCCCTCGTGAGAGCTGGAGTCCATTCTAGGCTCGAAGCCTGTGTGACAGATCTCCAGGCCCACCCTACGGCTGAGTTAATATTTTTATTTTATTTTATGAAATAGGCTCAACAAGATAGTAGTAATAGGCTCAACATGAAAACGAATATTACAAAACATCTCGGAAAGTATAATTATAACAGCCTTTCATTTCTATTACAAATGTTAATCAAATAAACATTGAAATATATTGCTCAAGTGAGTAGTATAAAGCAGTGACGTCACAAGTTTGTATTTAGTACATTTTTCATACAGAATTATCGTTTTGAAAGATGATAGAAGTAACTGATTTGAATAAGGTGTCAACAACCACATAATAATGCTCTGTGGCAATTTCAGAATAATATATGCTCAGACATGTTCAGAGCATTGAGCAGACGTTTTAACACACAGCGCCATCTAGTCCCAAACTAAGCAATGCTTGTACTATGGGTTACTAGACAACTGATATTAATACTGATATACTTTTTTTTGTAAATACATACATATTATTATACAAATATTTGCAGATCATACAAACATTTGGTCCGACTCAGGAATCGAACCCGAGACCTCATGCACAGCAGTCGCATTCGCTACCACTACGCCACAGAGGCAGTCAATGCCTCTCTCAACATATTGGTGCAGCCAAAAGCTAGTGTTTATACACCGCTGTCCTTTTTAAAAGGATACTATGGTGCTAATTTCTAAACAAACAACAACCCATAATGTCCCACGGCTGGGCTCGGGTCTCCTCTCAGGAGAGGGTTAAGGCCATACGTCCCCACGCTGGCCAAGTGCGGGTTGGGGACTGGCAAGAATACGTTGTGGCTACGTAAATCTTGCCGTTGGATGTTTTTAAGCCGCCCGAAGGCCTCCAACTAAGCTTCACGACTGTTATCGTATGATAACAACCGGGACCGACTGCTTAACGTGACCTCCGAATCACGGAGACGCTCATGGT
>PKRV01001640.1:567425-974607 GCA_003709505.1 Hyphantria cunea | reverse complement strand
AAAACTACCCTCAGATGCAAGAGACCCCGGAAACCTCCCGGTCCCAAGTGGCGGTGGACATCCAGAAGCATCTCCTAGGAGTGATCAGGAGACGCTCCAACAACATCGGTTCCTCTACGCTCTGGGTACACTCTCCAGCCGGTAGTGTTCTGCCTTTACACGGTGAGTAACGGGTTCGATGCCCGGTTTGAGTTAGTTTTTGTTAGGATATTTTTTGAGTTTGTCACTAAATTTTTTTCTTTATGATCTATATTAATATTTATATCGTTCCGCGCTTCGGAGAGCCCGCAAAGCGGTCGGTCGTGGGCCTGATCTCTCATTAGCCGTGTCGGTTAACCGTCCCATGGATTATGAGGGAGTGCACCTGTGTTTGGGCACACACTTTGTGCATTATAACTGTTAATCGGTGGCGCAGTGGTAGAGTACGCGACTGGTGTACATGAGGTCTCGGGTTCGAATCCTGGGTCGGACCAAATGTTTGTATGATCTGCAAATATTTGTTTCGGAGTTTGGGTGTTTTCTATGTATAATATGTATGTATTTACAAAAAGAAAACAGTATTTATGTAGTAATATCAGTTATCTAGTACCCATAATACAAGCTCTGCTTAGTTTGGGACTAGATGGCGTTGTGTGTTAGATGTCCGAAATATTTATTAAATTTATTATTATAATATCTTCTGTTTAGTTAACTGGTTTCCGTTGAGACTCACTGCCGTGGCCGTAATCGGCTAGGAGAACATCTCATCTATCTGTTAGCCTGTTTGTTACACTTCCAAGGCTAACTTGATAAACCAATTTCTTTTTTTTAAAGACCAATTCCTCACTAATATTATACATCATATGTGGTGAGGGACTTTATAAACTTACATGAAACGAACACAAAGAACACCCAGACTCAGAACAACAATTTGTGGATCGCACAAAGTGTTGTCACGTGTTGTTTGAATACACAACACTTGGCGAGGAAGGAAGTGGCATGGCGACCACTGAAGCCACTAGGGCTACCATTTTTTTTTTTTTTTTTATTGTTTTAGTGGCAAACGAGCAGACGTATCGCCTGATGGTAAGCGATTACCGCCGCCCATGGACACCCGTAACACCAGAGGTGTCACAAGTGCGTTGCTGGCCTTTGGGGGATGGGGAGGGGAAGGGGGATATTGAGGGAGATAGGGGGTGTTGGATTGGGGTATGGGTCTCCGGTATCCTCACTCACTCGATGAAACACAGCGTAAGCGCTGTTTCACACCGGTTTTCCGTGAGGCCGTGGTATCACTCCGGTCGAGCCGGCCCATTCATGCCGAAGCGTGGCTCTCCCACGGTTAAACCACCATACGTGAATTCTAATATTATATACGAAAATTTGCTACTAATTTTGCTGTTGTACGTTTTTGTTGTTTACTTAAATAATAAGTACCTGGATTACCGAGCTAAGATCGGTCCAATAAAAAAAAATCATTCAGTAGTGCCCTCTCTCTGATGACAGCGCAATGGATCTTATTCCAGTATGGTGTAATGTAGTTCTCTCGAGCTGCGATAGATGGCGCTAAATAGAAATTGATTATCGATCAAGTTGATTGTTGAAAACACGAATTAAACAACATTTTCTGAAAATGAATGAATGAAATGAATTTACGTGGGAGAGCCACACTTCGGCATGCATGGGCCGGCTCGCCCGGAGTGATACCACAGAAAACCGGTGTGAAACAGCGCTTACGCTGTGTTTCATAGAGTGAGTGAGGATACCGGAGGCCCATTACCCAACCTCCAAGGCCGGCAACGCACTTGTGACGCCTCTGGTGTTACGTATGTCCATGGGCGGTGGTAATCGCTTACCATCAGGCGATACGTCTGCTCGTTTGCCCCTTATACCATAAAAAAAAATTGGTACCTTCGTACACACACTATGGGGGCCTATTGCATAACAGACAGAATCATTTTCGAATTTATAATATAAGTATGAATAAGTATAATGTACGAATAAGGTTAATTGTTATATTAATTTTGGTGTTTCATGTTATATTTTGTGTATTTCAGATGTGGACGAATGTTCGTCATCAGATTTGAACGATTGCCATCAGCTAGCGACGTGCACCAATACTTGGGGTGGATTCAAGTAAGCCTTGTTGTTATATACTAGCTGAGCCCGGGGGTGTTGTTGTCTAAATAATAGCCTAAGTTAGTTAACTATTATAACTGCCTCGGTGGCGCAGTGGTAGCGTATGCGACTGCTGTACTTGAGGTCTCGGGCTCGATTCCCGGGTCGGACCAAATTTTTGTGTGATTTGTAAATATTTGTTTCGGAGTTTGGGTGTTTTAAATGTAAATACAAAAAAAGTATATATGTATTTATATCAGTTGTCTAGTACTCACGCTACAAGCTGTTCCTAGTATGGGACTAGATGGCGTTGTGTGTTAGATGTCCGAAATATTTGTTATTTAGTTATTTCTTTTATCATCAGTTATCTGCCAGTGAAAGTGCCATCAAATTGATAGAGCCGTTCCAGAGATTAGCCGGAAGAAACAGACAGTCAGACGAAATTTTTATACAAATTTAAAATAATAAAAAATTGAAATGTTTGTTTGTAATTCTAAATTAACAGCTTCAAGTCACCATCTAATCTGTCTAATTTAATTAAATCTAACAATTTAAGTTAACTGTTAGATTTTTTACGGTTTGTCGGTCTGTTTGTCCCCGTTATTCTCTGGAACGGCTGGACCGTTTTTGACAGGATTCACCGGTAATTAACTAAGGCTGCTATTAATTCAAACTACGTTGCCACTCGTGATTGTTGTAAGTTTACTGATAAATGCAACTTGCCCACAGGTGCATGTGTCCGGACTCGACTTTGGATGCCTCTTCCACTCCGTCCCGTGCTGGCCGGGACTGCAAGTCCTGTGCTTCTTCCCACTGCAACGAACGCGGGGTCTGCAAGTACGCCAGTGGACAACCTTACTGCAGGTAACTGATCTCATTTTCTTGCCAAAATGATTCTACTCTGCCTGATGGTAAGCATGAGCAGAACCCAAGTGTAGTGGTTACCATACTCATAGCGAATGCAACAATGCAGTATGGTACACCATGGCGGCCTAGGGATACATAAGCATCATTGACCAATAACTGGGTCTACACCAGACGATCCAAATTGGATCGGTGATCCCGCGATCCGTGATGCGTGGAGACTTTTCTTTTTTTGTGATATAGGTGGTAAACGGTAAGAAAAGCCGGTGAAAACTGGTTTACAAAAGCAAAGGACAGACAGACTTGGAACAAAATGGAGGAGGCCTTTACCCGCTGAGGGATCCATAGTGAATTATATGAACTGGAATTTAAATGTATGAGCTTGTATTTTACTAGATTTGTTTGTTGAATACTATTTTATATATCTAATTTGAACTTATTTTATTTAAAAGCGATTTGAATAATTTTAACATATCATTTAATTCATGCATGCACTTGTTATGTACTAATGATTTCTCATACATATTTTTTTTTTTATAATTTGATCATTATGGAAATAAAGAGGCTATATTATTATTATATTATTATAGGTGGTAAACGAGCAGACGTATCCCTGATGGTAAGCGACTATCGACGCCCATGGACAAAACTTGAGGCGTCACAAGTTCGTTGCCGGCCTTTAGTGCTCGTACTAGACCAATCCAGTTTGTTGAAACTGCGATTCTGAACTACCCTTCCAGTGATCCACAGGCTCAGCTTTATCTTTCGCCAAGCATAGTCTCTTATACCTCTATAGGTATAATTAACATCTTTTGGTCCCATAAACATTCATAAAGCGATGTCAAACGGCGACCTTCGACCTTTGACATCTCCCATGGTGTGGTGGTTCACGGTAACCACACCTCGCGCGACAAACCTTGCGTTTACTCATTTGAATAGTACTCGGAGCGTGGTGTGGACCCAGATACGAAACACGACAGCACCAATACTGTTATGGGTATTTTATCTGTATGATATAATAAATACATATTTTGGACACCTAACACACAACGCCATCTATAGTACTTGGTAGTAGACAACCGATATAAATACCTATTAACTCTATTTTTGTAAATATATATTTATTATTCATGTAAATACACAAATATTTGTAGATCATACAAACATTAGGACTCACAATCGAACCCGAGACCTGGAGCACAGAAATCGCTTATACTCTCTCCATTATATATATAAGTATTAATATATAATAAAATAGTATTATAATAATGTATTTCAATACTGCCTGGTGACAGACAGACGGACAAGTCGGACAGTCTTAGTAATCGAGCCCCGTTTTACATTTTAGGTACGGAACCCTAAAAAAGACATCCAGACATATTATTATACATACAAACATTATTCCACCTTCCCTTGGCAGTTGTTCATCAGGTTACTACGGGTCTACCTGCGAAGTGGACGGCGAAGTAGTGGGAGTGGCGGTGGGCGCTTCCCTGGCAGCTGCCCTCGTCATCGCTCTCACCCTCGCTGCTCTCATGTCCTGGAGGTAAGTTCCTTAGTCCTTTACAGTCCATACCTGGACATAGGCCTCTCTTAAGATAGGAAGCATTAGCTGGCCACGGTGGCCAGACGTGTTGGTATATGGTTTGTGTCAAGTGTTCCTTCTCTTCGCAGTCCTGTAGTCCTGGTAGTTAGCTCCCTTACCCTGCTCTTACGACACGCAAGAGGTGTTGACGTAACCCACAGGTAATCTTCAACAGCCCACTGTCCACAAGCCTCTCCTCAGATAGATGTTTGGCCTGCTATACCACTCTGGCCAGGCGGGTTGGTATAGAGCTCCTTTCAGGTGTTCCATCTCTTCGCAGTGCTGTTGTCCTGGTAGTTTGCTCCCTCAGTCGGCTTTAACGACATTAGGATGCTAGATATTTGCTGCTGCTGTATCTTATAAAGGCTATGTCGGACTCGAACTGACTAAAAACCGCACACCGTCTCGGGTACTAGAAGCCGGGGAACCTAGTGCACCCTCGTAAAGAAATCCTCGGAGTCTAGACGTACCTCGGGTCTACTACGGTTTGTGAATAGGGGGCTGCCCCCCCCTCCTGTGTTCTTACTGGAACCCTCACCCCTGGAAACCCAAATATCAAGTGGGTTTGTGTACTCTTCATAATCTCATTAAAACTTGTTATAACTAATATACAACATATATTTAAAAAATTCTCATAGATATATTTGACGTTCTTATCAATTGAACCACAATGTGCCACAGCGTGGCTGAGTGTGGCTAAAAATAATATATATATATATATATTTCCAGTCGCAAATGGTCTCGTGAGCAGAAGGCGGCTGGTATGGGCTCTCCTATCTTCAACTACATGGCAGCAAATACTGTGAAAACCCCACCAGTGGGACAACCCCCTTACCAGGTAAGAAATTCCACATGTCAATCATACAAGACCGTGAGAGAGCCGTGGTTGACCGGAGTGATACCACGGCCTCACAGAAATCCGGTGTGAAACTGCCGGCGCTTTGTTTCACCGAGTAAGTGAGGGTACCGGAGGCCAATAATCCAAACCTTTCCTTCATCCCCCTTCCCATCCCTCAAGGCCGGCAACGCACTTGTGACGCCTCTCGTGTTGCGGGTGGCCTCTGGTGTTGCGGGTGTCCATGGGCGGCTTATCATCCATTATCATCATCATCATCATCATATATTCGATGCGATGTCTCCTACATTAAAACGAATATTATAAAACATCTTGGAAAATATAATTATTAAAGTATTCCATTTCTATTAGAAATGTTAATCAAATAAACATTGAAATATATTGCTCAAGTGAGTAGTATAAAGCAGTGACGTCACAAGTTTGTATTTAATACATTTTTCATACAAAGTTGTCGTTTTGACAGATGACATAAAGTAACTGATTTGTTTGCGGTGTCATCTACCCTTTTAAAATACCCGAGCCCTTCAGGCAACGAAAAAATACTTGAACCTTATCGTGAGGCCCTGATATCACTCCTGATTCGGTGTGTGTATTTATTAGTCCCTGACTCACTTTTGAATCACGAAAAGATGAACAGATTATAATTTTTTTTGTTTATACTGATTATAAACAAAAAAAAGCTTTAAGCTGTTCAAGTTCTTCCATACTTGAAAATATTTTCCAATTGTGAATTGTTCCAGGTGACTCTAGAAGAGAGAATGCGGTGGGCACAAATAGCGGAAGCAATGGCACAAGCCAGTCACTACGCGGTCAGTATTAAAATTTTTATATAAATTTAAGGGGCAATTTATAGAAAAAAATTTTTTAGGATTTAATATTAGAAACCTTATTAATTGTTTTTATATTTTTTTTTTTTTTCAGTTTGTGTTTTTAATATTTGAGTTTAAAAGTACATAATACGGGAAATACAAAACGTTATATATTTATGACACTACTAGGGAAACCCCGTCTGACGGAGAATAAGAAGATAAATGAGAGAGATACAAATATAAATCTTTCATCATTTCATTTTTTTTGACTTTCCTGCAAATCCATGTTTTCTTCTAAACACCCTTAGAGCCCCAAAGTTTCTATCGGCGTAAGAAACTTTTGACATCGCGACTAAGGATCAACAGTAACAAAGTAGTTCATAGTGTCTCCGTTAGATGGCGTTGAAATAAATTTCGTTATGCATGAAAGTAGTATTTGCTCCGCCCGTTTGTATGTTTGTTATCGCTATAGAAAGTAGCCTATGTCCTTCCTCAAGAACCAAAGTTTCTCCACGCCAAATTTCATTAAAATCGATGCAGTGGTTTAGCTGTGAAACAAACAGACAGAGTTACTTTCAAATTTATAATACCTATTAGTATAGAGTTAAGTTCAATCTAGAATTAACTGTTGTTTGTTTATCCCATAGCCGGAAGGTGGGCAGGGTATGTCAACGCGACCATCGTCAGCCATGTTCGGCGGTTACCCGACGCTGCCTCCGGTACCTCTGCCCAGGTAATATACTATTAAATATAGTAATATATTATCTTGTAGGTTGTTTTTATTAAATACTAGAGCCTTTCACCAGTGCCTGATTATTATCTGCCACATAACACTACATGACTAAAGAAAATTGCTGATAAATTATATCTGATAGATTACAAGACTTGTAAAACCGAAATCTGTAGTTATCTGACAGATAATCAAGAACTTTATCAGTGAATAGTGAAATGGATTAGAGCCACGCTTCGGCACTAATGGGCCGGCTCGACTGGAGTGATACCACGGCCTCCCAGAAAACCAGTATGAAAACGCCTGCGCTGTGTTTCACTTGTTAGTGAGGATTCCGGGAGCCCATACCCAAACCCCTACCCCCATCCCCATCCCCCAAAGACCGGCAACTCTTGTAACGCCTCTGGTGCTGCAGATATTCATGGGCAGCGGTAATCGCTTACCATCAGCCGATACGTCCGCTCGTTAGCGAATTCCATAATTTTAATTTTTCATCTATATTAATATTATAAAGAACTATATTTTCACCGTGGGAGAGCCACGCTTCGGCATGAATGGGCCAGCTCGACCGGAGTGATACCACGGCCTTACAGAAAACCGGTGTGAAACAGCGCTTACGCTGCGTTTCATCGAGTGAGTGAGGATACCGGAGGCCCATACCCTCTATCCCCCTCACCATCCCCCTTCCCCCCAGGCCGCCATAGTGTGGGTCACCATGCTGCATCGTTCTTTTTCGCATTGAGGATGGTGACCACCACTCTTGGATTCTGCTCATGCTTTCCATCAGGCAGGGCAGAGTCATTTAGGCAGCATAAATATAAAAAAAAAAAAAAAAAGTTAGCATTATATTCTTTTTAAACTATGACCGAGGAGAAAGTATGTTTAAAGCATATGATGGCTCTTATTATCTATGGTGGTTATTGATCCAAGATGGTGTTTTGCATTGATATCAGTTATGACATGTCTTACAGGATGGGGCTGCACAACCATCACTCTGGGACCATGAACACTGTTACTTCTAGAGCCAACACATCTTCGCACCACAACTTATACGGTATGAGTTATGTTTGTTTTTGTTAAAACATCTCATAGGCGCTTATAGCCCAGTTACCAGTACCTGGATGGGTGACCGCTGGTGGCATGTTACCATGAGCGTCTCCGTGATTCGGAGGTCACGTTAAGCAGTCCAGGTTGCTATCATACGATAACAGTCGTGAAGCTTAGTTGGAGGCCTTTGGGCGGCTTGAAAACATCCAACGGCAAGATTACGTAGCCACAACTTTGTGTTACCAGTCCCCAACCCGCACTTGGCCAGCGTGGGGACGTACGGCCTTAACCCTCTCCTGAGAGGAGACCCGAGCCCAGCAGTGGGACATTATGGGTTGTTGATGATTGATGAATTAATATGTCTCTTTGTCCAGGCTACTCAAATCATATGGCTACAGAGTCAACCAGCTCCGAAGCCTCGAGCCACGTCCAGGAGAGGGCCGACCTTCTCGTACCGCGCCCCAAGTCCAGGGCCAGCAGGAGTATGCATGTAAGTGTTATCACTCACCTATTTAAAGTGCAATATGTTTGGGGCCCTACATGGGGCCCTCAATCTAATCTCCTTGAAAAATAATGAAGAAACGGTCTAGAGGCAGCAGAAGTATGTATGTAAGTACTATTACCTACCTAATAGCAGTGCAATGTAGTGGGGTTGGGGTCCCACTCGGGGTCCTCAATCTAAACCTCTACTTAAATAGTGTGAATAGTGAAGAACTGATCTACAACCACCAAAAATATGTATGTAAGTACTATTATTCACCTATATATGAAAGGGCTGCGGGCCTAGTCGGGGGCTATAACCGGGTAGGACAGAGTATTCACGTAAGTACCTCAGTTACTTTTGGTTAAATTTGGCAGAAGACGTTACCTGGGGCCCTCATTCTGATCTCATCCACTACCTCATTAATTTCGTCATTTAATCATAACCGAAAAGCCTCACAGTTTTCTAAAATTCATTATAATTGGTCATGCTAATATAAATTGTTGTTTTGTTATAACATGTTTGTTCGTTTGTTATAATTTGGATTTAGCAATTGATTCTAAATTTTAAACTCAATGTACTTATTCCACTATATTTATTCAATTCACACCTGACCGGTTTTTTCCTTATGGGAGTAACGGTTAGCCATTAAGCGTAACGGCATGAAGGCGAAACGGTTTGTTATATAACCGTTGAAGAGCCACGCTTCGGCATGCGTGGGCCGGTTCGACCGGAGTGATACCACGGCCTCACAGAAAATCGGTGTGAAACAGCGCCTGCGCTGTGTTTCACCGAGTGAGTGAGGATGTCAGAGTCCCACAATCCAACCCTTCCCCTCATCCCCTCCCCACCCGTCAAGGCCGGCAACGCATTTGTATCGACTCTGGTGTTGCGGGTGTCCATGGGCGGCGATAGTCATTTACCGTCAGGCGGAATGTCTGGTTGTTTGCTACTCCATAAAAAAAATATCTTTTGGATTTGTATTAGATTAGTCTTTAGTTTCGCCCTTATAGCGAATTTATTAACCTTTGATTACAAGTAAGTTTGATTTTAGAATGTTTTGCAACAAGTTCTATCAAGTGCCGACAATCGAGAGTATAAGTTAAATAGATTTTGTAATTCAGACCTAATTACTAAATGTACATTCTTGCATTTCCCCAGAATCAAACCGGTATATACTACGATGTGGATTACGAAAACGCGCCCGAAGCCATCTACGGTACTAAGGGTATCCCTCTTTCCACCTACACAGTGAGTAGGGGACCACCCTTTTACAGGACATAGTATTTGTAAGTAGCGGTGGCCTAATCTTCGATGGAATACATTACGGGGCCCCAAGTATGCTGGGGCCCTAAGAAAACTGTGAGTAGGAGCCCCATGTAGTTGTAACTAAAATTTATATAAAATCGGCCCCTTTTAGTTACAAAGCTCTTTTTATGTGTAATTGTATTCTAATGGAATTTATGAGAAAAATGTACTTAAATTCTAGGGGTCCCATCACCAATTCAGTTTACAAAAGATTTAATTGTGGTTGGAAGGTTTTGTATCTAGGATCCTATTTTATTTTGTAGAACTTTATATTGTGTAAAATATAAGTCAATCAGGGTCCTAGTTTATGGTTTAAGAGTGTTAAGTTGCTTAATCGGAATTCGAACATCGAAAAATATTGTAAGGGGCCCCATTAGGTTAAAGGGGCTCCAATATATTAGTAATTGGGGCCCTATGACAATTACTTAAGTGCTTTTAATGTTTGTGGGGCCCCAGTTCTCAGTCTGTAGATGTTTTTAAGTATAAGTAGAAAACTGCATTTAAAATGAAAAATAATATAAAATACGCAAAATTATTACGTTTTTTGTTTGGACAACACAAAACTATTTTTTTATGAAACCAAAAAAATATATTTTGTGTTGCTTATAAATGTATTTTTATACAATTAAGTTAGTTTTTTTTATATAATTTAGTAAATACATTAATAATTTTATGCTAATTTTAAATTATTGTACATAAGACTGCTTTGATATTTCTATATATACTATATTTTTTATGTCCAATGTGATTTTATTTCATTTTAAACGCGCTTTTACACGCGGCTTCGCCCGGGTGTATGTCGGTTACCGAAGTAGCCAATGTCCTTCTCCAGAGGGTAGAAACAATCACCGAGGGTAAGCAACGACGGCGCGGTCCTTAACTGGATGGGTGACCGCTAGTGGCATGTCACCATGAGCGTCTCCGTGATTCGGAGGTCACGTTAAGCAGTCGGTCCCGGTTGTTATCATACGATAACAGTCGTGAAGCTTAGTTGGAGGCCTTCGGGCGGCTTGAAAACATCCAACGGCAAGATTTACGTAGCCACAACGTATTCTTGCCAGTCCCCAACCCGCACTTGGCCAGCGTGGGGACGTATGGCCTTAACCCTCTCCTGAGAGGAGACCCGAGCCCAGCAGTCGGACATTATGGGTTGTTGATGATGATGATGGTCATTTCCTTCTCTAAGGTATAAGACTTTGCCGTTTACCGAAATTCATCCAAATCGTAAATTCATTCCATGCTTACCATCAGGCAGAGTAGAGACACTTTGGCAGGCTCATATATTAAAAAAAATTGGTATTAAAGCTTATAGCTGTTAAAGATTATCTGTGGGTCACGTCCACACCCCTATTCACCCCGTGGGTGTCGTAAGAGCCGACTGAGGGAGCTAACTACCAGGACAACAGCACTGCGAGGAGATGGAACACTTGAAAGGAGCTCTATACCAACCCGCCTGGCCAGAGTGGTATAGCAGGCCAAATACCGTGGGAGAGCCACGCTTCGGCATGAATGGGCCGGCTCGACCGGAGTGATACCACGGCCTCACAGAAAACCGGTGTGAAACAGCGCTTACGCTGTGTTTCATCGAGTGAGTGAGGATACCGGAGGCCCATACCCCAATCCAACGCCCCATATCCCCCTCACTATCCCCTTTCCCCCCAGGCCGCCATAGTGTGGGTCACCATACTGCATTGTTCTTTTTCGCATTGAGGATGGTGACCACCACTCTTGGATTCTGCTCATGCTTTCCATCAGGCAGGGCAGAGTCATTTTGGCAGCTTAAATATATATATAAAAAAAAAAATAAAAAAAAAATCTATCTTAGGAGGGGCTAGTGGACAGTGGGCTGTTGAAGATCATCTGTGGGTCACGTCATCACCCCGTGGGTGTCATAAGAGCCGACTGAGGGAGCTAACTACCAGGACAACAGCACTGCGAGAAGATAGAACACTTGACACAAATCGCATACCAACCCCGTCTGGCCAGCGTGGTGTAGTAGACCTCCTTTTTAAGGCGAAGCATTTATTCAGCAGTGGTCTTTTGATGATGTAGGGTCTGAAGACAAATATGATTGTCTTTAATAAACAATTCTATAAACTTTTTATATAACAACAACCCATAATGTCCCACTGCTGGGCTCGGGTCTCCTCTCAGGAGAGGGTTAAGGCCGTACGTGCCCACGCTGGCCAAGTGCGGGTTGGGGACTGGCAAGAATACGTTGTGGCTACGTAAATCTTGCCGTTGGATGTTTTTAAGCCGCCCGAAGGCCTCCAACTAAGCTTCACGACTGTTATCGTATGATAAGAACCGGGACCGACTGCTTAACGTGACCTCCGAATCACGGAGACGCTCATGGTAACATGCCACCAGCGGTCACCCATCCAGGTACTGACCGCGCCATCGTTGCTTACCCTCGATGATTGTTTCTAGTCACCGAGTGCAGCTGGGCTATGAGCGCCTTAAAAACCGATAAACTTTTTATATATTTTTTCAATATTCAATATTCAGGCCATCGGTACACGAGTTGTAAATAATATAAGTTGTTAATATTATATACTAATATGTATATAGAAATGTAATATCAAGCTTTTTCGTCCACTAAGAGGTAGGCAGGAAGGCACATCGGTTTTTAAGGCGTGTTTAAATAATATTTGATTTAAATTCGATGCAGATGGCAGATGGCAGATGGTTTTGTGAGCCCGTGGAAGGTGGTAATCACTTAACACAGAATAGTTTAATTGGTTAGAATTGTATATAATCTCTCCTTTATTTTACATTTCCAAAAATTTACCACTTATATGATATATTGTATTGGTAAATACGCAAAATAACCATAATGTACAACATATATAACGGTCATTTTGCGAATTAACCAACTCAGTCAAAGTAGTTAATAGTTTCATGTATGTGTGTAGAGTTCCCCACGACACAGAATCTTTTCGTTAAAGTTGACTTTCTTTAAGGTAAAAATAATTTAATGTCATTCTAAGCCTTAAGTTACTTTAAATCGTAATTTTGGTCATGAAATTACAAACAAGTAGACAAGATCTATTTAGGCAAAGCTGTTGGCCTTGATGAGAATTCCAAACAAATATTAATAATAAAAAAAAATATTTTGATACTATTGATAATAATCTCATCGAGGCGGTCATAGTCCAGTTGCACTCGGTGATTACAAAGTATCACCAAGGGTAACTCCACTCGGCCAGTGTGGGGACGTATGGCCCCTTGAGAGGAGACCCGAGCCCAGCAGTGGGACATTATGGGTTGTTGATGAATAATAATCTTTATACTATAAGAAACACAGTTCACTTTCCCTTGTTATATATTAATCAATTGATATTCACAATAATGCCTTCTGTATCTAATTTAAATCAATAAAATAAGACAATAAATATTTTTAAAATGAATAAGAAATGTATGCATTTAAATAAAAAAATAACGATGTATGAGTTATGTGTGACATCTGGTATCTTCTTTGAGGGCTAATACCGTGGGTTCCGGGAGGGGGTGCAATGGGGTGCGCTTGCACGTGTCTGGCACTGTTGATTCACACAAATAAAGTCCTGATAGAATTCTATATTTTATATCGGTTAATAATATCTTTAGATGTAGGTGCATATTGAAAATGACCCTGATCGTACTCTTGGCTAATATAAATAGTTAAATCAAATAGCGTGCATTTCCCCAGATACTTATGTAACACATTTTCGTCCCTTTTCATAAAACTGAGAACAAAGATGTTACACATTATGGTACAACATTCCGAATATTCGCATAATAATCAAAATATTTACACAAATATATAAATTATAGTCATATGTTAGAATTAAGTTTATTTTTGATATTGCATTTTATGGACAATGTGCGGATTAACTGGACAAAGTCTGTATTGATCGGTTAAACTGGATAACAAGAGATAATGTAGAAATCTCATTCGTGTTACATACTGTTAAGATTAATTATTTATGTACTGATTTCTATATATTATGTATTGTGTAAAATATTATTAATTTAAACCACGAATATTTTGTTTTTTTCACCCTCTCTTAACACCCTGTGGTTGCCGCCTCTGCGACACAAGTACATTGTCGGCCTTTGGGGGATGCAGGCTTTCCCCCATTGGTTGTGGTATGGGCCTACAGTATCCTCGGAGACGGAGCCCGCTTCAGTGCGGGCAGGCGCTGGGAGGGGTCCGGATGGCGTAAGAAAGCGGTTCCCGGATCTCTCCCGTCTCAGGCGCAGAGTGGCACACCGTGGTGGTTTAGTGGGTAGTCTGGCTGGTGTCAGCCAGGAGTCCCACACGAAGCGAACCCCCTGTACCCGCAGGGGGGGAGCGAAGTGCGTAAAGGCATTCCACTAAGTCAAAAAAAAAAAATGGGCCTACAGTATCCACACTCACTCTCATCACGCTGTTTCACACCAGTCTTCTGTGAATCCTTAATTGTCTCTCAGGACACCCACGAGATGAACAGGGATGGTTACACTTCATATTCTTAATCTGTCTCCAGAAGGGTTACTGATGGCAAGTTAGGTGGCAACGTATATTGTTAATTAAACAAACATTATGTATAGCAATTTATTTAAAAAATATTCTTAAAAATAATAAATGCAAAATTCATTTTGAACTTATTATCTATACAAATGCAACGAAAAATACACAAGAATATACCTTCGTATAGTAGGAGTATTTGTAAGACAACTTCTAAATTATCTTTCCAACTTGTTGTCAAACATGTTGGTCTGTAAATAGTCCTCTTTAGAAGCCGTCAGTTAGATAACTACGAAATTTCAAGATGGTACATTATTTATTTTATATATGGCAATAATTGTCATTGTAATATTCATTTCATTGAATTAGAGAATTATTTTTAATTTTATACTAAACTACTTTTTAGTCTTTACACTCTTCATGTTAGATTTTTAAATACATATGCTTTTATTATCTCTTCTAACGTTTAATAATATGTAGAATAAAAAACGCCATGTTTAGTAAAATAAGCCTACCTTAATTCTTTCTTCTAAATAAACTAAATTGGCAAATGTCGCTTGTGTTATATTTTGTGATAATTACCTCATACAGTATAAAGTCTGCCTAACTTTTAATATAATACAAAGACAGCATCGAATATAGCCATACACGCAATCTTTTAACATATTTAATAAGTCTTTTGAGATGCTACCCGATACTAAGCATTTTACGCTAGCAATTTGGCCAACAAATCAGCCAGCATGTTAGCTAACAAATTAACCTTTTTTTGCTTCAGTTAGACATAAATTAAATTAAAATGTATTAAACCAGGTTTAGAATGAACCCTTCAGATAGCAGTTATTCAGCACGTTGTAGGAGAACCTAAACCCAGATTCGTTAATCTCATCTGTCACCAAGTTGTCACTGTGGAAGTGGACGTACAGGGGTCCGGGAGGGGTTGCTGTGAAAGAAAGAGAGAGCATTAAAATAATTGTGAGGCAATAAACTCCTTACAAAATTTTCGAGCAGACGTATCGCCTGATGGTAAGCGATTACCGCCTCCCATGGACATCTGCAACACCAGAGGCGTCACAAGTGCGGTGCCGGCCTTTGGGGGATGGGGGGAGAGGTTAGGTATGGGCCTCCGGTATCTTCACCCACTCGGTGAAACACAGCGCAGGCGCTCTTTCTCACCGGTTTTCTGTGAGTCCGTCCGTCCGTCCATACCGAAGCGTGGATCCCCCAAGATAAACAGAGACCGATAATGAAGAGGGCATTGACAAGTCGAGGATAAGGAGACTAATAGTTTAAAGTGGCTGGTGTACTGTACCCGCATGACTATCCTATGAATGGAGAAGCAACTTAGACTCTTGAAAATGACTCCACTCTACCTGATGGACAGCATGACATGCCAAGAATGCCACAATACAGCATGTCGACGATCGAGATACTGCTGGATCATTGGGTCTTCGGCCTCGCACTCACCAACAAACATGACAGCATGAATGCTATCATTATAGGTTGGTCTTCTATAAGAGGGTAGAAACCGTTTTGTTGGAGATCGTTTTTTGTTCTTGTGAAAGACTGTCCCCATTTCATGTCATCCATATTTTTTTATCATTAATTCCATCACGACGAAGACTTGAAGGCTCAAAGACTTATAATTAAAGACTAAACACTTGACATTGGCAGAAATAGCTGATCTGGCTGGTTATTATCTCATCAGAAGAAAAATCTTTTTGTTGGTCATTACAACATGAGCTTAAGAGGTTCAGGTGACTGTGAATTCCTAAAGTAATAATTAATTACCATATTTGTAACACCAATGTTGTAATGGCTCGCTACACGTGTTGGGGAAATGTAAGTGTAGTGAGCAGTTTGATATAAATTAATAAACAGGAAACCTAGTTGTTTTTGGCACTCACATGCAATAATCTGGTTAGCAGCACTGGAGCCACAGAATTTTGATCCCCTTAAGCCGTCAGCGGTCTCAGCCTCAGGGATGAACAGGAAGTCTTCGGATTGTGGTAATCCTTGGGTGACAGGGTTGATCTGACAATCCGTGTCCAGGTACAGATTGGAATCATCTCTGCTTGCAACATCGAATGACGCTGATGTCAACCTGGTTAGGAAAATATTTATAAATATTCCTGACTTAAAGCCAGAAGATAAGAGTTCGATTCCCGGTAGGACAAATAAGTGTGTGATGAATAACATGCATTTTTCTGTCTGAATGTAGTTAATCCATATAGGTATAGCTGTGCTGTGGTGATATAATTAACTACTAGCTAAGACCCGCGGTGTTACCCGCGTTTTTTGTTGTAACCGCAGTCTAAAATAAGTAGCCTAAGTTACTCCTTATATCATCAGCTATCTGCCAGTGAAAGTCCCGTCGAAATAGGCTCAGCCGTTAAAGAGATTACCTGGACAAATAAGACAGACTAAAATTGAAACAAAAGTTACTTTGGTATATGTACTCTGTATACATACATACACATGCGTTTAGTACAAAGCGGTTATAAATAACAAAAAAATACGGGTCAACCAGGTACTAAACTAAAAAAGAATCGACTTCTCTTTTAAGAATAAAACAGTTGGCGAAATAGCTAATTGTAGCAACAAGCAGCTAATGTCAGAAGAAACAGAAGTCGGAAGCTAAAGAGTTTTCCTTACTTGATACCACAAACGTCAGGAGTTCTTCTGAAACAGGTGGCATAGACAAGGTTGGCTATATATGGTCCAGCGCCTCGGTTGTAGTTGAAGGACTCGAAGAAACCCGCTCGGTCAGGGTAGTACTGGAGGCAGCCGGGAGGTGCTGGGCAAAAGAGACAAAATAATATCTAGAAATGAGTCTTCAAGAAATATTCCCAAGTTCGTATCCTATATATTTGCTCAGTTTTGTATCTTTACTGAAATTATTAATTTAGCCAACTTGACTCGACTCAGCCTGATGGTAAGTTCTTTTTTTTTTTATATTTAAGCTGCCAAAATGACTCTGCCCTGCCTGATGGAAGGCATGAGCAGAATCCAAGAGTGGTGGTCACCATCCTCAATGCGTAAAAGAACAATGCAGCATAGTGACCCACACTATGGCGGCCTGGGGGGAAGGGGGATGGTGAGGGGTATAGGGGGCGTTGGATTGGGGTATGGGCCTCCGGTATCCTCATTCACTCGATGAAACACAGCGTAAGCGCTGTTTCACACCGGTTTTCTGTGAGGCCGTGGTATCACTCCGGTCGAGCCGGCCCATTCATGCCGAAGCGTGGTCTCCCACGGTAGAAATTCGTAATAAGTACGGTCATCATATTAATTGCAAATGCAGACAATGCAACATGTTGACCCATGCTATGGCGGTCGGAATTTGTTTGTTTTACCGGGCCATTTTCGCACTTAGCTTCTTGATTGGGCCGTTGTACGTGCGTTTGTCATCTACTCCAATCATTCTAGATCATCTCAGAAGCTCAGCAGCCTTTTCAGGACACTATATGCTGCCGGGAGTGATGTTGATTGGAGAATGTTCGCCCGTTGATCTGCCACAATTCTACATTATGTGAGATCGTGTTGCGGTATTTGTTCTGCCTCCATGCATCCCCTGCACAGAGGGCTGTCTGTTGCGCCTTTAGTGAATAGGTGCTTGTTTAGGGGACAATGCTCTGTTAGGATGCTTATGACCTTCCTTATGGCGGCCTGAAGCAACAGCATGAAAACTGACATTCTAGGTTTTCTGTGAGAGGTATTTCAAATCTTGGTAAAAAAAATGTATTAAATATCGATTTTATGCAGGCACCATTAAGTCTAATTTACGAGTAGACTACAGCGCTGATATCCTATTGATATATCAGACCACTGAATCGTGCAGACAATTTGAATCCCCAAGTATCTAAAATCGACCTCGTTCATTTCAACTAATATTATAAATGCGAATGTAAGTATTCTTGTTTGTTACCGTTTTATGCCTAAATTACCACCGATTAAGAAGTAGAATGCTGCATTCGCAGCGAATAATATAGACTAGCTTTTGTTGCGGTAACCCATAACACGCGGGTGGATTCACCGACGAAAGCAAGTCCTTAATAAACTGAAAGTTCAGCTTCTAAACTTTAAAGACCGTATAATCACAAGGTTTATCGAAAAAGAAGTTCTTACCAATAAGGTACTCATCACGGTCTGCTGAGCTGGTAAACGGCGTAGACGGTAGTGATGAGGTAATGGCTTCGAAGATTCCATCGCGGTATTTACTGGTAAAGAAGTAAAATATATTAAATGTAAAAATGTTATAGTTCAAAAAATGTATTACAGCGCCATCTATCAAAGAGTAGCCAAGCAACAAAGTAACTGCAAAACAACATACATCGCATAAGGAATATCCTAACGTAGCGCAGTATGGTTATCCGGCCAGGTAAGAAAGTGATTCAGTAGTACTACAAGAACATAAAAGGGTAGGGTTACAGAACCTGCAGTCCATCCTTTCCCCTCTCCCTATATTCACAGTGAGAGGGGTTACTGCAGCCTCAAAATCCCTCTCACTCTAAGAGAAATGAAACTATTTATTCTACAACAAGGTCACTTGAACACCTTTGCAAGTTAAACTCATTTTGAGCAAATGAATTTTTAACTGGACTAACCATGAGAAGAAAGGACGGACCAAACTCAGGGATCATCGCCTTGTTAAGGAAGTCTGGGGAGAGGAGTTTTGGGACTACAGTAATATCACTCACTCAGTACAATGCCTCAGTATAGTAAAGGGTATAGAAAAACGGTGCACTTACCCCAGGGTATTGAAGCACTCTAGCTGTGTGACCTTGATCTTCCATGTGGCTTGAGGCAGGTTTGGCTGCGAGCTTCGGTCAGCTATTTTGAAGTTGATGCGGATGGCGCGGCTGTTGGTCGAGGCGTTCACGCGAACGTATACTGGAAGTCATTTTAAAATTAATCGTCATTATCATCAGGATTTGATAGCCCACTGCTAGCCATATTCCTCTGCTTAGAAAGGGCTTTTTTTATTAGATATATGAGCTTGCCAAAGTGACTCTACTCTGCGTGATGGATATCATGATCAGAACAAAAAGAGTAGTGGTTGTCGGACAAGTCAGCATGGTGACCCACATAATTGAGATTCTTCTGCATCATTGGGCCTCCGGTCTCTCACTCACCAACGAAACGCAACAGCACGAATGCTGTTTTTTTTATTTATGGAATTGCGGCCAAATGGACATCTGCAACACCAGAGGCGTCACAAGTGCGTTGCCGGCCTTTGGGGGATGGGGTGGAGGATGGGAATGGGGGGAGGGGTTAGGGTACGGGGCTCCGATATCCTCATTCACTCGGTGAAACACGGCGTAAGCGCTGTTTTAGGTTAGTCTTCTGTGGGAGGTTAATACCACCCCAATTGTACTGAAATGATCATAACTCTGCTACTTACAATGCTGTCCATTATTATCTCCACACAGAGGAGGTAGGAAGTCCGAGTTAGCCTGTAGGTTGGTGACCTGGAAGATATCGTTCCTACACGTGTAACCAGGCCGCTGAGTTACATTTTCCACTGGTTCCACCTGGAAAAGAGAATTATTTAATATATGTAACAGTCATGAGTTACTACAGGGTAAAGTAGCAGATCTTACTTGATGGAAAGTGAGTACCATTGCTTTCGAAGTGCTAATAAGTGTGTGATCGTAAAAACCGACTAAGGGAGCAAATGAAAGAATGTATCTTAATAGGGCGCTTTAATCTGGGTCACCATGCTGTATTGATGCATTCTCTGTATGAAATATGAGTTTGGTGACCATAACTCTTAGATTATGCTCATGCTTTTCATCAGGCAGAGTAGACTCACATTCGCAGGCAAGAGAAGAAAACTAAAGACACAAAACAAAGCGCGGCTTAATAGGCTAAGACCTTACTAAAAAGAGGCTTATGTTCAGCAATATATTAGTTAAGGCTGCTGATGAAGTAATTGCGCTACTTACAGTGGTGGGTGGTGCAAGATTGAAGGTCTCGAAGTCAATCCTCATTTGGCAGACATTGTTGTTGTTGATCTCCACATTGTATGAACACTCCAGACCAGAGGACTCGCGGTTGAGAGGAGGGTTGATGAACACTGCCACCTTGGTGTTTGTTCGGATATCACATGCGTTTACTGTTGAGTAGAAGATGGAATTTAGAAGGAAAGATAGAGTAGCAATACATTTATTTTGTGGAGGAATGGGTGTCATGTCCCTCTGACGAGGTAATTATGCCTGGCGGCCACTGCCTAACGGTTGATGTTGGGATGTTGTATATATGCAAAACGCCGATTACGGCGCGAGAACTTCTATTGCACGATTTATAATTTATAGTTTCTCCGTTTCCTTCGTTACTCCGTAGTTCGACGTATTCTTAGGAGATGGCACTGTAGTATGTTTCTGTTTGGATTGTATATGGAAGTCGCCACAATGTCACTTTGATGATAAAAAGACAATTCTCGCATTAAATATCATATCTATAATAACTCGGTATTCTTTTGGGAAATCTTCTAGAAGTGAAACCAAGCTAGATCGATTTATCTCCCCTGAAACAAAAAATCCCCTGAAATTTTTTATGAAAACTTAACAGTCGTTAATGAGATTTAAAATATTTAAACAACAATTGCTCGTTTAAAGATATCATAGGGAGACTTTCCAAAGGTACATGAAATGGACATAAAGAACACCAAAAGAACTTGTAGATCACATAAAGTGTTGTCCTACGCAGGGATCAAATCCACTACATTTAACGCACTAAGATTTGCTGCATACTACATGTAACTATCTATATTTGGTTAAACGTTGCGCACACGCAAATGTTTATGCAAACATTTCTTAGACTTATCTGCTACAAATGTTTATTACAAACAAAACGGAAACTAAACACGAAAATCAGGTTCTACGTTGAGTAAGAAAACAGAACAAGTAAATACTACTTAGCTACTGTTAATACATTGAACATATATAATAATGGATCGTATTTAAAATTTGTAGTACTCAAGCCGGTGTTTCTTGCGATTGTGGTTGTACTTTTCATCAACAATCGCGGGTAAAGCCACGGAGTAAAGGAAGTCAAAGCAGCCTAACTTACTCTTTATATCCTCAGTTGTCTGCTACTGAGAGTAGCTTTGAGTTCTCTGAGTTTTTGATGTATGTATGTACACGTAGTTAATTTGAAATTTCAAACAGACACTTCAATTTTATTTATTTGTATAGACTAAGATAAATTTTGTTTTTGTCCCGACTACTACTATCGACTACCGACTATTTATAAGTCAAAATTGTTGTGATATTTTTAAAATATATCTTTGTATTAATATATTTATTAGGGTTATGTATTTCGATAGTATTTATACATTGTGTATGTAAAGCCTTCATAGATCGTTAACGTAATTATTTCGGCGTTTGAGGTTTCGTTTCATCTTAATTATTAGTGTGTCATTCAGCATGTGGCATGGTTTGTGAATTTTAAAATCATCATGAAAACCTTTAGTAACCCACCACTGGGCATGGGCCTCTGCTTACAAGTTTTGGCCAGCAACACCACACTGTTGCTGTTGTCTCGAGTAATTTATCTCAGTTTGCTTATTAGTTTTATTACTTTACTTACAAGAACAACACGTAGCGAATACCCCACAGAAGCCGATAGCCTTCCCGCCCTGGGTGTTACACTGGTTCCTGGAGAGACACACTCCGCCGGAAGACCGATCTGTTCCAAGACACTGCTCTCCGTTTCCCACGGTGAAGATGCTGGCTGGAGACTGGCGGGCAGCTGGGGATAAGACCATCATTAGTAAGAGTTTATTAACCTAAACGTAACTTAAAAGTAACCCATCTCTATTTTTTATGGAATAGCGGGAAAACGAGCAGACCTATCGCCTGATGGTAAGCGATTACCACCGCCCATAGACACCCGCAACATTAGAGGCATTACAAGTGCGTAATTGGCCTGTGGGGGATGGCGAGAGGAGTTGGGGTATGGGTCTATAGTTTCCCAAATCATTCGGTTAACACAGAGCAAGCGCTTTTTTACACCGGTTTTCTGTTAGGCCATAGTATCACTCCGTTTGAGCCAGCCCTTTCATGCCAAAGCCTGGCTCTCCTACAAAAAATATTTTTTGCCAAAAATTTTTATATATAGCAACAACGTTTATCGTTCATAAAAATATTAACTGATTAGCTATGTTCGCTGTAAAAAAATCTATACGCCATACAACACTACTAAAATTAAGTAGGGAACCGATATATATTGTATACTTACTCCTATATGCCGAGGCTGTGCAACATTGTACCGTAATAAACAGCAGCAGTAGCCGAAGTACTTTATATTCAGCCATATTGGAACTGTAACAATAAACATAATTAGTGTTAATGACTTCACAGATTACACTCCGTCTTATCTCAAACTAGACAAAAATCTGTTCTATGGTAACCAGACTGTTGATAAACTTTGTACTTATCATCAATTCTCAACAACCCATAATGTCCCACTGCTGGGCTCGCGTCTCCACTCAGGAGATGGTTAAGGCCATACGACCCCCCCGCTGGACAAGTGCGTGTTGGGGACTGGCAAGACAACGTTGTGGCTACGTAATCTTGCCGTTGCATGTTGTTAAGCCTCCTAAACACCTTCAACTAAGATTCACGACTGTTATCCTATGATAACAACCGGTACCGAATGTTTAATGTAACCTCCGAATCACGGAGACGCTCATGGTATCATGCCGCCAGTGGTGACCATCCAGGTACTGAGCGCGCAGTAGTTGTTTATCCTCGGTGATATTTTCTAATCTCCGAGTGCAATTGGGCTAGGAGCGTCTTCTTATACCTACCTACATACCTTTAGTATTTGGTGTTTAAACTAAAAATCAGTATGACGCTCAATGTCAAGCGTTTATGGAAAGATAAAGATTGCGCTGTAGACAAGCATTGTTGGGCTTTAAAAAAGTTATAGCTACCACCTATGAGAGAGCCCGTCAAAATCGGTCCAGCCATTCCAGAGAATAGCCGACAGCCGAAATAAATAGACACACCGACAAAAAAATTCCAATAAATAAAAATACAAATTACGACAAATGCATTAATTAAAAAGCGGTTATTTTAATATTACAAACAGTCACTCCAATTTTATTTATTTGTATAAACTATGTTTTATTATAAGTATACTGTAGATTTATAAATTACAGATAACTGTGTATATATATTTATTAATACCGTTACCTGATACGGCCGAAACAAGCCATTTAAAAATTTTTTCCTACAATTTCGGTGCTAGAACCAGTTTTTTTTATGTACGGAAATCGAAGGGATTCGACGCACGGTCAAGTAATTCTAAGTCGAGGGCAATGAACTTGAACCGGTCTAAGCACTCATTATTGTAAATATTGACATGTGGATTGATGAAGAAACGCTGTATAATCTATGTGTACATAGCTCCGTTAAGTTTGAGGTAGCTACTAATGGTATAGAGGCTTATTAACCAAGTGCGATTGAAAGAGGGTTCATTTTTTCGATTATATTTCCTTAACTTATACAACTTGGTGTTTTTATTCAATTCGAACATCTGACTTAACGCCATCTAGTTCCAAACTAACCAGAGTTTATATAAGGGGTACTGATTAATTCTAGGAGGGATCCGGATGTGTAATAGTAGCAGTTTCCGGATCCCTCCCGTCTCAGGCACGGAGTGGCACACCGTGTGGTTTTAGTCGGTTCGATTCCGACACACCGCCCTGCCGTAAACCCCGATGAGGTGAAGGCCCGAGGAAGTTATCACACGTAAAAAAAGGGGGTACTGAATGATTGATTTAAATACAAATATACTTTTCTTATTTTGTTCATTCATAACATAACGTACAACATAGAAAGCACACGAAATATTTTTTAGATATTTTTTTTATATAGATATATGTCATAGCCTAGTTGCACTCGGTGATTAGAAACAATCACCGAGGGTAAGTAATGACGGCGCGGTCAGTACCTAGATGGGTGACGGCTGGTGGTATGTTTCCATTAGCGCCTCCGTGATTCGCAGACGATCCGGGTTGTTATCGTTGGATTAAAGTCGTGTTGGTGAGTCGATTCATTTTTGTCATGTGGAGACAGATTAAGAACACGGGGTGTCGCTACCCCTATTCACCCCGTGTGTATCGCAAGAGCCGACTGAGGGAGTAAACTGCCAGGACAACATCTGGCCAGCGAGATATAGTAGTAACAAGATTTTTTTCTAAAGAGAGGCCTATGCCCAGCATTGGACTCTCTAAAGCTGTCTGCCTAAATAATTTTTTTCAAGTTCTGTACTATAATCACAAATTTTAACAAAAAAAAACCGAATTCAAAAATTGAACCAATTTGAAGTGGAACCACAGCTTAAGCATCAGCTTTCAAATAAAAAAATAACGATCAAAATCTCCCAGCTGAAAGTTATGAAATAACAAACACAAAAAAAACACTCGAATTGATAACCTCCTAATTTTTGAAGTTGTTTAAAAATGTACAGTGTCCTACGGGATAAGAATACGTATGAATCTGTAAACAATAATTAGTGGATCACCCAAATTGTTGTTCACCCACAACACAGCACAGAAGTGTTCAGGGGACCGCTTAAACCAATGTGTCATTCGTACATTTCATACTCTCGTGGTCCTATGATTTCTCTGACCGAGCAGAATTCTTCTTAACAGGAAGATCAATAACCTTTATAATACTTATTAACAAACCTCAACGTTTTATGTTTTAAATGAATCAATAACTGGATATTTTGGGTTTTAATTGCTTTCTCAAACTGGTTTCAAGATTGTGTGGAAGTGAGATTACAACTTTAATTAAATCACACGCAAATGTGCGCAAATTAACCTGGGAATTCAACAGTAGGAATCATCATGGTGACCATTTAAACTTTATTCCTACTAGCCTTTATAATGCCCAAGATTATATGGGGTCGGCTACTATTTCACTTTAGAATTTCTGTCTGTTAATCGGTGTGTGTATCTCAGAAGTTCTACCAATTTGAATGCGGTTGTCTCTTGTGTATTGTGGTAAACTTCGCGATTTTATGTATAGACCTGCCAAAGTGACTTTACTCTACCTGATGGATGAATGAGCAGTATTCAAGAGCATTCATTATACTCATGGCGGCTTATTGCAATGCTTCTGCATCATTAGACCTCTGGTCTCGCACTCACCACCGAAACATGACAGTATGCGGAAACCAGCGTGGATCTACTTCCTAGTTTCATTTCAAAAGGTTGGAAATTAGATAAAGTTACATCAGTAAGAATCACCCTGATAAGCGATATATATGCGGGTGAATCAAGCACCGTTTACTGTGGGAGAGCCATGCTTCTGTATGAACGGGCCGGCTCAACTAGAGTACGGCTACGGCCTCACAGAAAAGCCGGCTTGAAACAATGATGATATCGGAGGTCGATACCCTAATCCCTCCCCCATCCCCCAAAGTCCGGCAATGCACTTGTGACGCCGCTGGTGTTGCCGGTGTTCGTGGGTGGCGGTAATCGCTTACTATCAAGCCACACGTCTGCTGGTTTGCCCCCTATTCCATAAAAAGAAATCAAACGCTTGTGATGACAAGCGTTTGATTTCTTTAACATAGTACGAAATGAAGACCCTTTCGGCTGCTTGTTCGATTAGATCTTTAAACTACCCTACTACCTACTATTTAAATGCACTTTTTAGCGGTAAATAGTGTGATTCAAGAGGAATAAATAAATAAATAAATAATAAATAAATATGTTCAGACATTTTAATACACAACGCCATCTAGTCCCAAACTAAACAGAGCTTGTACTATGGGTACTAGATAACTCCGGATGGCTTAAGAAAGCGGTTCCCGGATCCCTCCCGACTCAGGCGCAGAGTGGCACACCGTGTGGTTTTAGTCGGTTCGATTCCGACACACCGCCCCGCCGCAAACCCCGGTGGGGTGAAGGCCCGAGAGGGTTTCCACACGTAAAAAAAATGTTACTAGATAACTGATATTAATACTTATATACTTTTTGTTTGTAAACACATACATATTATACATAGAAAACACCCAAACTCCGAAACAAATATTTGCAGATCATACAAACATTTGGTCCGACTCAGGAATCGAACCTTTATATGTGTATACATGTGTATTATAGTAGAGGAACCCGAGAACTTTAAAGACTTCAGTGAAAAGCTTAGCCGCGCACGTTTATTCAACCTATTATTATAAAGCTTAGGAGTTTGTTTGTGTGTACGATTTGAAAACTTCTTTCACTGTTAGATAGCACAGATATGAGGAAGGTTTTATTCAAATTTAAATTCAAAAACAAAATTATTTATTCATTTAAGACAGTAAGTGACGTTTATGAATGTTAAATTGAAGCTACAATTCAAATCATAGATCGACACAAACAGCCGCCACAAATGTACTGTATTGTCAAGGTAAATTAGGTGAAAACACCTAAATTCAGTGCCTGCCTGTGTCGATCCATAATCTCCAGTTTCCAAAATGCGTATATATCTAACCTTTAAAAGATTAGTCATGAGTTTTTTTCCCAGTATGGCTCTACGCAATTTGGAAACTGGAAGGCAGAATAGGTCATGGTGTTTCCACCTAATTTATCTTGACAATCCAGTACATGCTGTGTCGTCTGTTTGCATCGATATGTGATTTTTAACTGTAGCTTCAATTTAACGTTCATAAATGTCACTTAGGAAAGACGGTCCCCATTTCATTTCATCCACATTTTTTATAATTTTTATCATTAATTTCAACAAGACGAAGACTTGAGGACTCAAAGATATAGAATTGATGACGTTAAACACTTGACATTGGCAGAAATAGCTGATCCGCTGGTTGCCATCTCAACGAAAGTAGAATGTCACTTAGTGTCTCATTTGAATAAATGATTTTGAATTTGAATTCATGCTACAATCAAAAGGAGCAGAGTATCAATAAAGTTACAGAGCTCTTATTAACGGCTAAAGTTACAGAATAACAAAATATCAAAGAATTGTTTCCCTTAAAAAATTCTACAAAACAGTTCAGGACAGTATATATCTACATTTTAAGGTACACCTATTTATGGTAAACAAATTTGTTCACGATTGATAACATTACGCTACGGGCTATAGAAGTCGTTTAGTTTAATATAAAGGTTAATAACTAAAGAAATCCTATCATTTAATAACAGTAAACATGTATGGTGTTTGAATACTTTATAAGTCCCGTTATAACCTGTTCGAACAAGCTAAGTATATTCTTAAAGCTTGTCGATCAACTATAGACATTAATCTCTTAAGTAATTATTTTTTAAGCGCACAAAAAGAAGATTAATATCTGTTGAAACTATGATATATAATACTCGTGTCACGTTGTGAATCACGATGAACTGTGGAACTATATTATTGATTTGTACGTTTTTTGAGTGTGTTTTGATGGCGTGCCTAAGATAGAATAGTTACGTTTAGATCATAGCCCAGTTGCACTCCATGATTAGAAACAATCATCGAGGGTAAGCAACGACGGCGCGGTCAGTACCTGTATGGGTGACCGCCGGTAGCATGTTACCATGAGCGTCTCCGTGATTCGGAGGTCACGTTAAGCAGACGGTCCCGGTTGTTATCATACGATAACAGTTGTAAAGCTTAGTTGGAGGCCTTCGGGCGGTTTAAAAAGATCCAACGGCATGATATGTAGCCACAACGTATTCTTACCAGTCCCCAACCCGCATTTAGCCAGCGTGGGGACGTATGGCCTTAACCCTCTCCTGAGAGGAGACCCGAGCCCAGCTGTGGGACATTATGTATTGTTGATGACGCTTAGATCAATAGGTGTCCCATCCGTCTAAGCACACAGCTAACGTGCTAAGCTGCATGCACGCTAATAAGTTGCGTGAGGTTAGCTTAGTATTTATATTTTAGCTTTGCTTTGTCATACTTCGCTAGAGTACGTTGCGGTTGAACACGCTAATCTCGGGAACGACGACGACGAACGAATTGAAAAAAAAATTAGTTTTCGATAGAAGTATCGAGGAAGTTCATAGGTAGCCAAATAATTGTAAATATTTTTGGTAAGTCAAAACTAAAATTTGGTTCTAATTGAATAATTATCTAAGAATTTGTAGTTCGTTTATGTTAAGGCTTAGGGGTCCTAAGTTACGTAGCACCCAAATCTTGTAAACGGAATATGGTTTTTTATTATTATATAAGTAAGTTTACCGTGGGAGAGCTACGCTTCGCATGAAAGTGGCGGCTCGATCGTAGTGATACCACGGCCTCACAGAAAACCTGTGTTAAACAGCGTCGGCGCTGTGTTTCGCCGATTAAATTAGGAACCGGTGGCCCATACCCCAAACCCTTTCCCATTCCATTCCCATCTCCCAAAGGTCGGCAACACACTTGTGACGCTTCTGGTGTTGCGGGTATCCATGGGCGGCGGTAATCGCATATCATCGGGCGATAAGACTGCTTATTTGCCCTCTCTTCCGTAAATAAGTCAACCCATATACCCACCCGTGGGTCTCTAAGAGTTGACTAAATAAAGAAGCAAACTACCAGGACTACAGCACTGCAAGGAGAAGTAAAACTTGACAAGAAATCTTTACCAATCCGTCTGGTCATCTTGCTATAGTAGGACCAAGCCTTCTTTCTCAGAAGAGGTTTATGTCCATTGCTTTAAAATAAAACGCTCAGTCACTCATAGTGAGTATGTTTTAAGCCGAGCATGAATGAAATATGTTTGGAAAAGAAGAAAAGAAACTCAGATGTTGCAAGTTTCAGGTCAGGCGGTGGATTGCCTGAAAATTTTTCTACCTCATGGTAATAAATCTATGATTTTTATCTGAAGCTTCAATTTAACGTTCATAAATGTCACTTATCGTCTTAATTGAATAAATGATTTGGGATTTGAATTTGTCGCATGTAGAATTTAAACCCACAACACAAAAGTAAGTAGGAAGCGGCGTGGCGACTGCTTATACCACTAGCCATACGTGGAATTATTTTATTACTGAATAGGAAATTCGTTTCTAAACATAGATACGCTAAGTCCTTAAGAAGATGAAACGCATTAAGATGATAGCAATTTATAAAGAGCTATTGACGGGCCTAAAGCCAATGAAATGAGCGATGACCATTATTATTATTATATTTTGTTTTGTTTAAAGTACAACTCCCGCATTAGGAATATACATTCCTGTGTCACGGGTATCTTTACAAACATACATGAAACGGACACAAAGCACACCCAGACTTAGAACAACAATTTATGCATCACACAAAGTGTTGTCCCATGTAGGATTTGAACCCACAACACATGGCGCAGTAGGAAGCGGTGTGGCGACCACTGACACCACTAGGCCAACCGTGTAGTGTAGTTTTTGTTCTGGTCTGGCTGTAATTTATCTAAAACCGGCTGTTGCCCTCGGATCGCTTATGAAGATTATCACGGCAAATAGTCACTTATGTCCTTAATATTAGTATCTTTTCATGTATTTTTGTTTTTTAGGGTTCCTCAAAAGGAAAAACGAAAGCCTTATATGATCAGTTTGTTGTCCGTATGTCTGTCAAGAGGATTTTTTCTCAGAAGGTATCAAGCTGTAATTTTCAATGAATATTCAGGTCTACTGGCCTAATGGAGCTGTGAGAAAATCAAATTTCTAAGCCAACGCAATTAAAAGATACAGCCATTTGTGCTGCAAATTTCAAACACTCGCAAGGGCATCTAGACCTACAGAGTACTTCCCGTGAACACAGAATCTTGAAATTTGATACGAAGCAACTTCTTATAGCACAGATAAAGGAAAAATTACGAAAAGTATAATTTGTTAGAAACATCATATGATATACCTATAGGTTTGTACCGAGCCCTCGATGCACGAGTCCGATTCGCACTAAGCCAGTTTTTTTCTGATTTAGCTGCCAAAATGTTTCTACTCTGCCTGATGAAAAACATTAGCAGAACCCAAGACTGGTGGTCACCATACTATTAACTTAATTTTTATATGTAAAGGTATTAACCAGGGTTGCTAGACATCCCGCTTTTTGAGTCAAAATCGTAATGTCCCGTGGACAGGTTTTGTACTGCTTTTTGGGGATAACTAACTTGACGCCCAAAATAACGTTAGCTAACCTTAGTACTGTATGTATATCTAATATATAAAATTCTTGTGTCACAGTTTTAGTGTTTATATTCCTCCAAAACGGTTTCACCCATTGTGATGAAATTTCATATACATATATACATATTTTCAGTAGATGTGAGACAAGTTTTATAACTAATTTTTACACCCCTAAGTGTTAAGGGTTAAAATATAATTTTTATTTTTATTTTTTGCACAAATTTTCTTTTTGGTTATTTTTTATGGTGTGGAATTAAAAAACACATTTAATCCTAAATTTTTAGCCTCATACCATCTTTCGGCAATTTAGAAAATAATCACGGAAATAAATATGGCGGTACGAAGTTCGCCGGGTCAGCTAGTACGTATACATCATTCCACCATCACATTACAAATAGAAAATGGCACTAGATTTAAAATATTGCGAACGACCTTTTTTTTCTCGTTCTCACTCATGTATCATATTTCCTGCGATATAATGCAATATGTTGATTTTTTTTACTTTGTCCCACTTTCGATTAAAGAATCCCGCCTTTTTTCACTAAAAAGTCTCAAAATCCCGATTTGACTAGTAACGCTGGTAACGCTTGTTTTTACCGATATTTTAAATATGTTTGTCAACAGTCTGGTTACTATAATACAGGCTCGTACAGGCTCTGTGATGTTCTCCTAGCCGATTACGGCCACGGCGGCCAGTCCCAACGGAGACCAGCCAACTTCGCAGGAGATATTATAGTGCACCTGTGTGTGCGCAAACACAGGTGCACTCTCTATTCCCTCACTCTCATAATCTGATGAGACGGTCAACCGACACGATCAGGGAGAGATCAGGCGCAGGACCGATAGCTTTACGTGCTCTACGAGGCAGAGGCTGGGACCCCTCCCAGGAACTATACAGAGCCTGTATAGTTCCTGTAGGTAGGTAGTACTGTACGTAAGAAAGCGGTTCCCGGATCTCTCTCGTCTCAGGCGCAGAGTGGCACACCGTGTGGTTTTAGACGGTTTGATTCCGACACACCGCCCCGCTGCAAGCCCCGGTAGGGTAAAGACTCGAGGGGGCTTCCACGCGTAAAAAAAAAGGTAAATTAAAAAAAAACAAGTCTCTGTATAGTTCGGGGTCAGACGACCATAACTGGGATCTGTAAGACCGACTATTACTGTCTGAAGATAATTTCCAAAGTCTCATAAAAAGCTTTGTTTTGTAAGTACCGTTCGTTTTAGTCGATGCCAACTAGATTTCCAAGGTATTAAATTTTATGTGAGTTTCTATGTAAGAAACTATTGTTTGGTTGAAAAGGGTCGCAGTACTGTTAGGCCATTGAGCAACACAGGCTGGTGGACGAGTACCCACAGCGTCCCGTTCCCGATACAAAACACTGTATCATTTGTTGTGGGGAAATCTTCACACATCTTAGTTGTTGGGAGAGCCATGCTTCCGCACGTATAGGCTGATACCACGGCCTCACCGAGTGAGTGAGGATATCAGAGGCTTATACCCCAAACCCTACCATCTGAGATCCTATATGGTGTTGCAAGTGTCCATGGCCGACGGTAATCGCTTACCATCAGCCGATACGTCTGCTCGTTTACCCTCTATACCCCAGTTTAGACTTACATACAAAAACAACTGTCTGTCAACCAACTCACACATAACAATTAAAACATTCACAATTTCACGCACACTTAAACAAACACATTCTGTGTTGTAACAGTGTAATGCGTAGGCCCATTTGAGCTTATACTTTGACAAAGAAGAAGAGCCTGCATGTGGCTACTCCCTACCGGGTTGCTCTTAGTGTTAGACTGAATTCATTGCACAGATGACGGATCGCCGGATAGGCGATCGCCACGCTATTTTCTTTACGCGAGTGTTTTACGTTCAAATCTCACATGAAATTTTTTTTTGCGTGATCCACAAATTGTTGTCTTCTTTTAGTTCGTTTCTTGTAGTATAAAATATTTTTTTTTGATTTATTCTCCGTAAATACTTTATTATTTGAGCTGTTAATTTTAAATTAAAAACAGACACTTCATGTTCCTTAGAAGATATATAAGAAAAACTATATTATAGCCAAAACAATGATTTTTAGATTTTTTGTCGGTTTGTCTGCACATTTGTGCACGCTAATCTTAGAAACGGCTATACCGAATTGAATGCCGTTTAAGATTTACGTTGCAGTTTACTCTCTACTTGGCATTTTAATCGATTTACAAATAAAAAGCTGTATCAGTTTGAAAAATCACCGCCACATAGTCTAAAATATGTTTATTCTTCATATTTATGGATATGTATATGTTCAGAACTACATTGTTATTAGAGACATCATCCAACCCATAATGTCCCACTGCTGGGCTCGGGTCTCCTCTCAGGAAAGGGTTAAAGCTATACATCCCCACGCTGGCCAAGTGCAGGTTGGGGACTAACAAGAATACGTTGTGCATACGTAATCTTTCCGTTGGATATTTTTAAGCCGCCCAAAGGCCTCCAACTAAGCTTCACGACTGTTATCCTATGATAACAACCGGGACCGACTGCTTAACGAGACCTCCGAAACACGGAGACGCTCATGGTATCATGCCACTAGCGGTCACTCATCCAGGTACAGACCGCGCCGTCGTTGTTCACCCTTGGTGATTGTTTCTAATCACCGAGTGCAACTGGGCTATGAGCGGCATTCATATATTAATAGTATGTATAGTTACAAACAATATAGTCTTGTTATTTATAACCGACGCAATAAGAGAGATGTTATAAGTTTAACGTCGATGTCTGTGTGTGAGTGTCTGCCTGCGGTACCGTAGCTCTCAAACGTATTGTTCGATTTAGATGGGGTTTTATTCACTAGAAAGTCAAGTTTCTTTGCGGTGGTTCTTAGCTATGTTTGGTTAATATCGGTCCAGCAATGTAAAAGTATCATTTCTTTTCCAAAATGATGTAAGGCATTTTTTGTTGTGTGATTATTCGATGAAGTACTTGCGTTGGGCAACTTTTTAATTTTAAATTTTAGTTATCAAGCAACTTAAAAAGTATTGTTTTGTAATTAATTATAGTTTGCATTGGAGAAATTGAATTTAAAAACAATTTCCACATGAAGGTACATAAAAATTGATAAGACTATTCTCATTTTTAAGTGATTAGATTATTAGCAGTGTTAATAATTATTTTAATAAATAATTGAATCAGTCATAAAAGGTCGCCCGTCCCAAATTAATCAGAATTTGCACTAATCAGCCTACATACATACATATTTTATTTAAATTACATTCAGGCATAGAATATTTAGAATGCTCACTAGTATTTGCCTTGCGCGGGAATGGAACCGGCGATCTCCGACTTACAAGTCAGTTTCGAAAACCACAAGAACAACAGTTTAATTAGGTTAGAGTTACTCGTACCTCAATTCTACTTAGGGTTGATCTTTAATTAAGAATTGGACTACGTCCCAAATAAAATAAAAATCAATTCACAAATAACAGAAATAATATAAAAAATTAAATACAACCGAACTGTGGACCTCCCTTAGTTGAAGTCAGTAAAAAAGAATTAAAAAAGAATATGTTTGTACGTACGTGTGTTCCCCGTGGAGACGCCGGCGGCAGTAATTCTGTTATGCAATTTCAGTGTTTATATATACAGGGTCTGACCGCTAGCTCACTGTACCTCATGTTTGGGCCACTGCCCCACTGATAGCGAGTAGTTATAAACGGACCTAAAACGATTGCGATATAATTAAAGGTAGTAGGACCATGCTGATTTCAAGTCTACGGATGGCTACGGATGGATACCTGCGTAGTTGGCTGGCCTCCGTGGCTGTTACTGGCTAGGAGAACATCATACATGTATTACATATACAGTAAAAAGCGGTTATTTTAATGTTACAAAGAGATATTCATTTTTTATTTATTTTTACTTCTAATTCTCGTGTCACCTGACCTGTTCTTAATATAGTAAGACCTCTTTCTTTTTTATATATGTATGTATTAATGTATATAAAGTACATGAAGTAAAGATCTTCTTAAAACAACCAGCACCGAGAGTTCAATGTGTTCACCGAAGCGCAGAAGGGTCTTACTGTATTAAAAACAGGTCACACATCCGTCGACTAACTTGGTTCGGTTACTAAACCTGCAATATTAATACATCAAATTAAAAATAAATTTATTCAATTAAGACACTAAGTGAAATTTATGAACGTTAAATTGAAGCTACAGTTAAAAATCATAGATCGACACAAACAGAGGCCACAGCATGTCAACAAAAATTAGATGAAAACACTAAAATCTACGGCCTGCTCGTGTTGATCTATAAATTCCACATTACCTACCACTTAACAACAAGCTCTTAAAAAGTCATCAAACTTGAGTTCTTGAGTGGAGACCGCGTCTCGGCAAACGTAGTGTAGGACGTCCACAGGCCAAGTGGAGCGATGATTTGCGCGGGACGCCTGGCAGGAGCTGGATGCGAGAAGCCATAGATCGAACTAAGTGGCGTGAAATTGAAGAGGCCTATGTCCAGCAGTGGACTGCGATAGGCTGATGATGATGATGATGATGATGTAACTTGTAAAATATTATTAAATCGCTCCTCGCTCTTTCTCGTGCGGTGACACAAGAACCTTATATTACGACATGGTTTGACAGCTTCGACGGTGTTTTGGTACCATGGCATGGGTTTTTTATTTCTTTTGGATGTTTAAAGTATGTTAAATAGTTGTCGCCTTCCATACGATTTTTATGTATATTGTGAAATAGCTTAAATTTGTATGTTGTACAGAGAAGGTGGTTCTTAATATTTTTTACCGATTTAAAAAAAAACAAGTTTACTGGTAGACATAGCCTGCTTAGAAAGGAGGTATTGGCCTACTATAGGTACCATGGTATCCAGACGTGTTGGTATATGGATCGTGTCAAGTGGTTCTTCTCTTTGCAGTGCACTTGCCCTGATAGTTTACTCCCTCAATCGACTCTTACGACACCCACGGGATGATGACGTGACCCACAGATAATCTTCAACAGCCCACTGTCCACAAGTCTCTCCTCAGATAGATGTTGGGCCTGCTATACCACTCTGGCCAGGCGGGTTAGTATAGAGCTCCTTTCAAGTGTTCCATCTCTTCGCAGTGCTGTTGTCCTGGTAGTTAGCTCCCTCAGTCGGCTCTTACGACACCCTCAGGGTGAATAGGGGTGGTACCTAGTTTCAAAGTAGATGGCGTTGTGTATGTAAATAGAATACTATTTGCTGAGCTCCGCGGTAAAACAACAACCACTCGCAACGTCGCGAAGCAAATCTGCCAGTGAAAAGTCCGTCAAAAACAGTCCAGTCGTTAAAGAGACTAGCCGGCACAAACAAACAGACAGACAAAAATTGGAAAAAAAAAATTTTGGTATATATCATGTACCGTGTATATATACTCGTACGGGACTGCCTCATTGGTCTAGCGGTTGACGGTCATGTCGGTTAGCCGTCCCATCGGATTATGAGAGAGAGAGGGAACAGAGAGTGCACTTGTGTTTACGCACACACTTGTGCACTATAATATCACCTGCGTAGTTGGCTGGCCTCCGTGGCTGTTATTGGCTAGGAGAACATCATATTTGTATTACATATACAGTAAAAAGCGGTTATTTTAATGTTACAAAGAGATATTCATATTTTATTTATTTTTACTTCTAATTCTTGTGTCACGTTATTGATGATCATTGTGAACTCTGAAACTATCTAAATGATATTCACGTATTTTATAAACGTGTTTATAGTTAACGTGTTTAAGATAGGACATTTAACATCACGTTTAGACCAATAGGAGCCGAGCATGATTGAAAAGAGATGCGTGGGTGAGCTAGTAGACATACTTATGCATATATAAAAGACAGTAACGAAAAGTAAACAAATAAATGTTAGTCAACATTTATTTGTCAGCCTCAGTGGCGCAGTTGTAGCTTATGCGACTGCTGTGAATGAGGTCTTGGTTCGATACCTGGGTCGGACCAAATGTTTGTATCTTCATCATCGTCGTCAGCCTGTTACAGTTCACTGCAAGACATTGGCCTCTCTTAAGGAATACCACAGAACCTGGTCTGTGGTATTCCTTAAGAGAGCTTCTGCTTTTTGATTCTAGTTGCTGCCAGCCCTCTTATGCAAGTCGTATCTAGCCAGAGGGCGTCCCATACTGTGTTTGCCAAGATGCGGCTCCACTCCAGAACGCGTATATATGACCAGCCCATTGCCACTTCAACCTACTAACTTTAAGAGCTATGTGCCTTCCTATGTATCTTCCTCTGACCAATTTCTTCGTTGCGATTTTTTTCCTTCAGAGAGACTCCAAGCATAGCTCTCTCCATGGCACGTTGAGCTACTCAGTGTTTGTCTGATCTTCTTTTAAATGTTTCGGAGTTTGATGTTTTCTATATATAATAAGCATATAGTTACAAATAAAAATATATGTATTACAGTTGTCTAGTACCCATAACACAAGCTCTGCTTAGCTTGTTTATGTTTATTATACTTATTATAACGGCTGCAAGAACTGGACTTATGTAAATATATACACGTTATACATAGAAAGCACCCAAACTCCGAAACGAATATTTGCATATCATACAAACATTAGATCCGACCGAGGACTCGAACCCAAGCAGTCGCATACGCTGCCACTGCGCCACCGAGGCAGACTGTAGTTATTATACTTCACACACCTTACACACGACCATCTGATCCATGGTAGCCTGGCTACGAGAGCCACGCTTCATCATGAATGGGCCGGCTCGACCGGACTGATACCACGGCCACACGGAAAACCGGTGTAAAACAGCGCTTGCGCTGTGATCACCGAGTGAGTGAGGCCCCACTCCCCCACCCCTTTCCTTATCCCCCTCCTCATCCATCTTCCCATCCCCCAAAGGCCGGCAACGCACTTAAAACGCCTCTGGTATTGCAGGCGTCCATGGGCAGCGGTAATCGCTTACCATCAAGCGATACATCAGCCCGATAGCCCTCTGTACAATAATAAAAATAAATATTATAGGTAAGACAAAGTACTAACGACTCTGCTTATCAAACAAAGATTGGTCCCGGATGGGAATTGAACGTTCAGTCAGACATTCGATGTCAATCAATCTATGACTGCCAATCAAGAAGTCCCGAGTTCGGTTTCTCACAAAAAATTCTTAACAGCAGCCCGATGTTTCTCGCCTGCGCCTCGGAGAGCACCTGTCCTCTTCGGTCCTGCGCCTGTTCCCTCCCCGGTCGTGTCGGTTAACCGTCCCAACGAATAATGATAGAGAGGGCACAGAGAGTGCACCTGTATTTGCGCACACACTTGTGCACTATAATATCTCCTGCGTATTTGGCTGGTCTCCGTTGAGACTGACCGCAGTGGCCCTTATCGGCAAAACAAATCATTTTGAAACTACTATTAATAATTTTTATCCAATTTTAATGGATAAACAAAAAGTTTAAATAAATATTAATTACATAACCTGCCCAGGTTTTCGACCTCCGTCAATATTTACTGTTAAACTAAAAAAACGGACGCCTATTATAAAAAACTGATAGGTATAATTTATCTGAGTAATGAATAACTTGTTTCTTGGTTATTATAACAGGAAATATTAATGTTGTCTTTTTCTATTCGACAACTTGTGAGATAACACATAACCTTACCTTGGTTATGCGTTTTTCGAGACTCGTGTATCTAGGAAATTGACTCATATTTTAACCGACTTCAAAAAAAAGGCGGAGGTTATCAATTCGACTGTATTTTTTTTATGTTTGCTACCTCATAACTTTCGACTGGGTGAACCGATTTCGATGATTCTTTTTTATTTGAAAGCTGGTGCTTCCCATGTGGTCCAAATTCAATTTGGTTTAATTTTTGAAGTCGGTTTTTTGTTAAAGCTGAACCCCGCGATATTACCTGCGATACGACAATAACCGCGGTTAAAGCCGCGGTGCTAAGCTAGTCTAAGAAAGTAGCATAATTTACTCTTTATGTAATCAGCTACCTATAAGTGAAAGTCTCTTCAAAGTCGGTCCAACCGTTCCAGAGATTAGCCGGAACAAATAGAAAGACAAAAAAAGTGATATAATTTTTGATGTAAGTATCGTATATGCTTTCATTTGCATTTACTGAAAAGCTGTTAATTTTAAATTACACACAGACACTTCAATTTTATTTATTTGTGTAAATGGTACGAAAACCACGTGATGTGTCATTTAAACTGTACTAGCTGAGCCCCGCGGTGTTAGCTACGGTACAACAACAACCGCAGACAAGGCCGCGGGGCAAAGTTTAAAAAAAAAACCTATTTAAAAAGTATCCTATGTCCGTCTCCTGGTACTAAGCTACCTCCTCACCAATTTTCAGCCAAATACGTTCAACAGTTCTTGAGTTAGTATAAACAGTGTAAGTAACACGACTTTCTTTTATATATACAGATTAACTTGACTTCTTTCCCCCCTTCTATTCTTCTATAATCCTAATGCTTGTTTGGTGTCGGCTACTAGTTCAACCGGTTTTCCCTGAATATCAGTTTTTCTGGCACTGACATCGGACCTTCGCAACTCTGACAGCGAACTGAATTCGAAGATAACATACATCACAAGAACGAAACATGACGAGAATTTCGTGTTTTCCGAGGCACGGTATGTTTCGGCATTTCTTCCCATACCCCAAAGGCTGGCAAAGCAGTTGTGTCACCTCTGGTGTGGTCATGGGCGGCGGTAATCGCTTACGGCGATTCGTATGCTCGTTTGCCTGCTATTACGTGAAAAGTCCGACTTGTAAAAATATCTGCGTGTAAAGATTTACTTACAAAACAAATATAATTTATCATTTAGACTTGACGTCCATCCGACCGTCAGAGGCCTTCGTCTCTCCATATACATGAGGTTTTGGCCTATTACAACACGTTGACGCTGATAGACGGGTTGGTATAGAGTTTGTGTCAAGTATATCTTCTCTTTGTAGTGTACTTGTCCTGATAGTTTACTTCCTCAGTCGGCTCTTATGACACCCACGGGTTGATGACGTGACCCACAGATAATCTTTAACAGCCCACTGTCCACAAGCCCCTCCTCAAATAGACGTTTGGCCTGCTATACCACTCTGGCCAGGGGGGTTGGTATAGAGCTCCTTTCAAGTGTTCCTTCTCTTCGCAGTGCTGTTGTCCTGGTAGTTTACTCCCTCAGTCGGCTCTTACGACACCCCCAGGGGGTGATGAAGTGACCCACAAATGATCTTTAACAGCCTATTGTCCACAAGCCTCTCCTCAGATAGATGTTTGGCCTGCCATACCACTCTGGCCAGGCGGGTTGGTATAGAGCTCCTGTCAAGTGATCATTCTCTTCACAGTGCTGTTGTCCTGGTAGTTAGCTCCCTCAGTTGCTCCTTACTCAGCTCGGCGTGGTCACACTGCGACGTATTCTTAATATTTATAGTCTTGCTGTAGTATTTTTTTGATATATTTTCCGTTAAGGAGTCATTGATCCAAAGCTTTTAAGGTGCTAATTGTTGAGCAAGCGTTTTGTTTGTTGTTTAGAGTGGACGATCTCTTCATTAAATAGGATTTTGGATTCGTTCAAGTTATTTCGGTAAATTAGCACCTGACATGTGATATTAAGGATTAGATATGAGTATTGGATACTCATCAAAGCAAACTAATGACCGCCCAGAGGTCGGTCATATTATTATTTTTTGAGCAGAGATGTGTGTATTGGTAATGCTTTTCGCACCATACTCTCCTGGACGTGTACGTGGGACTCCCGGCAAATCAGCCGGGGCGGGCTCACTAAACCTCGGCAGTTGAGAGAAGCTCCAGCGTCTTCTGATGTCCCCTATCACTTCACAAATGAGTTAAATACCAGGATGACCACGGTCATCTCAGGGGCAATACATTATCATAACTCTCTCATCACATCACAATACATTATCACAACTCTCACCGTTCTACACAGCAAGAGGCGACACAGCATCCCGCCTTAGATGACAGCCCCCGGGCCGTACCGGCTCCGTGTCTCTGGTCTCGGGTCGTTTGCAGCGGTCACATCGTCCCAAGATGTGGCCCTATCCCGATCCCGTTCGGTGGACTCCTTCTGGGCCATAACATCCTCATAGAAAGAGACCGCGGACCTACCACTTGCCAGCACAGCCTCGATCGATGCCCGCGGTGAGAGATTCCGTCCGTTGGGAGTGATATCCTTGTATGTGTCCATCTTCTGTTTTTTTAAGCTCTCTGCTCTCCTTCTTTAATTGTATCAAATTCCATACGCCTCCGTTAGGATGATTTACGTAAAAAGCGGCAGTAAGTTTTTGTTCACGTATTAATGTATATGTAAGTAATCAAAACAAATATAACTGTAAAAATTTCCACAGTTTTTTTTCCTATTGTGAAAAATGAGACAGACTAGACATACAGCACACAGGTCTTCTACCTAATTTGAAAGGTAAAAAAGTAAAAATACAAGAAAGGTGTATCTTTTTTAACACGCCACATTTTCAACTGTATATTTGTTTGTAACGTACTTTTTTAATCGTTTTTTTACGTTTTTAAACATTTTTTCATTCTCAACCTTCAGATTTCCGTCCGCTCATTCCGTGCCAGAGCGAAGATCTCTCCAAAGAAACATGGACGATCTGCTTATGCCAGCCACTTACGGTTCGTGGTGCCGCTGTGCACCCTTCACAACGATTTGTAAAATAACTATAATATACTACACCCTGCCACATTTCGCTGTGCCACATGTCATTACTACGATGTGAAATAAGGAGCAACGCTTTAGCAACGTTAGTATCAGTGTTTATAAATAGATAAAACCTGTTATCGAATCTTGAAAAAATCTTCTCGTTACCGGTGCACTACCTCATAAATTCAAAAACGTTTTAAACTTAATATTTTTATTCAAATGAGAAGGTGGTAAATGACCTTTGATTGAGCAAACCCAAATTTATAAATCTATATGCGTGAAGCCAATGATATTTAAAGAAAGATAGGTTTCTTTCATACTAAACGGCTTCCGGATTTTGTTGCGGTATGACATGTAGTGCTTATTTATAAGTGTATGTACATTACGATTACATTACGATCATGAATGCGAAAGATAATACGGGATACATGGTAGAGAAAGAGATAGCTATATCTTTATAGTTAGAAGTGTTACAGATATGACAATCACATTTTGCATGTTTGCTAATAGCTATTGAATGGTAATGAGGGTTGCTTAAAAAATGTATGTAGTAAAAATAAAACAAGGAAGAAAATTATTACCGAGTTATTTTCAATCAAAATATATAGGTATTAAACGTGGGAGAGCCACGCTTCGGCATACATGGGCCGGCTCGACCGGAATGATACCACGGCCTCACAGAAAACCGGTGTGAAACAGCGCCTGCGCTGTGTTTCACCGAGTGAATGAGGATACCGGAGGCCCATACCCCATTCCTCCCCCTATCCCCCTCCGCATCCCCCAAAGGCCGGCAACGCACTTGTGACACCTCTGGTGTTCCGGGTGTCCATGGGCGGCGGTAATTGCTTACCATCAGGCGATACGTCTGCTCGTCTGTCCCTTGTACCATAAAAAAAATAAGTATGTTTCATAAGAACACAGTAAATTTTGAACAGTTATGGAATTTTCACGAAAATTATAAGAAACAGAGGAATATAAAATTTAGCGCAGTTAAAGTTTATATGGAGAAAGAGGGTAGAAAGCAATAAAAATGAATTATGGGTGAATTTCCACTGACTGACACTAAGCGACCAGTTGTTGGTCATGATGATGACCGATGATTTCTAAACATGAATCCTAGCTAGATTGATTTAGCGCCACCGAAACCCCTGTACACTAAATTTCATGAAAACCGTTGGAGCTGTTTCCGAGATTCAGATTATATTTATGCAAGGACTAGCCGAGCCCCGTGGAACAACAACCCCAGGCTACGCCGCAGTTCAAAGCTGGTCGTATCAACTCAGAAAGATTTGTGGGTTCATACACACGTTACAAGTCTATAAAGGACATACAAACAAACATTCATTTTTATGTTGATTGCCCGTTTCAAGACTTAGACTTATAGACGAAAATTTATTCCACAGTTCAATATAATTTGTTAGTTTCCCTGCAAACCGTGGAACACACATTATTTACCGTCTTTAACATTTCCATAAACACATAACACAAGTATGGGCCAAGCTTGACTTCTGCTGACGAGTATACAAACAATTACACAGCCCGAGCGATGAACCCGCTACAAATTGTGTTTGCCTACACATTCTATGTCGACACTCATTAGACCGTTGACTGTTAGACACGGCGACTTAGAACTTAGAAATATGACTGTGTTTTCTCTGTGTACTGACGGATTACGAATGAAAAGAAAGAGTGTCACCCCCCTATTCACCCCGTGGGTTTCGTAAGAGCCGGCTGGGGGAGCAAACTACCAGGACAACAGCACTGCGAAAAGAAGGAACACTTGAAACAAATCACTTTTTTTTAACGTATGGAAACTCCCTCGGGCCTTCACCCTATCGGGGTTTGCGGCGGAGCGGTGTGTCGGAATCGAACCGACTAAAACCACACGGTGTGCCACTCTGCGCCTGAGACGAGAGAGATCCGGGAACCGCTTTCTTACGTCATCCGGACCCCTCCCAGCGCTTGCCCGCACTGAAGCGGGCACCGTCTCTAGATGTAATATCCTCTCAATTTGAAGACTTGAAAGGAGCTCTATACCAACACGCCTGGCCAGAGTGGTATAGCAGGCCAAACATCTATCTGAGGAGGGGCTTGTGGGCAGATTATCTGTGGGTCACGTCATCATCGCGTGGGTGTGCTAAGAGCCGACTGAGGGAGCTAACTCCCAGGATAGCAGCTCTGCGATGAGATGGAACACTTGACACAAACCATATACCAACACGTCTGGTCATTGTGGTATCGTTAGCCAAAACCTTTTTACAGGGAGGATATAACCAGCAGTAGATTGTCAAAGGCTGATGATGTTGAATGCCTTTTCCTACACAAATTATTAAGGAGTATTTAAAGTAGATAGATAGATATATAGCACATTAGTTAGTAAATTTTGATAATAGTAATAAGTTTTTAGGCATACATACAAAACTTTTGTCGTTTAAAAATAAGATCAACAATAAAGGCTTTTTATTTTTTTTATTTTTTTATTTTGTTCAAAGTAGATCTGACTAGACGTATCCCAACACTGAAACACTCTGTATAACTAACAAGAAAAAGTATAGAAAAAGAAAATTAGGTAACAAATAGAACTTTCTTGTTTCTTGTGTCATTATCTCATTCTTTATCACGTTAGTTAGACTCCGCTATTAACGATTAAATCGTTAACGGGTGTTCCTTTATTCTTTACATATTCTAACGCAAAAATGATAAATAAAAGAAACCAAATAACAAATTATTAAAAAATAAAACCCGACTGCGTCAATATCATAAATATATAAGTTATATATTCGTAATCACCGTTAATCCTAAAGTTTGATATCACACTCGATTCATTCTGAAAACAATTTTTTTGAGGTTACTTTTTGGCACCAAAAATCCTTAATTTATTTGTTTTTTTTTTTATTTTGATGAACCCAGTGTCACTCTCACGACTAAGACGAATCTATTGACACCTCTCACATAAAAATACGACAAGCCGTTTAGGTTCTAGGGCGTGCCAAAGAAATATACATACAAACATGAACTCGAAAAACATAGACCTCCTTCTTTCGCAGTCGGGTAAAAAATCCAAATCATCCATTATGGTTTCTTGTATAAATTATTTAGTTGTATAGCCTGCGGCTCAGCATCAATATAATAAATCGGTCATAATCAAAGTATCTCGATGTGAAATTTCATTGTAATCGGTGTAGCGGTTTAGCCATGAACGCGTAACAGGTAGAATTACTTTTGAATACATCACTTTTAGTATTTTTTATTACAGAGCCATCTGACATAACACTAAGTAAACTTAGAAGCCAAAGGTTAATTGCGGAGTACGTTATTATTGCTACAGAGGGAAGCACTTTAAATCAAAAATTTAGAGCAAAACAATCTTTATAGCCTTAATGGTAATATTAAAATATATAATATTAAAAACTCGCTTATTACATTGGTATTGTTTTAGGAAATTGATTATTTCCTTTAATTTAGATTTACATTCTACGCAAACAGTGACATCTATGATCGCATATAGAAACTAGCGACTCTGAAAACGAAGCAGTTCGACTTCAATCTAACAGATGACGCTTTATTTTTTGGAATCTCCTTTTCAGCATATAATACAAAGGGGGGAGAACTCTAAGGGTTGCAATGCACTTGTGAATTTTAGTTGCATAGGTCCATGGGTGGTGATGATCACTTATTATCACGAGACTTATTTGCTCGTTTGGCCCCTATGCTACCTACTTATAAAAATAACTAAAAATGCAGTGTATGTTTCTAATTTCAAATTAACAGGTTATTACTTAATGCATGTGAAATTATATACGGTACATAAAAAATCAATTTTTAATTTTTTTTACTGTCCCTCTGTTTCTTACATCTAATACCTGAATAACTAAATAAGAATTTTACAGAAGAGTTATAAAAATAAAACAGTGAATTAAAAAAACAAGCTTTTATTGCTTGCTAAAAAACTTTAAGCCCTTCCATTTGAGACCTATGCTGGGTGGGTTGTTCAAAAATATGTACGGCGCCATTTTGTTACGACAGCCTTTTTGGATTATTAATAATACAGGTTATATATAATTTTATTGTAATCGGAGCTAAAGGTACATTTCAATTTTAGCTCAAACGGAAATCGGGCAGTGGATTAAGTTTAACTAACAAGATTAGATTACAGACAAACATCGGGACAGGTGAAACTAAATAAAAGATTGTAAATATAAAATTATATGTAGTTTTAACAACTACAGATAATTTTACAGACAAAATGGCGGATATCCAATCCTATTTTTATTTAAAACGCATTGTAGATCGACTTATCGGCCCTGAAACCCTGAAACCAAGCATAGCTCGTTTTAAGGTTTCAGATTCAAACAGTTATCGATTATTAAATTTATTTATTTTTTAATTAGCTTCTCTCTGTACTTACAGTTTACTCAACACGAACAGCGAGCCAGTACAACAATATATAATGTTAAAAATAAGATAATTGATGCAATTACAAACGAATATTAGAACCTACCACTAAGGAAATGTATGCAAAATTTTGCCATTTCATTCATTCCATAGCAATTTGTGTACGTTTTACTCATGGCGCTCATAGCCCAGTTGCACTCGGTGATTAGAAACAATCACCGAGGGTAAGCAACGACGGCGCGGTCAGTACCTGGATGGGTGACCGCTGGTGGCATGTTACCATGAGCGTCTCCGTGTTTCGGAGGTCACGTTAAGCAGTCGGTCCCGGTTGTTGTCATAGGATAACAGTCGTGAAACTTAGTTGGAGGCCTTCGGGCGGCTTAAAACTGATCTATCTAACGGTAAGATTACGTAGCCACAACGTTGTGTTGCCAGTCCCCAACCCGCACTTGGCCAGTGTGGGGACGTATGGCCTTAACCCTCTCCTGAGAGGAGACCCGAGCCCAGCAGTGGGACATTGTGGGTTGGATGATGATTACTCAAATCGGTAAGGCATAAGTGTCCGGGTACTGAGCAATCATAGAGTTAAGCAGACTAACTGCCTGGCTGCGTCCAGCGGTTCTACTCGCAGTTGTTATTTCATCTTTACAACAATAGCCGCGGGAAACACCGCAGGGCGAAAACAGTTTAACATAAAAGATACTCCTCATTTCATCACCTATCTGTCAGTGAAAGTCTCTTCAAAATTGTTACAGGAGTTACAAAGATTAGCCGAAACAGTCAAACAGACAGACGGAGAGACAAAATTTTAAAAAATTGGATTATGCATGCTGTTAATTTGGAACATTAATTTGTATGGAAAACTAAATTAAATGCATGATCTTCAAAACATACAGACTTAGCGATGTATACATATTTTCTGCCAGGCCCCCGAAAGTCAAATAGCGTGAAGCTAGTAATACAAGCCACGGTCTACACTTAAGCACTAGTCTTGAAAAGAAATATAATATCTAGAAATGCATATTTTAATCCCAAATTATTGCGACTTGGAATTTATATCGAGTTGTTGATACCGCACAGTATCACATATAATTTATTTTACGCTCGTTTGGACGTATTTTCAATTACCACTGTGGGACGCAGGCTTTAACATTTTAAATCACATCTAAACACAAACGATATCAATAATGTAAGTCGCTCCATAACTAACTTAAAAACATTACCCTCCTCATCATCTTCCTAGCCCTTATTATTCCCAAGATTCGGGGTCGGCTATTAGTTTTATCTAGTTTTACCTTTTACCTGAATATCAGTTTTTACACGGAGCGACTGGCATCGGACCTCCGCAAGCCTGAGGGTGAACTGAATTCGAAAGTTGAATTGGTCAGCAGCTGTTGAGCATATCCAACAAAACATATACACAGTATACAGTCATCATCTTCCTAGCCTTCTTAGCCTTTATTATTCCCAAGATCTGGGTTCGGCTCCTCGTTCGACCGGTTTCACCTGAATATCAGTATTTACACGGAGCGACTGGCATCGGACCTTCGCAACCCTGAGGGTGATCTGAATTCGAAGGTTGAACTGGTTGTCAGTATACTAGAGGGCACTGACTTCCCAATAACGATTGCCATAGATATTAATGACTACCGAGTCCGACGGCTTAGCGTGCTCTCCGAAGCACGGACGGGAAACACCGCCATATTCCATACTCCGGGCCGCTATTAATAATTTCTTATAAGAAAAACTCAACAGCAGTCCGACCCGAGAATCGAACCCAAGACCTCTTGATGTGTAGTCGCTTACGCTAACCACTAGACTAACGAGGCAGTACCGAAAACATTACCCTCCTCCTCCAGTAAAAAGAAGAAGGAAATTAACAAATTTGACTGCACGGTTGGCCTAGTGGTTCAAGTGGGCCCGGATCTCTCCCGTCTCAGGCGCAGAGTGGCACACAGTGTGGTTTTAGTCGGTTCGATTCCGACACACCGACCCACCGCAAACCCTGGTGGGGTGAAGGCCCGAGAGGGTTTCCACGCGAAAAAAAAAAGTAGTTTAAGTGGTCGCCACACCGCTTCCTACTGCGCCAAGTGTTGTGGGTTCAAATCCTACATGGGACAACACTTTGTGTGATCCATAAATTGTTGTTGTAAGTCTGGGTGTAATTTGTGTCCGATTCATGTATGTTTGTAAAGTCCCCTGTGACACAGATGTATATTCCTAATACGGGAGTTGTTTTTTTTTTTAATAAAAGAAATTAGTTTTAAAACTTATTTTTTAGTTTATCGCTGTCCACTACTTAACGAAGGTCTCACCTATAGAAGTCCAATCAAGCCGGTCTTTCGGTATTTTAATAAGTTTGTTAGTTCAGAAACTACCTCTAAGTAGTAGAGGTACGCTGATTGCAGCACAAACGGACCAACTTCCGGGATGTCATTACCCTAAATGAAAATGAACGTAAAATGACCTCATTCGTGCTGTTGTGTTCCGTTGGTGAGTGCGAGACCGGAGGCCCAATAATGCAGAAGCATCGCTAGATCGCCATAGTGCGGGCCACCACACTGGATTGTTACATTGTCTGCATTCTCAATGAGAGTGATGACCACCACTCTTGAATTCTGCTTATACTTTCCATCAGGGTAAGTAGAGTAATTTGGCAGTGACCTGACACAACATATGTGGTATTATCAACTCTGAAAGATCTCGCCACTGCGTCCAATGATACTACTTGCCACTCAGCGCTCAATAACACTGGATTTGTATGTACCTGTCGTAGGTCGGGCTTGAAATAGGGCAAATTGGAAAACTTCTAACGTTTAGTTTTAAAATGTTAAGTGATGAATGATTTATTTGTGTATTATTTGTAATTAATATGCCATTTTAAACTAAAAAGTAAGTAACCTAAGATTAGTTAAGAGTTTGGGTATTTTGAGTGTATAATATTTATATAAGATGAAACTTTGAAAGGCCACCTGAAGGGAAAGTACTCTTAATACTGAAGATAGAAAAAATTACTTAAAGAAAGCATTCCTTTATATTTGAAAAGAAAGAAAACTGCATTCTAAGATTTCCGAAAATTCACTTGCTACACCCGGAAATGGAGCCCACTAAAATCTGTTAATATTACACCCTGTACTTTTTGTCTCGATCGTTAGAGTCAAATATAAGAATGAAATCTGTCTAATAGACTTGATAAATCAAATGAGACGAAAACTACGAAATCTTAAATTGACCGACTGACGCACGCGCACGCCGTGTGGTCATGAGTTGCGCGTCCTGTATTAACTACTTTTATTGTACTTGTATAGCAATCCGCCATGTCAAGTTGAACACCAATCAGAGCGAGTTACGTCACTTATGTATAAATGTCACTTTGTTCGGACATAATCGACTGCCTCTGTGGCGCAGTGGTAGCGAATGCGATTGCTGTGCTAGAGGTCTCGGGTTCGATTCCTGAGTCAGACCAAATGTTTGTATGATCTGCAAATACTTGTTTCGGAGTTTGGGTATTTTCTATGTATAATATGTATGTATTTACAAAAAAAAGTGTATAAGTATTAATATTAGTTATCTAGTACCCATAGTACAAGCTCTGCTTAGTTGGGACTAGATGGCGTTGAGTGTTAATATGTCTGAAAAGTGTCTGAAATAATCATCGATCAAATTATTGTTTTTAAGAGCTATAAATTGACAATGGTTGATAAATGGTGACGTCACAAACAAACGCCATGACACCACCGAGCGATTTGGCGTGAATTTTTAACTTCAAATTTAAATCGCAATAATTTTCTACTAAAACTTTATTGTCTGTAGAAATATGACTTTTTTTGGCAATAGGGCATAATGCCGAACATCATAAAACAGTCTTCCAGAAGTCATCATACCTATTGGCTATTAATTCATATTGAATATTTTATATGGGAAAAGTAAATATGTAAATATAGATAGGGATTGTAGTTTTTTTTATGTTATAAGGGGCAAATAAGCAGACGTATCGCCAGATGGTAAACGATTACCGCCGCCCATGGACACCCGTAACACCAGGGGCGCCACAAGTGCGTTGCCGCCCTTGGGGGATGAGAAGGGGGATCAGGGGGAGGATTGGATTATGGGCCTCCGGTATTCTCACTCACTCATTGAAACACAGCCCAGGCGCTGTTTCACACCGGTTTTCTGTGAGGCCGTGGTATCATTCCGGTCGAGCCGGCACATGCATGCCGAAGCGTGGCTCTCCCACGGTGAAAATTAGAATTATGTAGTGTGTCTAGATATACATATATATATGTGTATATAGATTAATGGTTATAGGATTTAGATTTAAGTTAATATTAAGATTATTCAATAATAGAGTGTGTACAATATGTTTAATAGGTAGCCTCATCAATCATCAACAACCCATAGTGTCTCACTGTTAGGCTCGGGTCTCCTCTCAGGAGAGGGTTAAGGCCATACGTCCCCACGCTGACTGTGGGTTGGAGACTGGCAAGACAACGTTGTGGCTACGTATCTTGCCGCTGGATGTTTTAAGCCGTCCGAAGGCCTCCAACTAAGCTTCACGACTGTTATCGTATGATAACAACCGGGACCGACTGCTTGACCTCCGAATTACGGAAACTAGGTATAGGTGTAGGAATAGGTAGCCTAGAAACATTATCTTTTCCGTAAAACATCAGTATTTCAACTCATACCGCCACATATCCAGTATTACAGTTCATGATCTCGCTATTATTGAGAATGCAAGTTCTTACAATTTGATGGCGAAGCTTTTGGATTCCACTCCACTATTGTACTGTGGGCTAGATCTATTTGCGAACGACAACAATGGGCTTAATCTGTGGGGTTTGGTTTACATGGGGTTTAACTGCACTAGTTTGAATTTATTCAATATGAGATGTCTTTTATTTTTTCACACGCGGCCTCAGATTGTAAACTAACTGATTTGCCTGCAAACTTGACCTAGCGGTTTAAGCGGTCCGTGGAGAGGTGTGGATATCGTAAGAAAGTGGTTCCCGGATCCCTCCCGTCTCAGGCGTAGAGTGGCACATCGTGTTGTTTTAGTCGGTTCGATTCCGACACACCGCCCTGCTGCAGATCCCGGTGGGGTGATGGCCCGCGGGGGTTTCCACACGTAAAAAAGCTAGTGGTTTCAGCTGTCGCCACGCCGGTGTCTGTTGTGTTACGGGTTCAAAGTCCACTCGGAACAACACTTTGTGTGATTCACAAATTGTTGTTCAGAGTCTGGGTGTTCTTGGTGTCCGTTGCGTGTATGTTTGTAAGGTCTCAGTGATACAGCATGTATATTCCTTATGCGGGTTATAAACTCACTTATATATCAATAAATACATACATATAATAGACTAGCTCAGCCTCGCGATTACCCGCGGTGTGACATCAACCCCGGGCAGCACACTGGGGCGAAACTAGTCTAGAAAAAGTAGCCTTAGTTATTCCTTATTTCATCGGCTGCCTATCAACGAAAGTCCCGTCAAAATCGGTCCCCCTTTTCCAGAGATTAGCCGGAACAGACTGACAGATAGTCAAAAAAAAAGATTTCAAGTAATAACCAAGCGTGTGTTTCTGATTGACATTTATTTAGTACTGAACTAAACACGGAGACTGCTGAGATGTCACCAACCACCACAACCAACAACCCATAATGTCCCACTGCTGGGCTCGGGTCTCCTCTCAGGAGAGGGTTAAGGCCATACGTACGGCTGAGAATTGAGATATCGAAAAATGGACAGTAAGCAGATGAAACTAAAGTATATAATCCAATAATAAATTTAAACAAATTTTAATTCGACTGCCTCGGTGGCGCAGTGGTAGCGAACGCGACTGCTGTCCATGAGGTTGCGGGTTCGGATCTTGGGTCGGACCAAATGTTTGTATGATCTGCAAATATTTGTTTCGTATTTTGGGTGTTTTCTATGCATAATATGTATATATTTACAAAAAAAAATATGTATTCATATCATTGATCTAATACCCATTATACAAGCTCTGCTTAGTTTGGGACTAGATGGCGTTGAGTGTTAGATGTCCGAAATATTTATTTATTAATTTACTGAGAACAATAAATTTACCACCATTTGTCCTTCTAGAATAAATGTATTCCCATGAAAATTACATTAAAATCAGCCACGATAGCGTTCCATACAGACAGGTCTTAGTAGTTATTTTTTTATGGTATAATGGGCAAACGAGCAGACGCATCGCCTGATGGTAAACGATTACCGCCGCCCATGGACACCCGTAACACTAGAGATGTCAGAAGTGCGTTGCCGGCCTTTGGGTGATGGGGATAGGGGGAGGGATTGGGATATGGGCCTCCGGTATCCTCACTCACTCGATGAAACACAGCGGAAGCGCTGTTTTACACCGATTTTCTGTGAGGCCGTTGTGTCATGCCGGTCAAGCCCATTCATGCTGAAGCGTGGCTCTCCCACGATTGATTTCTACCTAAATAAAATAAAATTAAAATAATTGAAAATAATAATAAAGAAAAGAAACAATATTATTTACATACAAGCGTCAAACTACAACTTACTAGGCTCAAACAAACAGAGCATATTCTATGAAAGCGTGATTTACTGATAGAATACTTATATACTGTTCTTTTATTTATTTTTAATTAGCATGTCCAACAAAACATATACACAATATACAGTCATCATCTTCTTAGCCTTTATTATTCCCAAGATCTGGGTTCGGCTCCTCGTTCAATCGGTTTCACCTGAATATCAGAATTTACACGAAGCGACTGGCATCGCACCTCGGCAACCCTGAGGGTGAACTGAATTCGAAGGTTGAACTACTTGTCAGTATATTTGATGGCACTGACTTCCCAATAACGATTGCCAAAGATGTTCATAACAACCGGGACCGACGGCTTAACGTGCTCTCCGAGGCACGGGCGGGAAACACCGCCATATTTCACTCTCCGGGCGGCTATTAAGAATTTCTTGAAAGAAAAACCCAACAGCAAACCGACCCGGGAATATAACCCGAGACCGATTGATCTGCAGGCACTTTCGCTAACCACTATACCAACGAGGCAGTGTACACAGTTATACGGTATACAGTAAATTATTGAAGGATTATTATACCTGTGTACTCTTTCAGTTACGGGAGACTAATAATAATTAACGACAATCAAGCAAACGGTTTACAAGCAACAAAAAAATAAAAAAGATTAAGACACATATTTATTTATAAACTTTATGCACTACAATTGTACATCGGCGGACTTAATGCCCAGGGCATTCTCTTCTAGTCAACCTTCGGGTGATGTAGATAGTTTGTAAGGTAGGTGCACAGAGGTTACATACTTATAAGACATATACAGTTCGCAATTTATTTAAACGTATACATACACACATAGACTTAATTATAACATACATAAATAAATATATACAAAAATATAATAGATTAACATATACAAAGATTATATAAACGAAAAAGATGAAATATATACGAGTAAGTAATTATGACTTAGTTAGTCATAATTACTTACTCGTATATATTTCATCTTGGATCTTCATTACATTTTATAGAATTCAAAAAGGAATGAGAGAGAAACTTTAAAAAAGGACTTTAAAAATTAAAATATGAGGCTCATATTGTACTCCCTAAATTTTCAATCATTTCTTATATCTTGGCAAATTAAGGCATATATATATCTAAATCAGATTTTTTAGCTACCATGTTATTATATATGCCTACAGAGCCAAGTCAGAGCGGCGAAATGACCTAGATTTTTATTTTAAATCCGGCTTAAAGTGTTTTGTGAATACATACATATTATACACAGAAAACACCCAAACTCCGAAACAAATATTAGCAGATCATACAAACATTTTCAAAGCAGTCGCAAATGCTATCACAGCACCACTGATACAGTCGCCATCTCAATCTGAATGGCATCGCTTTCGTATCTGTCTAGATCCCATGGAATGACACCATTTTATATCAACACATCAAGAGTCTCTCTACTGCAGAAGATATGCTTCTCCTAGAGAAAGGAGGATTTGGTCTACTATACCATGCTGTCCAGACGTGTGTCAAATCTGGGAGGGGTCTGGATGTCTGGGAGGCTGGATGTCGTGGTTCCCAGATCCCTCCCGTCTCAGGCACAGAGTGGCACACCGAGTGGTTTTAGTCGGGTCGATTCCACACGTTGAAAAGAAAAGAAAAAGTGTTTGTGTTAAGTGTTCCTTTTCTTCGCAGTGCTGTAGTCCTGCACATGACATTAAGGGCTGTAAGAATGACAATAGTTTGACCGTGAGATATATGAGCTCGTCATCCATAGCATACCTTTCTCAATTCCTTGATTAAGCACACAACTAGACATAAACGTCCCCAAAGTTTTTCCAAAAACCAATCTTTTGCTGCCCACGTACAATGTTTTTTTTCATTTATTGTCCTACCAAATTGTTACTACCCTGCCTGATGGAAAGCATGAGTAGAATCCAAGAGTGGTGGTCACCATACTCATTGCGAATACAAACAACGCAGCAATGCAGCATGCGTTGTTTGTATGGTGGCCTAGTGATTCTTCTGCATCATCGCACTCACCAACGTAACACGACAGCACTAACCCTGTCATTATAGTGATTATCTGTGCGAGGGTAGTACCGCCCCTCTACTCTCTACTGACTACAAACTACTCTACTAACCACTACTAACTCTACTTTTCCAGCGCTCTTCACTGGTTCGAAGGACCATCTCGTGAACTGCCAACCCACTCACCGTCTTTCGGTGCGTGTTCTCAACTCGACTCTTTCTCGACTCAATTCTTATCACTAAACCTCATTTCAATTCATTTATAGTCTCAATAACTAGTTAGTACAACGCAGATTTTAATAGATTAACTATTAGATTATCGATATTCAATATTCAATTGTAATTAAATCGATTTAGATATCAAACTCGCTTTTCTCGCTACAAACACGCAGCCTTACAGCGTGACAGCGCATACGAACGTGCCAAATTAGGCATTTAACACACAGGTAACAAAAATGTATCTCTTTTAACTTTACACACATGTATACTCGCCTTTAAATAGTAACATAATGTGCTGGATAAAAAATGAGTACAATCTTAATTTAAAACTACTTGCCTTACGAAGGTTTAATGTAATTATAATGTTATGGTATAAATGCTTCGCTTGAGGTCTCGAGTTCGTTTCCTAGGTCATCTCCTAGCCGATTACGGCCACGGCGGCCAGTCTCAACGGAGACCAGCCAACTACGCAGGATATATTATAGTGCTTGTGCACTCTCTGTTCCCTCTCTCTCATAATCCGTTGGGACGGTTAACCTACACGACCGGGAAGAGATCAGGCGTTCAGACCCCAACTTCCAAACTCCGAGCTGTTATTAAGCATGTCTATAATCAGAAAAACACAATCGACCGATCCGGGATTCGAACCCGAGACCTCTTGATTGGCAGTCGCATACATCAACCGCTAGACCAATGAGGCAGTATGTTTGTATGATCTGGAAATATTATATGTAGATCAGTAGTCGTCGTTGAGTACTTGTTGTTAGGATCATCGCGTCACCGACATGCTGACGTCACAAAACTTCTTTGTTGCGTTGAGCACTTTTTGGTAGGGAGACAAACTTATAGGTTCGCGTCACCGACATGCTAATGTTTGATGTTGATAATTTTTAACCGACTTAAAAAAGGAAGAGGTTCTCAACTTGATTGGTATTTTTTTAAACTGATTACTCTGATCATTGTGGACCGATTTTGAAAATGCTTCTTGTATTCGATAGGGTTTGGCTCTCGAGGTGGTTCCCTGTGGAGGAACGGATGTCATGTCCCTCCAACACAAAAGGAGGATCCTCCAACCAGGTGAGGTGATCATGCCTGGCGGGCCACTGCCCATCGGTTGACGTCGGGATGTTGTATATATATGCCAATCGCCACGAGAACTTCTATTGCGCGATTTAGGATTGGCAGTGTCTTAGTTTTCTACGTTCCTCTGTAGTTTAGTGTATCTTCGGTAGATGGCGTTGTTATGTGTTTTTGTTGCCGCTGTACGTGGAAGTCGCCACAGTTCCATTGCCAACATATTTATCATGATTTCACTTTAAAAAAAATCGGTTAGGCCGTTTAAGCGCTACGATGGAATGTACAAATATACATAGACTGTCATACCATTTATTTTGGATTCGCCGCAGTCGGGTAAAAAAAGGTCTTCATGCAAATAGTGACCCCATTTTAAGGGTGTCTCAGAAAAGGCACACAACAGCATTTACGTAGTGTGTTCAAAAAGTATCGCGAATTTTGTGTATTTTCAAAAATTATTTATTTATTCGTGACTGTCTATTTTGTACCCTTCAAAGTAATCCCCCTGAGATATTATATGCGATGCTGTTTTTGATTGAAATTGAGCAATTTTGGTACGAATTTTGTGGCGACCCGTCTCATGCCCAAATTATCGATTAAAATCGAATGGCACGAGCCAATCGATATGCCTAGATCCTCGGCAATTTCTCTAACGGTGATTCGACGATTGGCCAATGCCATTTTCTTCACTTCCTTAATTTTTTCGTCTGTTGTTCAAGTGTTCGGGGGTCCGGCACGCTCTTCGTCGTTCACATCTTCTCGGCCTTCTGAAAACATTTTGTACCACCGATAAACGTTGCTTTTGTCTAAAATAGCTTCTCCGTATGCCACAGTCAGCGTTCGGACTGCATCCGCGCACTTAATTTCGTTTTTCACACAAAATTTGATACAAATTCTTTGTTCCATTTTTTGTTAATAGCTAAAAATCGAAAACGAACCAAAACACGCGCAAGCTAAGCAGATGTCAACAATTAACTGTACATTTAAAATGGCCGAACTTGTCAGCATAAGCGAGAGACATATACCAATGTAACGCCACAAAAAAATCGAAATTCGAATATACGTAACACGCGAAAATTCAAAATTCGCGATACTTTTTGAACACACCTCGTAATGAAATTAGCATTTCGGCTCGTTTGCTACCTATATCTTAAAATAAAATAAATAATAAATGAAAAGCTGTTAATTTGAAATTACAAATAGATACTTTCTACTAAGCCAAGTCACAAGACACAACGAGTTTAAATCCCACATGGGCCAACACTTGTGTGATAATATGGGTCTGGGTGTTCTTTGAGCCCGTTTCATGTATGTTTGTTAGTCCCCCGTGACACAGAATGTATAATCCTGACACGTGAGTTTTCTTTTTTAAAGAATAAAAAAAATTGAATAATTAATTTGTGTAAATTGATTTGCTAGTAATATAGGCAGGACACTTGGTTTGCCTGATTATTATACAACTGCGAAAGGAGGGTTATATTTTTCGAGTGTTTATATGTATGTATATTTCTTTGACACGCCCTAGAGCCTAAACGGCTTGTCGTATTTTTATGTGAGTGGTGCCAATAGATTCGTCTTAGTCGTGAGAGTGACACTGGATAAAACTATTTTTTTTTATAATTTTACTTGTATGCTAAAAGAGGTCAGTATATTTTCCCTTATTAGCCGTAAAAACAAGTTCCTGTTTATATTTAATTAATGGGCTAAATAAATATGGTCGCAAAAACTTCGCCGAACTTTTTCCATCTTGTTCGCGAAGCGTCATTTCAGAGGGACGGTTGTACCCAATCCCGTTACATATTTAATTAAACTAAGATTAATAATGAAAATGATTTTCCGAGGTATAAAACAAAGTCCATTTCGCTGTCTATTCGCTTAGATCTTTGAAGTTACTTAACGGATTTCAATGCATTTTAAAGCAATTGATAGAGCGTGATTCAAGAGGAATGTTTATATGTGTAATACATGTATATTTTTATTGTAGAAGAGGAAACCGGGTTGTGTCACCACTATCAAATAAAGGGGGATGGGGTACTGAAACGAAGAAGGGTGTAATGTTTTCGATCTCATATATGAATGTACATTACTAATTTAATCTACATCTAATATTGTATAGCTGTCTTTGTTTGTGAAAGCTCGTTGATCTCAAGAACAACTGAATTGAAATATAAAGATGTTTTGTTGTTGGATATTTATCAAAGAAGGTTATATAAAATCACGCAATTCAATAGGAACCGAACATTATAATATTCTTCTTTGAAAGTAGGTTCTGACCTACAATGGTAGCCAAGCATGAAAATATTCTCCTTTGAAAGGAGGTTCTGGCCTAAAATGGGAGCCGAGCATTAAAATATTCTCCTTTGAAAGGAGGTTTTGGCCTACAATGGGAGCCGAGCATGAAAATATTCTCCTTTGAAAAGAGGTTTTGGCCTACTATATGGCACTGGTCAGATAAGTTGGGATAAGTTTTTATTTTCCTCCGTATTTTGTTCCCTCATTCGGCTCACAGGACACCCATGGGTGTGGTGAAACTTCGTATTTGGTTTTTTTAATGGAATAGGGGCAAGCGAGTAGACGGATCTCCTGATAGTAAACGATTACCGCCGCTCATGGTCACCCGCAATACCAAACGCATCACAAGTGCGTTGCCGGACTTTGGGGGATGAGTAGGAGATGAGGAATGGGGTTAGAGTATGGGCCTCCGGCTATCCTCACATACTCGGTAAAACACAGCGCAAGCGCTGTTTTACACCGGTTCTCTGTAAGGTATTACTCCAGTCGAGCCGGCCAATTCATGCCGAAGTGTGGATCTCGCACTATTTTAATCTAGGACCACATGGATTACTGAAGCAAGTGTGATGAACTATTAGTTTCTAGTATTTCAAAGTTAAAACCTATGAAGTTTCTTGTCGTTTCTTCTCCATAGGCATAACATTTTGGAACTGCGTAGCTAGACCCTTTTTTGTAACCTTTCGAAACCTTTTTTTATTATATATATATAGAATATAATATGGGGAATATGGGGAAATCGAGCAGACGTTTTGCCTGATAGTTAGCGATTACCGCCGCCCATGGACACTCGTAACACCAGAGGCGTCACAAGTGCGTTGCCGGTCTTGGGGGATGGGGAGGGGGATGAGGGGAAGGGTTGGATTATGGGCCTCCAGTATCCTCATTCGCTCGGTGAAACACAGCGCAGGCGCTGTTTCACACCGGTTTTCTGTGAGGCCGTGGTATCACTCCGGTCCAGCCGGCCCATGCATGCCGAAGCGTGGCTCTCCCACGGGTACCTGAATAGGTCTACTTATAATAAAAGCTATTAGAACTTGATTGTAGCAAATAATTTTCTACATAGATAAACTATGCATTCTCTTGGCTTAATCTTAACCAGAGCTTAGATCTTTAACTACAGTTACGATGGTACTTTCCACCTGGCTCAGGTGTCCGGTAATACTGTTAGAGTGACTCGTCCTTTCTCCACTAAATGTCGCTTTTACCTTACATCTTATACATATACATGTATATACAATACATACTGTGTTATATAATGTATCTGTTCATACTGCCGCAGCAAGAGCTCCAAGATTTTGATTAGGTTTATTTATAGTTTTAATTTTAATAATATTAATAATATAAACATCAAGTATCAAGGGTCTGATGCAGAAGGCAGTCTTTCTTGACACGACTCGTATTGGGAGGAGGTTACTGTCTTTGGGGCCCTAACCACCGGTTTCTTGCTCGCTACCCGAAGTCGGTGGTCCACTTTTATATTTAAAAATGTAAATATAAGTTTACATTTTTAAATATACATATAATGTATTAAAACAATTTTAATAACGAGAGTAATAATATTTCTTATATGTAACACACAACGCCATCTAGCTTCAAAATAAGTAGAACTAAGTAACTAACTAAAAAAGTTAAGTATTCTATCACTCACTTTAGCTTTCATAGTAGAAGTTCTGCTTATTTTATATATATATATATATATATATATATATATATATATATATATATATATATATATATATATATAAAACACAATATAAAGTTATTAATAATTGATAATCAATTTCATGAAACAAAGATTTTGAATTAGAAAATTTGAATTGTTAATGAAATTTATCAAAGCCCTTCACATTCTTTTGACAGCCCTTAGGATATATGCTGACAAAAAGAAGTCCTTGAAGGGAGCGTCTCTTGAATCGAACCCTGGACTGTAGTATTTACTTATTTTGACCGCTTTGGGGTTCCGTACTAACAAGGAACCCTTTGAAGTTACTATAAGTGGCTTAGCTTAGAAATTGTTAGAAGTTTTGAAGGTGTAATTTTGCATATATATGCACTTGGATGACGGAGCTTTGCTCGGTATTCTCCTGATTATATACATACTTAATAACAGCTTGAAGTTTGGAAGTTGGGGTCTGAACCCCCGTGCCTCGGAGAGCACGTAAAACTATCGGTCCTGCGCCTGATCTCCCCCTGATCGTGTCGGTTAACGTCCCATCGGATTATGAGAGAGAGGGAACAGAGAGTGCAACTGTTTTTGCGCACACACTTGTGCACTTTATTATCTCATGTGTCGTTGGCTGGTCTCCGTTGAGACTGGCCGCTGTGGCCGTAATCGGCATCATCATCATCATTTTTTTTGGTAAGTTTTCTGAAAATAATTCCAAGCTAAATCTATTTATTGAAACAACGAGAAATTTTTGTATATATTTAATCTGAAGATCAGAAACGGCTTCAACAATTTTCATGAAAATTAGTATGTAGGGGGTTTAGGGGGCGCTAAATCGATCTAGTTAAGATAATCATTATAATTTAACCAAAAAAGAAATACTAAAGCTTGGTCGTCCAGGTACTTAGTATCCTATTAGTAATCTAGCTTTCATAGTACAAGCTTTACTAAGTTGAAGCTAGATAACCTTCCGGAGTACTCCTAATTAACATACTAACTTCGATATAATGTAATGGTATCTGTCCTATTTGAAAGTGGACGATGTCGGGCATCAAAATTAGTGTTTCACAGTAGCAAAGATGAAGTATTTCATAGTTAAAAGTATGATGAAAAGCTTTTTGTCGGAAAATATACAAATATGCAAACTTTAGGCATTCACTCCATATTAGAGTGTAGGGTTGGGACATCACTTTTATGAAAATATCAATATATATTAGTAATAATAATCGTACTGCTTTTTATATTTATATGCAATTATTGAGATTATAGGTTTCAAAAAAGAAAGTAGGAAAGATATTTCAGTAGAACTCTTGTTTATTTTTATCAACAAACAATAAATGATTTACAAGTAACAAACACTTGTTGTTCATTTTTTATAACGACAGAAGGAATGAGTTCTGACAGCTGAGTGAAAAGCTGTCATTCTTTGACATTTAAATTAATTCGGTTCTTTAAAGCACAGTCCTTTCTCTAGTACTAAGCTAGGTATGTTCTTATTTTGTTTATATTTTCAACAACAATCTTACCTGTTTTCTTTCTCTAGAGTAGTGCTGTCAATTGCTGAACGAAGGGTACAAGGAGCCCTGACCATTCCAGTCTTGGGGAATCCACATCCATCCGGTGGAAGATATTTTTTTCAAGTCGTCCATCGTGCCACAGAACCTACACTACATCTCTATCATCCCTGTAGTATAGGATATTTTATCCAAGTAGTCAGGATGGTGGTATCATATTGGCGAGCTGCTGCGCTACGGGGCGCTTTTCAAGAAACTGTGGAATCAATTCTATCAAAGTATATTATCGGTTCTAACACTGTGTAATGAATGCTTGAAATTCGCATCCTAGCGGCTGTGAATCTTCAAGGAAAGAGCGAAGTCCCACCTTAAAACACAGCAATGCACATCACTCACGTGTTTTTTTTATCTATTTAGTGTTTTTTTTGAAAAGATTTTACTTACAACATTTCATCCTTTAGTAGCAGATACATTTCCAATAATCCTCTCTTAGTGGGAGCTAAGAAAAGATTGTTGGAATATTATTGGAACTTTATTGCAATTAGACAAAAAGAATCACCGGTCACTATAAACTCATACCAATAATTCACGCTTGGGTATGAATGAGCCGGCTCGACCGGAGTGATACCATTAGACGTTGTGGCTACTTCCCTCTTTTCGGTAGCCCGTGTTGCTCTACGTATAAATCGTTTATTACATTCTTCAAAGTCAATTTATCCTCTTAAAAACTAACAGTGCCATGGACATCGAATAGTAATATCGATATCGTCCCATCACTAGTCCTCGACCTCTCAACTATGGGGCGCGTTCGCAAAATTATTTCCATTCACTATTTTTAAAATTAAAAGTAAGTAATATTTTTTTCGTATTTTACACTCGGCCTGCCTTTGCTCAAACACTTGTATTCATTTTAAAATTTAAAAAATATTCATCAAAGAGGCCACTAGACTAGTTGTCTATGGACAGTTTGTATATTCTCTATTACCTATATATTATCATTATCTCCTTTTTTATGTTTGGGCCTGGCAACTTGGCTCTGCTCTGCCTGATGGAAAGCATATACTGAATCCTTAAGCGGTGGTCACCATACTCATTGAGAATGCAGACAATACAAAAATGTGGCATGGTGACCCACACTATGACGGCCTAGTGATACTCCTGTATCATTGGGCCTCCGGTCTCGCACTCACCAACGAAACACGACAGCACGAACGCTGTTATTTTAATTTAAATATTTTGATACTTTTTCTAAGGTCCTAAATAGCATTATCTTAGAAACACTCTCTGTACTGAAAATCTATCTCTGTGTCTAGATTCATTAAAATTTATTCAGCGATTTTGGTGAGACGACTAAAAAGACGAACAGAAATACTTTTACATTTAGGTATTAAACGAAATCAGTAATATAAAAAGTTAGCTTTTGCCCGCGGCACTGTCCACGTGTATGACTTACAAATAACGTGGCTTATTATTGGTAAAATAATTTCCAAAATCAGTTCAGTAGATTCAGATACTGCCCCCTGTGGCAACTTCCACATACAGCATCAACATAAATATATGACAACGCCATCAACCGAAGATACCCTGAACTACGGAGTAACTTAGTGCACGAAGAAGCTACCAATCCTGTATCGCGCAATAGAAGTTCTCGCGCCGATTAACATATATCCAACTTCCCAACATCAACCGTTGGGCAGTGGCCCGCCAGGCATGATCACCTCGCCTGGTCGGAGGATCCTCCCTTTGTGTTGGAGGGACATGACATCCGTTCCTCCACACCCCCTACAACTTCACATACTTTACCTGTTTATAATATTAGTGTCGACTCTAAGTCCTCTCAGAGGCGCTCACAGCCCAATTGCACTCGGTGATTATACACAACCACTGAGGGTAAGCTACGATAGCGCGGTCAGTATTTAAATAGGTGACCGCTGTTGGCATGATACCATGAGCGTTTCCATGATTCGGAGGTCACGTTAAGCAGTCGGCCCCGGTTGTTATCATAGGATAACAATCGTAAAGCTTAGTTGGGCGGCTTAAACACATCCAACGACAAGATTATGTAGCCACAACGTTGTGTTGCCAGTCCCCGACCCGCACTCGGCCAGCGTGGGGACGTATGGCCTTAACGCTCTCCCGAGAAGAGACCCAAGCCGTACTCATCGCTTCGGTTCTTCCTTCCTGTGCCGAGCGGTCAAAACCTGGATCTCACTACTAGCGTACGTGTTTCCTTCCCACTATGATCTCGGGTCCTTTAAGCGGAGCGTCTAAAAGCATCTCACCAGGCCGCCATAGTGTATTCACCATTCTGCATTGTCCTTATTCGGATTGAGGATGGTGACCACCACCAATGGATTCTGCTAATGCTTTCTGTCATGCAGGGCAGAGTCATTTTAGCAGATAACACTCAGAAAAAGACCAGCAGTGGGACATTATGGGTTGTTGATTATGATAGGTCCCTAAGATGGTGGACTATTTTCTTAGCTCATTTAGTATAAGTAACTAGTTTATTCCCGCGGCTCCGCCCGCGTATATGTCGGTTATCGCAGCAAATAGTAGCCTATGTGTTACTCTGATGTATCAGCTATGTTACTGTAAAGTTTCATCCAAATCCATTGAGTAGTTTTTACGTGAAGGAGTACTAAACATCCATGCATACAAACTTTCGCGTTAATAATATTAGTAGGACATGTACATTTATAAATACATACTCAGACAGTGTGGAGTTACATTAAGCATACGTATCACCACCCCTATCCACCCCGTGGGGGTCGTAAGAGCCGACTGAGGGACAAACTACCAGGACAACAGCACTGCGAAGAGATGGAACACTTGATACAAACTGTATACCAATCTGTCTGGACAGCGTGTTATAGCAGGCCAACACCTCCTTTCTAGAGCTAGGAGTATGTGGTACCTGACAGATTTACTTGCACACCTTACAGTCTTCAGATAAGCTAGAATTGAGCAGAGTATATACCTACGCAGTTTTGACTGCCTCGGAGGCAGAAGGGTAGCGTATGCGACTGCTGTTCTTGAGGTCTCGGGTTCGAATCCCGGGTCGGATCAAATATTTGTATGATCAGCAATTATTTGTTTCGGAGTTTGGGTGTATTACAACAAAAAGGAGGTATGCATTTATATCAGTTGTCTAGTAGCCATAACACAAGCTCTGCTTAGTTTGGGACTAGATGGCGTTGTGTGTTAGATATCCGGAATATTTATTTATTTATATGTATACTATACACGCTCCGGTTTGCTAGTAAACCTTAATAGGGTAGTTGACTGTATCGGAAATAAATACCGATGTCTCATTCATTAAAACGTATATAACAAAACATCTCGCAAAACATAATTACATATTATAATTTCTATTGTAAATTATAAACAATTAGACATTGAAATATATCGATCAATTGAGTAGTCTAAAACAGTGACGTCATAAGTTTGTATTTAGAACATTCTTCATGCAAAGTAAGTGACGTCACAAGTTTGTATTTAGAACATTCTTCAGGCAAAGTTATCGTTTTGACAGATGATACAAATTAACTAATTTGACTAAGGTGTCAACTAGGGAGATCATTTTTTGTTTTTGCGAAAGACGGTCCCCATTTCATGTCATCCACATTTTTTATATTTTTTATCATTAATTCCATCACGACGAAGACTTGAAGACTCGAAGACTTAGAATTGAAGACGTTAAATACTTGACATTGGCAGAAATAGCTGGTGCGGCTGGTTGCTATATCATCAAAAGAAGGAGAAGGTATCAACTACCTTGTACAGGCACATCTGACAGGTATACCTTAAGAAGAGGCCTATGTTTAGCAGTGGATTGCCAAAGACGGCATCAGACCCTCGTATAAGATGTCGTTAGTTATTATTTTTTTTTAAGGCATAAGTCGAACTATAGAAAATTCTCGGTAGGGTTGCCACTGTCGGGGTTACAATAGGCGGTTGAAGCGGATGCCTCTAATTGGTACAGCCCTAGGCGTCGAGTCAAACGGATGCGGATTATGCGAACAGCGAATGCGTGGAGATATCTGCAACTTATAATGGTTATAGTTCCATTTTTTGGTTTGAAATTCTGAAGTTTGGATGTTTTGTTAGGATATTTTTTTGAAGAAGTTTTAACTAGATATAAATTGGAAAAGGTTTAATACTATTTTTGAGAGTGTTTTTTGTGTATTGTATTCTAGAGTTTATTGGCAAACAGCAGAAGGGTACTGTATGCTAAAGTTTTTGTTACAAATTCTGGATTTTAGAAATACAATTTTGGAACAAACCATAAAAATTTACAACAGCTTAAGCTACAGGCAATTAGTTAATTAAAACGAAAAGATACGCAGTGTTTTAGAGCGAATATAAAATGAAGCCAAGTTTTTTGAAGTGAAGACTTCATTGGTCACACCGAACACTTTTTGGATGAACAAAAATCATGGAAATCACTTTCCATGAGCTATATGTTTTTTTTTATATATAAGCTGCCAAAATGAATCCAAGAGTGGTGGTCACCATCCTCAATGCGAAAAAGAACAGTGCAGCATGGTGACCCACACTATGGCAGCCTGGTGAGATGCTTTTTCACGCCCCGCTTGAAGGACCCGGGATCATAGTGGGAAGGAAACACGCGCACTGGTAGTGAGATCAAGTTTTTGACCGCTCGGCACAGGAAGGAAGCATGTATACTGTGTTTACATATATGTGTAGTTTTTGTGGGAATAAAATGCGTAAAACTCGAGTCATCGTCACCGCAGGCCAACAGCTCGACGGTACTATTCACTAGTTACTTAGTTTTCACTTCTATCGGCAGTCCCCAAAGAATGCCTCGCAGTTTTATAAACATATGTACTTTGAATAAAAAGACTGCCTTGTTGGTCTAGTACGTAAGGGACTGGGAAGAATTGGGAAGTCTCTCTAATATACTGACGACTGGTTCAACCTTGGAATTTGGTTCACCTTCAGGGTTACGGAGGTTCGATGCCAGTAGCACCATGGAAAAACTGATATACCTACAGGTAAAGCCGGTTGAGCCGCCGGCCAACCTCAATAAATCAACTTAAAAAATAATAATAAATGAAGATAATGATTGTGAATGAATAATTTGGTGATTACTGCTTGGTGGTCATATTTAGACATTAAGTACCTTTTGTACTTAATTTCTATGTTTTTCCGCTGTGACGTTGGTGCATTGACTGTTTTGATTATTGACTAGCTGACCCACGCAGCTTCGCCTGCGTCTCTTTTCAAACATGCTAGTCTCCAATTAGTCTAAGCGTGATGTTAAGTATTCTATCTTAGGCACGTTAGTAGCACACACATTTAAAACAAACGAAAAAACCGATTAGATAGCTTCACTGAGTTCATCGTGAGCCACAACGTGACAGCAATACTAGCGATACGAGAAATTCTTTCATTTATAATACTTATATATTTTATTTATATTTTACATGTAATCAGAATTTCGAAAAATGCTTCAACAATCTTCATGCAAGTTAGTGTTCAGCGGGTTTCGGAAAATCGATCTAGTTCGTATTTATTTTTAAGAAAATTTACGGTCATTTGATGATATGGCAATCAGCCGGATCAGCTATTTCTGCCAATGTCAATATTTCAAGTCTTCAATTCTAAGTCTTCGAGTCTTCGTCGCGATGGAATTAATGATAAAAAATATAAAAAATGTGGATGACATGAAATGGGGACCGTCTTTCGCAAAAACAAAAAACGATCTCCAATTTACGGTCATATACGTACTTTATATAATAATCATGATTTGACATTTGACAGATTTACTATAAAAAAATATATTACAGCACTTTTAATTATCTGTAAAAAGATTTTTTAGGATAATCATCTCCTTTACTTTTTCTGTGAATGTCGAAATACGTGATGTTTGTCGTCTCAAAATATGTATAAAAATGTATATATCTATCTACTGAGGAAATACAATATGTATTTTACTTGTATAATTATAACAGATTTTTTTTTATATACGCGCCTGTCAAAATATCTCTATTCTACCTGATAGAAAGCATGATAGAGTTCAAGAGCAGTGGTCACCATATTCATTGCAGATAAAGCAACAATGCAACATGGTGACCCACAATATTTTTTTCCTTTAAAAAGACAACTCTCATTTTAGGAATACACTTCCTGTCACGGGGGACTTTACAAACATACATCAAACGGACACTAAATACACCCAGACTTAGAACAACAATTTATGGATCACACAAAGTAACACAGGATTAGCAAGCTGAAGTGGCAGTGGGCTGGCCACATTTGCCGAAGAACCGATAACCGTTGGGGTAAACGAGTTCTTGAGTGGAGACCGCGTCTCAGCACACGTAGTGTAGGACGTCAACGGGCCAGGTGGAGCGATGATTTGCGCAGGACGACTGGCAGGAGCTGGATGCGAGAAGCTATAGATCGAACTAAGTGGCGTGAAGTTGGAGAGGCCTATGTCCAACAATGGACTGCGATAGGCTGATGATGAGGATGACGACAAAGTGTTGTCCCATGTAGGATTTAAACCCACAACACTTGGCGCAGTAGGAAGCGGTGTGGCGACCACTTAAACCACTAGGCCAACCGTGTAGTCAAAATATGGTGGCTCATTGAGATACTTCTGCATTTAAATTCAAAAATCATTTATTCAATTAGGACACTAAGTGACATTTATGAACGTTTAATTGAAGCTACAGTTAAAAATCATAGATCGACGCAAACAGACGCCAGATGTACTGGATTGTCAAGGTGAATTAGGTGAAAACACCTAAATCCACTGCCTGCCTGTGTCGATCCATAATCTGCAGTTTTTAAAATGCGTAGGGCCTTAAGAGAAGAATACTGGCAAAGAAACTCATGGCCACTCTTTTTAAAAGTCAGATTTTCAGGTACAATGGTATTATCATTCTCGCACTCACCAACGAGATAGGACACCACGAATGCTGTCACTAGGTTGGTCTGTGAGAGGGTACTACCCTACCCTCCCCGGTTGAGCCGGACCAACTTTTATTTTTTTATTTTATGTTATAGGGGGCAAACGAGCAGATATATCGCCTGATAGTAATCGATTACCGCCGCCCATGGACACCCGCAACACCAGGGGCGTCACAAGTGCGTTGCCGCCCTTGGGGGATGGGATAGGGGATTAGGGGAAGGGTTGGATTATGGGCCCCCGGTATCCTCATTCACTCAGTGAAACACAGCGCAGGCGCTGTTGCACACCGGTTCTCTGTGACGCCGTGGTATCACTCAAGTCGAGCCGGCCCATGCATGCCGAAGCGTGGCTCTCCCACGGTCAAAAGTCAACTGTACTCTTATCAACTTGGCTATGAATATACCTCAGAAGTCTGTGAAATGCTCAGGAGCGTCTGTGTTTTGGGTTAAATTGAAACTCCGTACTCTTACCAAGGACCATACATATAGTTCACAATAATATTATAAATTTGAAAGCAACCCTGTCTGTCTACCACGCTATGACGACTAAACCGCTGCACCGATTTGGATGAAATTTTTCGTTATAAAGGACATAGGCTAGTCTTATAGTTGTAGTACTTTAGCAGCAGTAGTAGCAGTACTTTTAGTTTATGATGTATTCACTGTTTCATTTTTCAAATATATGTTTTGGTCCATCTAGTTACCAAAGTATTTTTGTTTTTTAATTCTTCAATCTATAAATATTTCGGACATCTAACACACAACGCCATCTTGGGACTAGCCAACTAAGCAGAGCTTGTATTATGGGTACTGGACAACTGATATGAATACATACATATTATATATAGAAAACACCCAAACTCCGAAAAAATATTTGCAGATCATACAAACATTTGGTCCGACCCAGGATTCGAACCCGAGACCTCATGGACAGCAGTTGCGTACGCGTGCGCCACCGAGGCAGTCATAATCTGTGTAAGGTATTTTTTATGTTAGTGTATGTGTTTTTTGTCTTTAAAAAAATCTCCAAAAAAACATATACCATTTGAAGCTCGGTCACACGGGTACTGCAATATTGTAAAACATGGTCCATTATATATTATGCCAAAATCCGGTCCTTCCCCGACCATCCATTCTGCACCCACATAGCCTTAGGTCACATTAAATAACAAAGAATGTAATTGAGTGTAACACTTTATGGTATGGTGTATACACTATTAATTGAACGTTTATGTAGCCCGCAGGCGTCAGACGTACGTCCCACAACATCAGCATTTATCAGTACACTGCGGATAATAAGCCCCTCTTCTTTTTTTATGAAATATGGGCAAGCGTGCAGACATTTCACCTGGTGGTAAGCGATTACCGCCGCCCGTAGACACCCGTAACACCAGAAGCGTCACAAGGGCGTCGCCGGCCTTTGGAGGTTAGGGACGGGCACGGGCCTCCGGTATTTTGACTTACTCGATAAAACACAGAGCAATCGCTGTTTCACACTGGTTTTCCTTTAGGCCGTGATATCAGTCTGGTCAAGCCGGCCCCATTCATGCCGAAGCGTGGAAGCACGGAAAAGGACTTTTAAAGGGTTTACGCCTAGTATACTAAAACTTATGACTGCACAGTTGAACTAGTGATTTGAACGGTCGCCACGCTGTTTTCTACTGCGCTAAACGTTGCGGGTTCAAATACCACATGGCACAACACTGTGTGAACCACAGATTGATGTTCTGAGTCTGGGTGTTCGTTACATGTATGTGTGTACAATCCCCTTCGGCATGAATGTGGGAACTGTCTAAAAAAATTACAGAAAACCATATCGACAGACAGATAGGTATACGGTTTGCATCAAGTGTTCCATCTCTTCGCAGTGCTGTTGTCCTGGTAGTTTGTCCCTCAGTCGGCTCTTACCACACTCACGGGGTGGTGACGTGACCCACAGATGATCTTTAACAGTCCACTGTCCACAAGCCTCTCCTGAGATAGATGTTTGGCCTGCTATACCACTCTGGCCAGGCGGGTTGGTATAGAGCTCCTTTCAAGTGTTCCTTCTCTCTGCAGTGCTGTTGTCTTGGTAGTTTGCTCCCTCAGTTAGCTCTAACAACACCCACGGGGTGAATAGGGGGGTGACACTCCCTCCATATTCTTAATTCACACCACACGAACAGTGTCCGAGTTAATAGTAACACTAAATAGCGATACTTTACCCTGCTTTGTGATGGCACATTGTGGTGCAATTGATGAGAAATTAGGCATAAAATTGACGAGAAAAATAGCTAAAAACAATCTTGGAAATGTTTTGCTTACTAGCACTTTTTAGGTTTTTGCAGTGTACACAAAACAACTTATATACATCTTTATATATATATAGACGAAAGTTGCCGAGGACTTTTTTTTTAGAAATTTTGATGAGAAACAATTCGTCATTCATTATGGTTACAATTTTTCAACCATTTACGCAGTACAAGCAATGGAAGCTCTCAAAGCGGAAAACTGGTAGCGCTTTTAAAATATTTTTAAATGATACTCCGCTCCTTTTGGCTGTAGCATGATGATGTATAATCTATAGCCTTCCTCGATAAATGGGCTATATAAAGCTGAAAGAATTTTTATTATCAGACCAGTAGTTTCTGAGATTAGCGCTTTGTACCTGACAAACAAACTTTTCAACTTTATAATATTAATCTAGATAATAAGGGTCATATTTTTTTGTTTTCATCAACAACCAATAATGTCCCACTGCTGGGCTCTGGTCTTCTCTCAGGAGAGGGTTTGTTGTTTTGTCTGGGTGTAATCTATCTATCTGTTTAGAATACTAAAATAACCGCTTTTTACTAATTGCATATGTATGTTCACACGGTACATATACCAAAATAACATTTTTAAATTATTTTGTCTGTCTGTTTGTTCCGGGTAATCTCTGGAATGACTATGTGGATCACATCGGGGTCACACCACTGTGGAGGAACGGGTCCCATATTCCTCCATCACAAAGGGAGGATCCTCCGACCAGGCGAGGTGATCATGCCTGGCGGGCCACGGCCCAACGGTTGATGTTGGGTTGTTGTGTATATGTTAATCGGCGCGAGAACCCTTATTGTGCGATTCAGGATTGGTAGTTTCTTCGTACACTACGTTACTTCGTAGTTCAGTGTGTCTTCGGTAGATGGCGCTGTAGTATATGTCTGTTGGGCTGTATGTGGAAGTAGCCACAACTATACCGATTTCGACGGGACTTTCAAGGCAGATAGCTAATGATATATTGAGTAACTAAGGTTACTGTTTAGAGTTCCGTAACACGAAAGGAAAAAACGTAACCCTTATAGGATAACTTTGTTGTCCGTCTGTCTGTCAAGACCCTTTTTCTAAGGAACGCGAGGAGGTATCAAGTTGAAATTCATATCAAATATTCAGGTCTACTATCCCTTGGAGCTGTGAGAAAATCAAACTTTTAAACCAACGCAATCAAAAGATACAGCCGTTTGAGCTGCAAATTTTTTACACTCGTAAGGGAATCAAAACCTACAGGGTAATTCCCGAGAACTTGCATTTTCAGGGCTATATATAATTTGTGTAATGTTTTAGATATATACGTACCAAGTAAATTAACTGAACATTCAAAATTGCCGAACTTGACAGCATCAGTGAGAGGACATATGTACCAACATAACGTCACAAAAAATCGAAATTCGAATATGCGTAACCCGCGAAAATTCAAGATCAAATTCGCAATACTTTTTGAACACACCTCGTAGAAGTGTGAGCAGTAATCTGGGTGTTGTAGAGTTTTCTAGTTTAGATGGCTGTTGTGGGATGTCCAGTTAGGTTATGAAGGCCGAAGCGAGGGTTAATGTAATAAATGAATGAGGCCCAACTATCAACGGGAACCATTTATCTCTTGACGGCCTCGGTGGCGCAGTGGCAGCGTTATTTAGCGACTGCTGTGATTGATGTCTCGAGTTTGATTGCCGACCAGATCAAATGTTTGTATGATCTGCAAATATTTTAATGGTTTCTATTAATAACTATGGGTCTGCAAAAAATGTATTTTTAGCAGAGTAATTTAAATGTTTTAAGCCATTTAAAATTTATACATACACAATTCTTTGATCGTTTTTTATTTGTAGTTAAAACACAATTTTAACTACTGTATTCGAAAATTGACTTTTTGTTGATCCGACATTATTAATAGGGACCATTGCAATACTTACATATCTACAAACATTTGATCCGTGTTTAACCGTGGGAGAGCCACGCTCCGTCATAAATGAACCGGCTCGAACGGTGTGAAACAGCGCTTGCGCTGTATTTCACCGAGTGAGCGAGTATATCTGAGACCCATACACCAACCCCTCCCTCCATCCCCCTCCCCAAGCCCTTAAGGCCAGCAACGCACTTGTGACGCCTCGGGTATCCATGGGCAGTGGTAATCGTGTACCATCAGCCGATACATCTGCACGTTGGCACTTTATTCCAGGACAAAAAACGATTTGTTTCCAAGGTTTTCGTGTTTTCTATGTATAATATGTATGTATTTACAAAAAAAGTATATATTTATCTATCAGTTGCCTTGTACCCATAGCACATGCTCTGCTTAGCTTGGGACTAGATGGCGTTGTGTTAGACCTGCCTGGCCTGCCAAAATGGTTTTACTCTGCCTGTTGGAAAGCATAAACAGAATTCAACAGTGGAGGTTACCATATTCATTGCGAATGCAGACAAAGCAAGAACGCAGCATGGTTCCCCACACTATGCCGGCCTATTAATATATAAGTGGATTTTCCGTTCGAGGCTAGCACTGCTTCTTACATAGGAGGGGGCCATCTACGAATCGTAGGTGGCCCGAGGTACGTCGAGGTTTAAGAGATTTCCTTTTGAGGGTGCACCTGGTTCCCCGGCTTCTAGTACCCGAGACGGTGTGCGGTTTTTAGTCGGTTCGAGTCCGACATAACCTCCAGTCGGAGGTACCAGAAGGGATTTCTGCACAAAAAATAAATGTAGTGCCGGCCGATCGTGCTCATATCAGTATGAGTCTAATACTTTGAAACTATTATTTTACTGCCTCTGTGGCGCAGTGGTAGCGAATGCGACTGCTGTGCTAGAGGTCTCGGGTTCGATGCCTGAGTCGGACCAAATGTTTGTATGATCTGCAAATATTTGTTTCGGAGTTTGGGTGTTTTCTATGTATAATATGTATGTATTTACAAAAAAAAGTAAATAAGTATTAATATTAGTTGTCTAGTACCCATAGTACAAGCTCTGCTTAGTTTGGGACTAGATGGCGTTTTGTGTTAAAATGTCTGAAATATTTATTTATTATTTATTTATTTATTATTTATTACTTAAGAAAAATTGATACCTATCGCTTTTAGCTAAGTATATTTCATTTTTAAGAGAACTCTAGGAATATATAGGGCGTAGAACTTTACAAACATAACTACATGAAACGAACACAGATCACGCAGACTCCAAATAATGATTTTTGGATCACTCAAAGCGTTGTCCCGTGTAGGATTTTTTTTAAAGACCACTCCTGCTCTAGAAATTAATCCTGTGTCGCGGTGGTCTTTACAAACATAACAAACATACAAGAACAGGCGCTAAGAACACTTAAGACTTTGAATAACAATTTGTGGATCACACAAAGTGTTACACCATGTAGGTTTTGAACTTACAACACTTATCGAAGTAGGAAGAGGCGAGCCGACCGCTTTAACTACTACATCATTGATCTGTGTAGTCATATGTATTTAGATCTAATTATACAATTTTTAATAGAGGCGCTCATAGCCCAGTTGCACTCGGTGATTAGAAACAATCAGCGAGGGCAAGCAAAGACGGCGCGGTTAGTACCTGGATAGGTGACCGCTGGTGGCATGTTACCATGAGCGTCTCCGTGATTCGCAGGTCACGTTAAGCAGTCGGTACCGGTTGTTATCATAGGATAACAGTCGTGAAGCTTAGTTGGAGGCCTTCGGGCGGCTTAAAAACATCCAACGGTAAGATTACGTAGCCACAATGTTGTCTTGCCAGTCCCCAACCCGCACTTGGCCAGCGTGGGGACGTATGGCCTTAACCCTCTCCTGAGAGGAGACCCGAGCCCAGCAGTGGGACATTATGGGTTGTTGATGATTGATGATACAATTTAATAATTCTTTAGTACTACAACACAACACAAAGTTATGATGGAAAATATAATACAGTAACCCGTGCAACTTTGTCAGCGTCACTGAAAAGTAATTAATTTTTCCCTTTTTTGTTATATTTTTCATCGTTGCTCGACTCCTATTGGTCTTAGCGTGCTAATATATAACATTCCTCGATAACTGGGCTATCAAATACTAAAAGAATTAGCGAACTTGGTCTAGCCGTTTACGCGTGATGGCGTGACCAAGGTAAATAGGGATTCATATTTGTATATATATCTAGAAGATGTACACATACATGTTGTAAATATATAATTCGTTACTGTTTCAAAGTTATTGAGCTTCAATTTGTATTCCATTTAGCTTTTTATTATATCTAGTTACCGTGGCAGAGTCACTCTTCGGCACAAATGGGCTGGCTCAACCGGATTAATACCACGGTATCACAGAAAACCGGTGTGAAACAGCGCCTACGATGTGTTTCACCGAGTGAGTGATGTTACCGGAGGCCCATACCCATCCCACAAAAGCCGACAACGCAGACTCTTAGTTTATTTGCATCTGCCTAGGTGACGCAGTGGTAGCGTATACGCCTACTGCGCTTGAGGTCTCGGGTTCGATTCAAGGGTCGGACCAAATGTTTGTATGATGTTTGTTTGGGTTTTTGCTATGCATAATATGGTTGTATTTATAAAAAATACATACATAAATAGGTATAGCCTCGTTGGTCTAGCGTTTGAAGTATGCGACTGCCAATCAAGAGGTCTCGGGTTCAAATCTCGGTTCGGGCGAAAAGTGTTATTGAGTTTTTCTGGTTATATAATACTTAATAACTGCTCGGAGTTTGGAAGTTGTCTTAACCCCCATGCCTCGGAGAGCACGTAAAACTGTCGTTCCTGCGCCTGATCTCTGCCTGATCGTGTCGGCTAAACGTCCCATCGGACTATGAGAGTGAGGGAGCAGAGAGTGCACCTATGTTTGCGCACACACTTGTGCACTATAATATTTCCTGCGTAGTTGGCTGGTCTCCGTTGAGACTGGCCGCCGTGGCCGTAATCGTCATCATCATCATCATCAATAAAAAAAAGAGTATTTGGTATTAAAATCAGTTGTCTATTACCAACAATACAAGCTTTGCTCAGTTTGGGACTAGATGGCGTTGTGTGTTAGATGAATGATATATTGTTTATTTATTTATGGGTAATTGTTAAATTTATTAATAATGGTTCATTATCAAATAGTTTGTTCTATGACCAGGTACTTCTTTTGTCGTGTTCACTTTACATGCGTTACTTTGTTACATTAAAAAAAACACATATTTTATGATAATATTTATTGAATTTTAAAAATAATACAATTTCCAACAACAGATATTATTACAAGAAAACAGATATTATTAAACATTATTATAATTATATTAAACCGCTGACCCCCGCGGTACAACAACCGCATGAAACGCCGCGGGACGAAGCTAGTCAAAAAAAGTGGCTTAAATTACTATTTATATCCTCAGCTTTCACCGTCAAAATCGGTGCCACCGTTACAGAGATTAGCCGGAACAAACAGACAGAAACACAGATTAATTTTTGAAGTGAAACTTCTTTAGGCGCAAGTATGCAACGGAAGTGTCGAAAAAGAGAGAGGGCGATCGAGACCGATTTAGAGAGAGTAAGACAAGGTGAACGTAGCATGAAGCAACTAGCGATGGAGTGAGAGAAGGGATGCTTTAGTCACAACAATACCTATAGAAATCGCGTCGAATAGTGTAAATATTGAAGAAATTAATTAAAAAACTAAATTTATAATTTATATTAATTTTCAACACTTTTAATATTTTAATGACAGTTAAATTCCTAACATATCTTCCTTTTTCCCTTCCTTTAAGTCTCGGAAATCTAAAGTTTTAGATTTGTATAAATATAGACAAGACTGACAAATTGGTTCGCCAAAGAAGTTTCACTTCTGACATGTGTACTTTGTTAGCACGCACTTTTATTAAATTTTTTAGTATATACGTTCGCATGCAGTTTGTGAAATACTTTTTAGTTGGGTTACAAATAGACACTGTATTTTTATTACAAGCTTTTATTTAGCTTCACTTGTGCCGCTATTTATCTGTAATCAAATGTTGCAAGTTCAATTTAATCCACTTCCCGATTGAGCTAAAATTTGAAATATCCCTTTAATTCTAATGACAATGCAATTATATATAATCGGTATTATTATTAATTCAAAATGGGTGCCGTAACAAAATGGCGACTTACATATTTCTAAACAACCCACCCAATATGGGTATCAAATATAAGGAATGTTATTTTTTTATTAATAAGTAACAGGAGCTTGTTTTTAAAAAGCCTTTTTAAATAAAATACTTGTTTATTTGTATAGATTTGTCGTTTATCGGTACACACATAAACATTAGACCTACAACGAAAATTACATATATCATTGGCACATGAGCGGGCATACCTAGGCTTTGGTTTCGGGGTTCGTGGTTTCAAGATAATGAATGTCTCTTTAATTGTAATATTATCAGAAAATATCAATATCATAGATACATATCCTGGGGCGTTTGAACCCCAAAAGATCCCCTAGCTACGACCATGGGCACATGACATTTCAATAGTTCTAAAAGTACTAAATATTATTCTTAAATACTACACAATTATCATTTTTTTAAAACAATATGATGTATTCAAAAAGTAATTTAAAGTGGGTATTTTCTCTTCCGCGTCTTCTTTCTTCTGACGACGATTTTGTAAACCTCATGCCCTTATCAGTTCTCCGTCCAGTAGTATAAACACACAGGCGAGAAGAATGACAAGGGCACGCGAATTTACATTTTTCTAGAAGAAATTTTTCCATCTACCGCCGAGTAGTGTAACGTGTAGTACAATTATTGGCCGAGAGGTGGCGTGTTAAGTTCCTGCATCCTAAATGTGAGTAAATTGGAAATTTGTCACAAAATAAAATGCAGAAATAGATGTATTTGTTGGCCGTTGAAGTGAAGCTGGAAAAGAAATTTAAAATTACATCCTAGTTTTATATAAACTTAAGTATTATATATGTCCATTGCAGAACGAAGGTCTCACCCAAGAGCGCCAACTATAACACCCCAATTAAAAATATATTGCGCTTTAAATCGACTTATGTACTTACTTAAGAATACTATACAAATAGTTAGAAATTAACAAGTAAGTTTATTTAGAAATATATCTGGCGATTGAAGGCAAAACTTTTTTTACAATTACTTAAGTTCCACTAATTCCGCAAAAGTATCTACTGTTTCAGGCATAAAAGACGTTATATACTTCTCAAAACACACATACATTATTTACAAATTACAGTATAATTTACAAATTTTGCCTTGCTAAAGACTAGAGAACAGATATAAATACAGATTGATTCGTATATCTACGAAACACTTAAACCACAAAATTATATCCAATAACTGCCGTAGAATACCTGAAACAAAAGAAAAGAACATTAATTATAATAAAGAAAAGATGGCCGACAAAATGGCGGACAAAATGGCTGACAAGTGTATTGTGGCAGGACATCTCTTTTAATTAGATTTGTCAAATCAAGACAATCTTATTTTTTCCTTGGCACTTTATAATATAAGGTCTATTGTGTATTTTAATTGTGTGGTAAGAAAATTAGGCCTATTTAGTCGTGTTATGGAGGATTTTTTTTGGTGGTGGAAGAATTGAGAAATAGATTGGTCATATCCATGTGTTGTATACATATCAACAGCTTTTAATAATGTACTGTTGATTGTCTGTAGAAAGCATGTAGTGGTCTATTAAACCACCTCGGTGAGACGGATGTGTTGTAAACGTATTATAATTTCTATGCAAATTTAATAAGGTTTTGAACAGAGATTTTAAAGCAGATTTAATAATTAACTTGTGAAATAAAAATATTGTTCTAGGCTTCTATTAAAATATTTTTTTATAAATAAGGGTCTCCTCTCAGGAGAGGGTTAAGGCCATACGTCCCAATTGCCGTTGGATATTTTTAAGCCTCCAAAAGGCCTCCATCTAAAGCTTCACGACTGTTATCTTATTCACTACAGACTGCTTAAAGTGACCTCTGAATCACGGAGAAGCTCACGGTATCATGCCACTAGCGGTCACCCATCCAGGTACGGACCGCGACGTCGTTGTTTACCCTCGGTGATTGTTTCTAATCACTGACTGCGAGTGGGCTATGAGCGGCATTCATATATTGTTAATATATATGATTTCACAAACAATAGTCTTGTTATTTTTAACCGATGCAATAAGAGAGGTGTTACAAGTTTAACGTCGATGTCTCTGTTTGTGTGTCTGTCTGCGGCATCGTAGCTCTCAAACGTATAGTCCGATTTAGATGGGGTTTATTTCATTTGAAAGTCGAGTTTCCTTGAGGTGGTTCTTAGCTATGTTTGGTGAATCGTTTCGTTTCGTTTCCTTTTTTTTAAGTCGATTCAAAATGTCTGTTAAAATGCGATTAAATATTAATTTCCCTTTTATTTTAGCTTGTGATTAAAACTTTAATTATGAACATTTAAGAAATAGAAAATAAGATGTACCTATTCTAATATTTAAAAAGATAAAACTTGGGTTATCCATAAAACTACTGAACCTATCCTGGAAATTTCTTCATTAATGTATAAAGAAATTTCCAGAATCACACAGCTGCATTACTCCCGAGTGCTGTAGGCTATTAATTACTTTCATTACTGACGAGCTGAGTCGCGGACGACAGCTAGTCTAATAGAAAATAATTTTCCTTTAAATAATAAATGATTTCTTCTCTTCAAATAACGCAACTAATAAACAAAGACAGTTTACTTAAACGCCCCTGTTTGGACGCCATTAGCGAATGTTGATATATAACTAGTACCCTCGTCAGTGACTCTCTCGGAATTGAATTCTGGACCCTCTGCACCCCTTCCATCAGTCAAAGGTGATGTTATTGCCGTGAGTCGGTTATGACCGCCCATCATTGCTAAGATTAATGAATTTTGACTGTGATATTAGTTAAGCACTGTTTTGGAAATACAATATTAAGAACCGTGCCCTCTTTAGGGTTTAAATTTCGTATTCAAGACTTGGTTATAGCGAAATAATGATGCCCACTTCAAATGTAAAGCTTCTGGGAGTAAATGTAGAATGTGTTAGTAAATTTAAATATTGGCCCCTACTTTCTGAATGGCTTAGACCATTTGACATAAATAAAATAGGACAAGCTTCTTAGCTTGTCCTATTTTATTTTAGTTAGTTAATTAGTTAGTTAGTTAGAAAGTGGTCTTCCACTTTCTTGAAAATCTTCAAGGTTTTATGCTACCCAAAAATCCAATTTTCTTTGTGGCACCACGTTATGAAATGCTACGTTTGGTCCGCACTGTTGTATGGGTGTGAAACGTGGGTCTTAAAGACATCTGTAAAAGACTACAAGCCTTTGAGATGTGGTTATTGTGCAAGATATTCAAAATATTTTTTCGGATATTTTTTTCGGACATCTAACACACAACGCCATCTAGTCCCAAACTAAGCTGAGCTTGTATTATGGGTACTAGAAAACTGATATAAATACATAAATACTTTTCTTTTTTCTTCTAAATACCTACATATCATACATAGAAAACAACCATACTCCGAAACAAATATTTGCAGATCATACAAACATTTGGTGCGACACAGGATTCGAATCCGAGACCTCAAGCGCAGTAGGCGTATACGCTACCACTGCGCCACCTACGCAGATGCAAATAAACTAAGAGTCTGCGTTGTCGGCTTTTGGGGGATGGGTATGGGCCTCTGGTAACATCACTCACTCGGTGAAACACATCGTAGGCGCTGTTTCACACCGGTTTTCAGTGATAACGTGGTATTAATCCGGTTGAGCCCGCCCATTTGTGCCGAAGAGTGACTGCCACGGCAACTAGATATAATAAAAAGCTAAATGGAATACAAGCTAACTTTGAAACAGTAACGAATTATATATTTACAACATGTATGTGTAAACATCTTCTAGATATATATATAAAAATGAATCCCCATTTACCTTGGTCACGCCATCACGCGTAAACGGCTAGACCAATTTCGCTAATTCTTTTAGTATTTGATAGCTCAGTTATCGAGGAATGTTATATATTAGGACGCTAAGACCAATAGGAGCCGAGCATCGATGAGAGGCAGTCATTATATCCAATTCCAACGTCAGAGTGCGGGAGGGAACTTCATTTAGCTCAAACAAAGATGTCCTCAACATGGATTCCTGAAGCTTTTTTTAGATGGTAAAATACCTGTCAGGTAGACACCAAGTCGACTACGCAGGAAGTAGACAGATGACATCGAGGCCTGGACTGGGCTAAAATATCACCGTGATACCGTCTGCTGATCTCAAAACTCCATTTTGAGGATGGCACCCCATGATGATAATGGTTCAAGACTGTTTGATCGTAAACTTAGAAGAGCCTGAACTAGACTGCTGATAAACATACATCGATGATAATATTATACAAACAAACAAACAACAACCCATAATGTCCCACTGCTGGGCTTGGGTCTCCTCTCAGGAGAGGGTTAAGGCCATACGTCCCCACGCTGGCCAAGTGCGGGTTGGGGACCGGCAAGAATACGTTGTGGCTACGTAAATCTTGCCGTTGGATGTTTTTTTAAGCCGCCCGAAGGCCTCCAACTAAGCTTCACGACTGTTATCGTATGATAACAACCGGGACCGACTGCTTAACGTGACCTCCGAATCACGGGGACGCTCATGGTAACATGCCACCAGCGGTCACCCATCCAGGTACTGATCGCGCCATCGTTGCTTACCCTCGATGATTGTTTCTAATCACCGAGTGCAACTGGGCTATGAGCGCCTTCATAATATTATATCGACTGGTAAAGAAGAAGGCCACGCGTATCTTTTCTACAACAGGACAAATCTGTGAGAAATAAAATTCTGCTTTGTATCTGTTTATTGTCTATAATACACCAGCTTTTGCCTGCGACTACACACAATAACAGGCGATCATCGGTGCGCTTTTCAAGGAACTTTCTGACTCGCACAACAAATCTGTAAAATAAATTGTCGCCTGCGGTATTCCCGGACCAATACGACCTTCAAACCTCCAAGAAAAGAGCGTACTCCTTCTTAAAAGGCCGACAACGCACTTGTGACGCCTCTGGTGTTGCGGGTGTCCATGGGCGGCGGTGATCTCTTCCCATCAGGCGATACCTCTGCTCGTTAGCCTTTTACTCCATAAAAAAATATTAGTAAAATAACATATAAGCGTGTTAATCAGCAATCTGGTTACTGAAGTACAGGATCAGACCACCCTATGTGAGTTGTCTAATAATCATTACTACGTCTACTCGTTTGCCACCTATACTATCAAAAAAAAACCTAAAATCACTTACAAAAAAGTATTTTTATTTTCAAAAAGATATATATTACAACATCAATTAATAACATCAGGGGTAGTTAGAGGCGACAGAAATCTCATAAGGGATCGTTAATAAGCCCCCAAAATGACTATAATGTCCCCGTTGAACACATTATTGGGGTGCAATAAATCAACTTTTAATTCTACCCTCCATTTATAACAAATTTAGTAACTTTTTAAAACTAAATGACTGTACTGAACATAAAATACATTTAGGAAATTTTAAAACGACTTCAAAACGTAAATGTTTCTTTTTTAAAGTTTGTTACCTCATAACTCTGTCATTTATGACCTCATTCGGAAAATTATTTTTTATTTTCAAAGCATGAACATTTCTTTTGGTGTCAATTTGATGAGAAAATACTTCAAGTAAGGCTAGGAAATTAGAAAATGATAAATATGGTATGTCGCAATTAATCACATTTCGTACAGGTTTAAAGCAAACCATATTTTAGAATAATAAAGTTTCAATAAGTTTTAATAAATAAGACTGCTGATAACCATGACTAAATACTACAAATTACACTCAGTAAATGAACAAATGATAAAATGCATTTTATATAGTATTGTTTGATAGCCAGGGCACAGGCTCAGCCACCTAGTTGCTGTCCACTCTTACTGTTAAAATTTTGTATGATTTTCTTGCTAATAAACTACTAAACATATTATTTGTCCTAGATAGATTCGAGCCCAAGACCTCAAGACCTCGAGCTTAGCACTCAAGCATAACCGGCTTGCCTATAAAATTATTACCAGACAAAACTGCATAAAAATACTTTTACGATAATTTTCAACCCATCAAAATTTTACAATAAACTTCTTTAATAACCCTCAAAAGCCAAGTTGGAATTGGCGTGGACTGGCGAGATCAAATGGACCACAGTTAGATTTACGAGCGGCCAGCGGCCGTGCCATTCGAGCGTGGTTCTTGGGACTAATCGACCGAGTGGGCTGTGTTCGGATTGATTTTTCCCCACGGGAGGGTTGGTTTAATTTTTTAAGATGCAGCCTGCCAACTCAGGGTACGTTCATTTGAAGCTGCTTACCTGACTATGGAATAATCGTAGGTGTTTTACCTGACTGCATCGTAGTCAGAAGAAAGGGTAAAAGTTTTGGCATTGTATGTACACATATTACCTATTATGATAAATGAGCTGTCAACAGATACACAAGAATGACCGGAACATCTATGCTAATATAAATTCGTAATTCTGTCTGCTACACTTTCACAGGTAAACGCTGCACCAATTTCAATGAAATTTTGTATGGAGAAACTTTGGTTCTTGAGAAAGGTTTTAATATGCTTCTTTCTACCGTGATGTTCGACATACAAACGGGCAGTGAAAGCTAATATCTAAGTATACACTACTATAATAAAACATACATATCTTCAGAAGAGTTTTAGGCAAACTAGTTTGGATTCAAAAACTAGCTAGTTTCAGTTTTGTTGCCAAGATGAAAATATCCCAAGCAGATAATATATTAAAAAAACAACCGACGATCAACATCAATCGAAAATTTCGACTAAACATGGACCGACCGGCTCGAAGGACCAATTGTACGTAACATGTTGAAGCTCGCCCCTAATTCAGTCCAGTGGTTTTATTTTATAAATCGTGTGTGTCCGGGACATACACACAACGAAACGATTTCTTTCAACAAATTGCTAAGTAATAAAATGAGAGTTTATTTCGTTGTAGTGAATTTCTAGAAATATGTTTGTTTCATAACATTTTGAATAGTGATATTAAGGGGTTATTATTAGGAATTTATTGTTCTAGAAGATTGTATGTCAACACAAAGGAAAAAATCATGACTTTTTGGTTTTATAAATAAACTTATTTTTACGTATCAAGTGTAATATTACTTAAAGACACATGATTTATTGAACTCCATATTTTTAGTATCATTAAGCTGTATCTAAATTAGGCTTTTTATTCAGTCTAGAATGAAATTCGTAAAACGTCAACTCAAAAAAAGTGTATGTGTACTTATGTACTCGCGTTAAAAGTTATACTTTATTTGGCGTATCAAGAAAAAAATTTGGAAAACTTAAATGTTGACTATAGCTAACTCCAGGGTGTCGGTTTTTCGTGACGGTGTGCGCACGCATCGTAAAAAAGGACTCCCATAATTTTTCAAAAAAACTCTTTAGATAAGACTCACCTTCGTACACAACAGTTCAAAAATCATTCCCAATAAATGAATATTATCATTACTTTTATACATACACGCCTTAATCCCATCCAAGTTAAGCAGAGTACCATCATCCTATTATCAACTACTATCCATACTAAACTTGAGCGCACGCCAGCCATGTTCTCCTGACCATACACGGCAATAAACAAACATGTCTAAAGCATTTGCAGAAGGCAGAAACCAAATGATGTCCACACAACCCTATTGTATTAAGAAACATTCTGTTTTCGACCGAATTTGATAGAAGCTAAGGTAGGAAATTGAATGTTTTGGGCGCATAGTTGCAGTTATGGAAGTTTGGACTTTGAAGTGGAGGATAAGGGTTTATAATTGGTTGTTATAGAGATAGTTTAGGTAAAGGATTTTGGCACAATTGTTATGCAATTATATTACATGGTTAGCCGTTATTGTAATATTCTACTTTTCGACACAGATTTCTGCCTAGATATGAGGTTTTCGCGTTCTTTATCACGGCCTTACATTTTCAAGTTTAATTCCCTATAGTCCCTTGATCTTTAGCTTCAACAACCCTTAACCTTCCACTGCTCAGTTTGAATCTCCTCACAGGAGAGGTTTAGACCATAGATGTCCTCACGCTGGCCGAGATCGTATTGGGGACTGGCAAAACTATTTTGTGGCTACTTAATCTTGCCCTTAGATGTTTATAAATCACCCGAAGGCTTCTAAACTTCACGACTGTTAACGTTAACTCCGAATCACAATACACAATAACCTATTTACCAATAGTATATCTATGTTACTACCTAGGAGTGTATTTATATATTTGACCTGCACCAAGAAAAAAATTATCGACTTAATACCCACGCAGGTGGCCTCCCCTGCTATTGTTTCGTATTACTAACCAGGTATTTCTTTTCCAGAATGTACTTCAAGACTCGGTGCATCAAATCAATACATCCAAGTTCTTGAACATAACTGAATGTATAATGACTAATGATAGCCATTAAATAGGCTATAAAACTGGGAAATATTAACATCAGCCGTGATAAAAGTTATTTTCAACTTGCATAACGATTTATAAATGAATCGTATCGGAAATTCGGCGACGATAAAGTATTTGGGAAATAAATTCATTGAAATATGGCTTTTTATTGATTTCATGTATATTTTTATGACGCCAGCATCATTATTTTAAGCTTTAGATTTTGTGTCATTATCGACTTATAAATCAAAACCATGAATCTTTATTATAAACTCAATTCTTATATTATAATTTCGAAAGTAACTATATCTGTCGGTATAGAAATACAATTAATTTTGGAGAAGGATATAGGCTACTTTTTGTGGCGGTAACCGAGATACCTGGTCCTGAGAGGAGACCCGAACCCAGCAGTGGGACATTATGGGTTGTTGATGATGATGATAAACCGAGATAGAAGCAGGCAGAGCCTCGGGTAAAAGCTAGTAAGAAATAAGTTTGAGACACCGCACAAGGCCTTCTGATCTTGAACAAGATAGATCCTGTATTATGGTAACCTGACTGCTGGTTACCATCAAGAATTAGTATACTACTGGTAATAGGGCTCTTCTTAAAAAGAAGATTTACCCTACTATCATATACATATACGGTTTTCCAAGCTTTTCTTCTCTTTGTGATGCTGTTAGCCCTTTGTAGTTTAGTAGGGGTGGTGATGGTCCTCGTGCTTAATTAATTACCACCACAATGATTGTTGACAAATAAATTTATAATTACAAATACTACTTACTAAGCAAAGTGTAAGCAATTTGTTTCATCTAAATATTGAATACTAGTTTATGCCAGCAGTTTCGCCCGCGTATATATCGGTTATCGCGGCAAATAGTAGCCTGTGTTATACTGATGTATCAGCTATATTACTGTCAAGTTTCATCCAAATCCGTTGAGTAGTTTTTACGTTAAAGAATAACAAATATCCATCCCTACAAACTTTCGCGTTTATAATATTAATAGGATTTTAAGCGAAAACGTAAATAGGAAATCCTAATTAACATATTTTATCAAAGGATTAAATAAATAAAGGAAAGAAGGTTTCCAAAGTTATTAAAGAAAGCTTAACATATAAGGAGTTTAAATCACTTTCAGAAAATACTTGATTCGGCTTTTTAATCTTAATCCCACTGGTTCATGATAAATTTTCTCATCTAAAATAAAAACAAACACCACAAACGCTCATGAATCATAGACAACACTAACGTAGTACCAACATAATGATAATGAACCATAGATAATAATAAATAAAAGCGCGCGAAAGCTAACCTAACGCTGTCCATACTTCATTAAGTAACAAACAAAACCAGTTACCGGCTATCTGAATATTTTACTAGTCATTCCGAGCCGAGGCGTTAGCAATTTGATGATATATCCCGCCAAGGGAGCTGGATATGATACATCCCATGTCCATAAAGTATGCATGGTGTTGGTATTGACGTCTTGTCGATTGTGCACAACGACATCTATCCAGTAGACCTTTGAACCTCAAATACTGCTACTACCCGTTAGATGGTGCCACTAATTTTGAAATTTATTTGTTATAAGGCTAATGTAAGCAAATTAGGGTTGTTAGACAGAAGATTACTCCGTAATTTGTATGTTTATTTCATGTGAATATACTATAATAAGCTCCAGGGTTAAATTACATATTTGCACAGTGTAATACAAATATTTTATTATGATTGTGTAACGCAATATGAATGAAAAATGTAAGTGGATGGGAACATAATCAATCACGCTTCTGTTATGTTAATAAAGCGTTCAGTCAACCTCATTAACGCGCAAGCACACAGACATCCAATTACGTCATCGTCATCAATAAAAGCTTAGTTCCGTTACTCGCCGCCAGGGGCGTAGTAATCTCATTACGGAATGGTAAAGCAGACATTATAACAGTCGATGTGGGGGATGTAAAAAGAAAACTAAACGAATGGAGGGTTGAAAGCATTTTCATTCGCTTAAAATCAGTCCCGTGGTAGTAAAAAAATTCGATACTGCAAAACATGAAAGGCAGTTTCTAGCTTCCATTGCCGATTGTAATAAGAATTTTTGCGATTTTTTTTTAAATGTCGACGCGATTTTCGAAACAAAAGATTCTTCTGTTATCTGTGTCTTTGTTTATTTCGAGTTCGTGAACACTGAATGTAGAATTTTGAAAGGATTGTTTAACGTATTATATAGAGATTTTATTATATCTAGTTCATATTTTCATGCATTTCATATTTAATCCATATTTATATTTGAAATTCAAAAGTAACTCTGTCTGTCCTCTGTTGCTTATTCATGGTTAAACTGCAGCACCCCTTTCAAAGAAAATATGGACTTGGAGATGCTTTGATTCTGGAGGAAGAACATAGGCTACACTTTCTCGCGGATAAGGATGAAAAATAATCTATTTACAAAAATATGTTAACTTGCTTTATACTCTTCAGATATTAAAACAGTTATCCACGAACCTGGCTTGAATTTCGATACAATATGTGTACAACTGGTTTAAAAGATCATTAAACTGAAACTTTTATTACATCGTCTCTAATTTTTTGGTCTGTGTATCGCATGTCGCGAGACGGTCGGCCAGTGTCCAGTGGCCAGTCGGACGGCGTGCCAGTGCTCCACGCTAATTTGTTTGTTTTTTTCAGTGTTTAATGTAAATGTTGTTATTTATTTGCTTTATTAGATTTATTTATTTGCATGTGAAAAAAAGTTTTACTTTTACCGTGGTTTCATATAAAACCACACACCCTTAATTTCTCATCAATGCTCGGATAAAAACGGTTACATAAAATCATATCGACATATTACATGTCGAAAATAACCAAACAATATTATATTTGTCTATTTTATTCAATTAACTCGCTAGTGAGGTTGGCAGCAGACCAGTTATCGAGTTTTCACGATCTTTGATCTGCAATTACAATAGGCCATAGTAAGGAACAGTAGTACATTCATAAGAAAAAGGAGACCTAAACGCCATACTCATACTAGTAAGATCAAACATACTGTTTTCAAAACAATATATATCTGCCATACGTCTTCAAAGAAACGGATTTAGTGGAGTATCTTCTTCTATTGGTAGCTATTTTCTATCATATTTCAAGCAAATCGAATCACGACTGACTGCTCTTTGAGCAGTCTTTGTTCAAGAAACTGAATCAATATAATTGTCTTTTCAGAGCATACAAAGGATATTTATTGCATCACTCAGAATTTCCACGATACTTCACTTTGCATTTCAATAAGAAAAATGATTTTTTTTTATCAGGAAAGAAATTCCAATATTAAAAAATTGGAATAAATTTAAAGTTTATTTTCATAGATGGCGCTGTACCAAATTTTGATACGTTATGTTTGGTGTGTGACTTGTTCCGCAAGCTTATTAATAAAGGTTGCTACCTTCTAATTTATATTTTACTGTTAACATGACGTAATGGAGGCAGTATGTTGGCGGGTGCTGTAATATTTATACGCACTTAAGCTCAAACTGTTATGTGTCTTGGGTAGGCAGAGACTAAAGTTCCTCGTGTTTCTGCCATTTTCTTGTACATGTTTAAGTTAGTTTGACAGTTACTAGTTTAAGCGTTTTATCATTTAGAAAGCAGTTTTTTTAATATAGGATTAATTTTAATGGGCTTTAGTGGAGATCAGTAATGTAACATGTCTCAGGTAAACAGATAAAAATCAGTATAATTTAATGAATCAGCTCAATATTTTGAATTTTTTAGGAGTTTGATTAGTTAGGTTAAAGGTCGATTTAATAAGAGTCGATAGTGTGTCAGAAAAATCTAAAATACATATATATACTTATGTATATATTATAAATATCTGTATGTTTTATCAAACTTCATAAATTAACTTAAATTAAACGCTATTAAAGACACTTAGAAACATGACACAAATACAATTGAAACTCTCAAAAAAGGGGTGCCAAACATAAATAACAACTCGTTGCGGGGTCCGTATGCTTGTGTTTCTCGTTTCACGACTGTCCCCGTACGTATCTCGTAATTAGCGACGAACCACAATCTGCACACCTGCGGTTGTATCAGCTCATGATGTAAGGCATTAAGGGATTACACGCGTATGGGATTATGGTCTTTAATGCAGAGTGTTTAAATTAAAAAGCGGGAGTCTCCTAATAAAGTTACTTAATGCATTATAGAGGTGGATATTTGTACAGAAGTTTAATAGCATAAAAGATTATCTGAGTGCTTGAAATGGTGCTTTTGTTCTGATTTAATAATGCACACGATAGTATAAGCAGTTCTTAAGTTCAAAGAACAATAAATTCTAGCCATTTTCAAACCCCTTATGACGGGATCGGATATTCCTATTGGTATATTTGAAAAACGTTATAAGAATCGGATATGGCGCGGATTTAATTCGATATTGATTATTGTAGCATTAAAAAAATTAAAGAGATTCATATGCCACAAATAAGTATCTTTTCTTGATGACAATGTGGTAAATTTCTTCAGTAAAAAAGATTTTCCTATTACTATGTGGTATAATTACTAAAGATCACCCAGACAGAATGCTCCAATCTCTATTCTCAGCAGGAAATCAGTTCTTGTCCGTCTAACCAGGCCCTATACCCGAGTAACAAACTAGTACCTTCATTTAAGTACCTCAAAGCATCTTTAACGCTGTTAGTAGAGAATTTTCCAACTTTGAACTAACACAGAGGGTCATTTGGAGTATAATTGAAACAGACACCACGTCTACCTGTGTCATCTGTGAAACTGTTTGTTCATACCCTTTTACACAATCAGCCGGAGTCCTAAGTAAATAACATTAAATTTAATATGCTTCGCTGCCTACATAGAAAGGTTAGCACGAAGGTAGGTCAGAGGTAAGAGAGCTGGTGGGTAATTTAACTTTAGGGGTAAAATTTACTTAATTTTCTTTTGTAACTATTCTTTGACTTGGACTAAAAACTGATTAATTGATCGCGGATAATAAATAAAGTTTTCAGTTAAAGGGGCGTATACAATGAGCAGACAAGCCACTTGAAGGTAAGTGACGGGCACCACCCATGGACATTTGTAGCTGAAGAGATATAAGAGTTTCTCTTCTTTGAGTTACGTTCGGTGAAAATCAAGGAAAGAATCGTTAAACAAAATTTTCATGAGGTCGTGGTATCAATGAAACCAAAATATATTTTGGTAAACTTATTATATATCAATGTGGTGCCGTAATAAGAATACGGACTCTCATCATCCCTATTCCTTTAGCAGGTGGAGTAAATATCCTCTAAAGGAGTAATACGACCAATACGACCTTCAAACCTTCAAGAAAAAAGCTTACTCCTTCTTAAAAGGCCGGCAACGTACTTGTGACGCCTCTGGTGTTGCTCGCTTGCCATCAGGCGATACTGCTGCTCGTTTTCTCCCTATATCATAAAAAATAAAGTCTGGCCAATGTATTATAGTAGGTCAAACTTTATTTAAAGGGAGATTGTGGGCTATAAAAGGCTGTAAATGTGTAATGATGTGAATCATAAGTACTGAAGCATGGTTCTCTCACTAATAAGTACCACCACGGTTAAATTCTAATCAACACACAACAGTACTTAGAATATTATTTTAATAAGATATTCGTATAAAGTTAATAAAGAATTTACCAAGAGTTACGAATTTTCGTACATATTTTCCGTGTTGAATTCAAAATGCCTTAGGCGTTGAGGGTCCGCCCGGTTATAACGGCTGACGATGTAATAATTAAGTGCGTAGCTTAACGCCACCCCTAGGTTCTGTAATTGATTATCGTTATATGGGGTATATTGAGTCCTGAGTAAACCTATAAAGTTCTATATAATGTCGATACGGCTACTAAGTTTATGGGAAATTTATAGACTGCTGATAATCTGATATGTAATAAAAAAAATGCCAATTTTTAGCATCTTATGGTTGTTTAATTTCTAAAACAATATGGGTTTATGTGGTTTTAAAATGTCTAAAGTTCGGTTATTGACTTTTCTTATACCATAGTGGTAATGAAGAAAAATATTATTATCAAGCTTTTTTCTAACAGACTTAGTTAACATATATAATTAAGTATATAATTACTTGTAAGTTAGACTTAAATGTAAAGAAAACCTAATTTGATATTCTATTGAATAAAGAATAAAATACTATAACAGTCAAATACATAAAAACATTCAAACTAAACGATCTGAGCTTCGATCAGCGCCATCTAGTATCGAAAAGCAGCAACACAGTCCAACACTAATTCCATTCCTTTTACAATTATTTATTACTTGCAGTCAGAAACTAAACTCGACCACCGTGAATTGACCCGCTTATTTAAATTACTGAAAGGGTTGAAAACTAGCCAAAAAGGGTGTCCAGATGCCCGCATTTTGAAGAGCTTAGAGCTCATAGTTTGATAGTATTAATATTAAGTTGAAGGGTTGCTTTGATAATTTTAAATTGATTTTATCTAAATGAATATCTGTAATTAGTTGTCCAGCTGTGTGTACGGGTTTTATGTACACAATGATAATGACTGATTCAGAGATGGAATTTGAAAAAAAAAATGAAACAGGGCGCAAACCTGTTTTCTGAAGTTAAGAAACTACCGGGGCCATCTGCAAATGAAGATCGTATCTGACGATTCCTAGAGTCACAGAACGGTTAAGCACCAATATTCACTTCGCTAGCCACGCCCTCTGCCGTAACTACTAACTGGCCTACCTGGGATTAAGCAGTGATCCGCCTAGTGACAGGCAGCGCAGAAGACTACTCACACGGATCGCAGACCTGGAAAACTTGCCCCGAATTTTCTAATATATCCCCGAATATTCGTGTGAGACTGATATTTTGTAAGTTTACATTATTCAATCTATTTAATTCATCTCATAACACCATCAACATAAAAACTGAACGTAAATAAAGTAAAACAATTATTTATTTAGCACTACAAACTCATAAATATCAGCACAAAAAGTCGCTCGCTACTCGACGCTAGATGCCGCTAATTTCCCATCAGACACGCTACCCGAGTGGAAATCTTTAATTAATTCATTAAGCCCGTCTCCGGGGGTTACTAACTGACTAACCGTTATTCGAATTACTGAAGTACTTTTTGATACAAATTTTATTTGAGTTTTAGTATCGTGATCTTAGTTCAGACCCAACTCAATCACGCTGAAGTTATGACATTTGTGCCTAAAGGCTTCTAGAATAATCTCGCTCGCATCGGTGAAAACCTTAAGTTTTATTATAGACTAGCGAACTACCCGGCTCCCCTCGGAAGTCCATTGGAGTTAGAGGCATTTTGTATACTATAATATGCATGTATTACACATTTAAATCTTCCTCTTGAATCACTCTATCCATTGTTAACAACTGCATTAAAATCCGTTGAGTACTTTAAAAGATCGAAAAGAACAGACAGCGGAATCGACTTTACACTACGTAAAGATGCAGATAGGTCTGCGAGTTTATCTTTTATATTTTCACGCTGTAATTACTAAACTGGCAGTAGTGAAATTCTGCAAACAAGCCGTCTTCTGGACCTGCCAAAATGACTGAACTATGCTTGGTAGAAAGCATGCATAAGCAGAATCCAAGAGTGGTGGTCACCATACTCATTGTGAATGCAGAGAAAGCAACAATGGCGATGCTTCTGCATTATCTCCGGTTTTACACTCACCAACGAAACACGACAGCACGAACACTGTGATTTTCTATGAAAGGGTAATACCTCTCCGGTCCAGCCGGCCCTACCGTACTCAAATCGGCGTGGATTTACTACCTAATAAAGAATGTGGTACTCGTCTAAAGTTAAAAGAAGATATTATAAGAAGATATACTCACACATCGTTTGACCCTAAACAAGACAGAGCCTGTACAATGTCACCTTTGGTGCATACACAAGATAAATACAGTTAGAAAAATGACAATTGGTGTCGGTCATGGCGATTCCTTTCAACCTTAGTATGAAACAAGTACTACACATATACATAATCATCATCATCAGCCTATCGCAGTCCACTGTTTGATATAGGCCTCTCCAATTACACGCCACTTAGTTCGATCCATGGCAAGTCAGCACTCCACCTGGCCCGTGGACGTCTTATACTACGAACAAACAAACAAAAAAAACAAAACAAACAAACAAAAACCAAACGTTTGTTTTAGCATTTCGATTTGCCTCCGGCAAGCTGTTCCACGGTCTTGCTGCTTGCACTTAAAAGATTGGAGTGTTGTGGCATTATTAATTTTAAACGACGGATAGATAAATTGTTTGTGCTTATAACACAGTTGTAGAATTATTTGGGAATCGAAACAGAATTTTAATATTATGTTTTCTTACACTAAATACACTGTGATAACAACAGATTTCAAATACCAGAATTTATTGATAACGTACAAACCGTTCTGTTGCTTCTGGATTCACTAAATCTTTGTAATTACTGCATGGTTTTACGAATGTTCGGAATTTTTTTTTTTTTTTTTTTATATTTAAGCTGCCAAAATGACTCTGCCCTGCCTGATGGAAAGCATGAGCAGAATCCAAGAGTGGTGGTCACCATCCTCAATGCGAAAAAGAACAATGCAGCATGGTGACCCACACTATGGCGGCCTGGGGGGAAGGGGGATGGTGAGGGGGATAGGGGGCGTTGGATTGGGGTATGGGCCTCCGGTATCCTCACTCACTCGATGAAACACAGCGTAAGCGCTGTTTCACACCGGTTTTCTGTGAGGCCGTGGTATCACTCCGGTCGAGCCGGCCCATTCATGCCGAAGCGTGGCTCTCCCACGGTGAAAATGCGTGTATGTTTTAAATGTACCCCCACTTTATTTTTTTAATGAATTTTTGTGATTTCTTATTTTCTATTAATAACTCAAGTTCTTTTTTCTGTATCGCAGAAAAGTAATTTAAGTGTTATATATTCGTATTTTCTCGTACATTTGTATTGATATTCTTTATGAGAAATGAACCATACACCTCATGCAGTCTATGGGCCCGTAATTGATAATATTGACTGCGTGGTTGGCCTAGTTGTTTGGTCTAGTGGCTAGGATACCTGGCTTCACCCAGAAGACTCGGGTTCGATTCCCGGTACGGGAAATTCTTTTGGGTCCGAATGTCGTAAGAAAGCGGTTCCCGGATCCCTCCCGTCTCAGGCGCAGAGTGACACACCGTGTGGTTTTAGTCGGTTCAATTCCGACACACCGCCCCTCCGCAAACCCCGGTCGGGTGAAGACCCGAGGGGGCTTAAAAAGGTACAACAAAACAGTTGTTTGGTCGTCGCACCGCCACATTCTACTTCTCTTAAGTGTTGCGGGTTCAAATCGCAAATAGATCCACAAATCGTTGTTCTAAGTCTGGGTGTAATTTATAAAGTCCCCCGCGACACAGGATGTACATTCGTAATGCGGGAGTTGTCTTTTTAAAAGAAAAAAAGAAGAAATATTAAACATATCGTAATGAACAGGATTGAAACTTGCTACGCCAATTCGTTAAATTAACAAGTAAAGTATGATTTGTCAATTTACGTCGAAGCATTGTAGTGAATGTTTTTTTTTTCACTCTTCTAAAGTGTAAACTGAAAATGTTTTAATAAACACTTTTAAGATTAAAACGTTTTTATTTTTCCATGTAATTTCTCTTTTCTATCTAGGCAAGCATTTAAATTATACGAATTAATATATTCGTATTTCACAACAATAACCACAATTGCGTGCATGTACCGACATTGTTTAAACGAATAGACTATACATAAGACCAAAGGATGTAAACATATATAGGTATATATATCAAAAGTTACCATTGTACAGGCTCTATGTGGTTTGGCGATGTATTATATATAACTCTGTCTAACCTTATAACCAATACAGTCGTGATAATATGAGTTGATATTATTCCATTGACCCTGGAGATTGACCGCTGGACGCCCTCGTTTGGCGCGAGGCTCCAAAGGCGTGGTAGTCTTAGATATAGAGTTAATGGAAGTGACCTAACTGATAGAATAGCATCAATAGTTGTTGGGCGACATTTGTGTGATCCACAAATTGTTGTGCCGAGTCTGGGTGTTCTTTGTGTTCATTTCATATATGTTTGTAAAGTCCTCCGTGACGTAGGATGTATTCCTTGCCAATATTTTTTTCTCTGTTTGGCCCGGCTGATGTTTGGGGCGGATGGATTGATTGACGGGACTTACATTGGCAGGTAGCTGATGATATAAGGCGTAACTTAGTAACTTATGCTACTTTGTTTTCGACTTGCTTCGCCCATAGCGGTACGACAACAACCGCAAATAACACCGCGGGGTTTAGCTAGTATGTAATATACTTAATAATAATACCTTACATATTACTACTCAAGAAAGCTAATTTTAAGGAGAGATCTTGGAAATAATCTTAATGGAACATTTAAAGAAATCAACAACCCATAATGTCCCACTGCTGGGCTCGGGTCTCCTCTCAGGAGAGGGTTAAGGCCATACGTCCCCACGCTGGCCAAGTGCGGGTTGGGGACTGGCAAGAATACGTTGTGGCTACGTAAATCTTGCCGTTGGATGTTTTTAAGCCGCCCAAAGGCCTCCAACTAAGCTTCACGACTATTATCGTATGACAACAACCGGGACCGACTGCTTAACGTGACCTCCGAATCACGGAGACGCTCATGGTAACATGCCACCAGCGCTCACCCATCCAGGTACTGACCGCGCCGTTGTTGCTTACCCTCGATGATTGCTTCTATTGTTAAAGAAAACCTTACAATAATTACACACAGACAGAACAAGTGATCATTACATCATACGGTTATGTGCCCTTAGTGGGAATCAAAAGAGTGTCTACAGTTATCGGAGCCCAAACCGCTCTTCCCTTTGAACATGGAAAGGAAGTGGCCCACATTTCAGGTGGGGCCCCTTCCTCTTCTGCGGGGCCCTCACTTCAGGCTGGGCCCTTTTCTCTTCCGAAGAGTTAAAGAGCGGTAATGCATTTTTTGTGTAATTCATATATTACCAAACCCGTCCTATCATTTACATCCTATAACGTACAAAAGTTAGTTGCATATTGGTCTCTTCCAGTACAACTATTTCTGTATAAAACGGGACACACAGACGTACAGGAAATACCCATTTTGTCGCCCCATAAACCAAGGAAATTGGAGTTTGACCACCCCACGTTGCTTTTATGCGATAATTATTGTAGTTTATCACAGTTTTACACCACTAAGGGGTAGAACAACTAACTAGTCTAACTGTAATAATATTTATTGATAATTTAATAGGTGTGTTGAGTTAGCATTAGCTTTTTTAGTAATAGGTCGTGGATTCCATGGTCACGATCATTTGTTCTGTATCGTAATTTATCCCACTAATATTATAAACGCGAAAGTTTGTAAGTATTGATGGATGTTTGTTACTCTTTCACGTAAAAACTACTGAATGGATTTTAATGAAACTTTACGGTAATATAGCTTATACATCAGAGTAACACATAGGCTACTATTTGCCGCGATAACCGACTTATACGCGGGCGGGGCCGCGGGACACAGTCTATAATATGAGCGCATTTTTATCATCTGGTTGCTTATAATATATGCTCTGTGTGGTTTGGGGTCAATCGGTCGTATTTGAAACGACGTGTTAAGTTGTGAGTATGTATCTTACGCATTCATATACATTAGAAACTTAAAACCAATAAAAAGTAGTAGCTATTGTATACTTCTAATTGCATTAGAAACGAGGTGATCCGACAAAGAGTCAGGGTCATCGACGTAGCCCACAGGATTAGCAAGCTAAAGTGGCAGTGGGCTGGCCACATTTGCCGAAGAACCGATAACCGTTGGGGTAAACGAGTTCTTGAGTGGAGAACGCGTCTCGGCAAACGTAGTGTAGGACGTCCATAGGCCAGGTGGAGCGATGATTTGCGCGGTACGGCTGGCAGGAGCTGGATGCGAGAAGCCATAGATCGAACTAATTGGCGTGAAGTTGGAGAGGCCTATGTCCAGCAGTGGATAGGCTGCGATAGGCTGAGGATGATGATGATGATGTATCTTAAGCTTTAACGCCGGAATTACTGTACAGTATCATTTTTTAAACGAAACGATAAGATAGTTAATGGTAATGTTAAAATATACACGTACTACTCTCGTTTATTGCCTTGAATGCACTTTGATTTAGGAATAGTCCTTGGTTCCGGTGACCGCTTACCATCTTGTCAGTTTAGTTATCTCTATAAAAGGATTGTATGTATTTTATTTTGATTTAAATATAAAGATCTTTTTACTTACATTATTATAGTATTTATCTCATCAGAATTGGCGGCCATTTTGTAATCTGTGGAAAAAGAAATAATTCTTTAAGTACTAATATTATTTATCTGTACTAATATTATAAGGAGGTGTGTGTTGTAGGAGGTAACCTCTGGATTTACTGAACCGATTTTAAAAATTCTTTTGCCATTTAAAAAGCTACATAAAGCGTGTGAGACCGGAGCTCCAATGATGCAGAAGCATCACTAGGCCATGGTGTAGGTCACCAAGCCGCATTGTGGCATAGTCTACATTGGCAATGAGTATGGTGATCCCCCCTTTACGATTCTGCTTATACTTTCCATCAGGCAGAGTAGTCCATTTTGGCAAAGTAGGAGAGCCACGCTTCGGCATGCATGGGCCGGCTCGACCGGACCACGGCTTCACAGAAAACCAGTGTGAAACAGCGCCTGCGCTATGTTTCACCGAGTGAGTGAGGGTACCGGAGGCCTATAATCCAACCTTCCCCTCATCCTCCCAAGGCCGGCAACGTACTTGTGACGCCTCTGGTGTTACGGGTGTCCATGGGCGGCGGTAATCGCTTACCATCAGGCGATACGTATGCTCGTTTGCCCTCTATTCCATAAAATTATTTGTGTGTGTCATTTATATATTAACCGTTTGATAACTAGCACAAATGAAACAATTGCTCGAATTTCGACTGCAATATCTCTAGAATTTGTGTGTCTGTACACTGCCAAAGTTTTAACGTCTGCAGTTCTAAGATATGCTAAGTTATTAAGTTTCACTTAGCTTAGACTACTAGACGTAGACATACACAGTAGTTATTAACTTAACTTCTAAGTTGCAACTAAGTTTGTTTCATTATTTGCTTGTGAATTATTTACTCCTTAATTGCTGGATCGATCTTTGTGAAATTTAAGCGTACACATTATCAATGGTACAGGAAAAGAGCGAGCGTACCTTTTATCCAGATGAAAATACTTTTGACAAGACAAAAAGACATTGATTTTAAAAATGTAACAACAAAAACTATTGTTACTATGATCGCAGTATAAGTTAAAAAAAAAAGTTTGCTTGGCTTAAAGCCACTACCAGTTTTAGGAAAATGAAAATCCTAGTAAGGATAACAGGTCTTACTGTTCAAAATCTTGAATTATCATCGGTATTTGATACGTATGCCAAATTTCGAGTTAATCCGACGTTTTGAAGGGGGTGAAAATCATGTTTAAAGTTTCCGTTACATACACACGAATAAAACTAACCAAAGTGTGTTAAAATCATTTTTCGTTTATAAAATGTAGAAACTTAAATATAACCCTGTTACAGAATACAGATTTTAAAAATAATGCAAAAAATTAAATTAAATTGAATGGGCCCAAGGATACACCCCTGAAGCACTCCCATTTTTGTTGTTATAAATAAAACATTGTTTGGATGAAAGTTTAGTAAATTTTTGTCAAGACTTTGTAGAAAAGCAATTGTAAAAGTTTTTATAGAACTCTTTTGTAACTAAATTTGTTATATTTGAGAAAAGAAGCACATTTATGGAAGTTTAAGGTTATTATCATCTGCTCAAATGGTTGAGACGAATCAAGACATAATATTTCATGGATGCACAGAAAACTGGGGTTAACTCTCTCTTTGCTTCGTTGCTTTTTGCCAGAGGGGTGAAGCTACCAGATTTACCAAACCTTCCTTTCTCTCTCTGCCTCTAGGGTAAGGGTCTCTTAAGACACAAATAATGACCTTTGAGCCATAAGTAAGGTACCTCATCTGCTTGTTTGCTCCCTTATATCATAAACATACTAACATAGAAGATATTTGTCAAGTCTGTCTGAGTTTCATAGAAGTATTAATAGAGTATCTAATTTTAATATGAATGAACGCTTAACAGTAGTACGCTTTATACCAGTTTTAGGGATACCATTATACGTGGGAGAGCCACGCTTCGGCATGAATGGGCCGGCTCGACCGGAATGATACCACGGGCTCACAGAAAACCGGTGTGAAACAGCGCTTACGCTGTGTTTCATCGAGTGAGGATACCGGAGGCCCATGCCCCAATTAAACCCCCCCCCCGTCCCCTCTATCGCCCTCCCGATCCCCTAAAGGCCGGCAACGCACTTGTGACACCTCTGGTGTTACGGGTGTCCATGGGCGGCGGTAATCGCTTACCATCAGGCGATACGTCTGCTCGTTTGCCCCTTATACCATAAAAAAAATACCATGATTGTTATTTAGCGATTATTGTTTTAGGAACATCTTTAAAACTTATGTTCGCTCAGATCTTTTAGACTACTATAAGGATTTTAATGCAGTTTTTAGCAATAGATGGAGCGTTTCCAGAGGAAGGTTTATATGTGTAACACATGCATGTTATAGTAGAGAAGAATAGAATAGAATAAACTTTATTGTACACCAGTTAAAACAGTTTACATCCAGGAGCATAACATATTACGACCATGTACAAATGGCGGCCTTATCGCTGAAAAGCAATTTCTTTCAGGCAACCTTTAGATGGACAAATTGACTGTAGAAATTCGAATTCATGGGTAATTTGATGTGGAAAAATAAATAAATAAAGGAAATCATTCCATTAAAATAAATAATAATAATAAGAGATTTATGATTACACATTAATACAATCAAATAAGTACATAAATATATACAATATCTACTCTTTCGATATAAATGAATAAAATAATTAATAATATTATTATAAAAAAAACGTTTTAGGCAAATCAGAACTTACGAAGATAGGTAATGTTCTTAAGGCAGAAGATTCGATTATTTCAGAAGCAAAGTAGTTAGAAGCCGGGCCGAGTCACTAGTTACCTATAGTCTGTCCGTTTTTTTAGTTTATCTAACGAAACTTTAGCGATAACACCGTAGTCTTTGACGACCAGAATACTAAAATTGATTTTTGAAATACATCGGTAAGGAAATTTGCATTATACATTACACAAAATACGTAAATATTTCACAATTTACCTTCAATCAACTTGAAAATACAAATAAATAGAAAACTTTGTTGAATATGTTGTCAATTGTGTATGATTGGCGGGATATGACAAAAAAAAATCAAAATGTCTGCCATATTTAAATGGTGTCAGTACTTATTAACAAATCGGAGCGTCACAATGCTAGCATTGAGTCGACGACGACTTATCAGCATCGTTCCATATTCGAATTTAAATTTCAAATAACAAGCGCGACGAACGAATTCGATTCTTAAAATTCAAAACGTTAAAGTTTGTTTCGAATGGCATAGTGATGTCTTTGATTCCGTTTTTTTTTTTCAAGTTTTGTATTTGAAAACTTTTGTATGTGTCCCAGTTATTATTGAATTTTAAAAACCTTTTTACACAATTACGACGCATTGACATTCAAAATTTAAATACAAGGTTTTTCGCTGTCGAAGATTACGATGCTTAGATTTTCAAATGTGTACTTCCTATTCATGTATTCAGTTTCGATAAAATCTCGGTAATATTATACTCCTGACACATTTCTTCGAATGAATGATGTTCTGTCACACTAAAACCTATTGTGACGTAAGAGCTTCCTATTTTTTTTAATCGAATACGCTTTGAAAGCGAACAAGGGAGATTGCGTCTTGTGATTGTTTCCTTTGCTTCAGCTCTATTGATTTCCTGAGAAATATCTTGAATGACGTATTTATTTACAAGTTGGATATTTAGTTTCATTGTATTTAGTTTTAATAGTAGATATATTCGTATATAAGCGTAAGTTTAGAAACTTATTTATTAGGACACTCATAAGGGAGAGTATTTTGGATTTTTGCACAAAAATGTGACGATCCTATCTACGTTTTTCAGTGGCTCTTAAACCTAGCAAATTACTATTTTTTTTAAAGACAGCTCAACTCAACAGAAAAAATGCTGTTATGCAACAGAAAAAAAAGATATGACTATTATGACGCCTAAAAACAAGTGAAATCTCCATAAAACGAACAAACTAGATTGACAAAACAGAAAACTAAAAACTTCTCAGTTTTTCACATTAACAGCTGAAAATTTTTACACAATAGATATTCAATGTCACTCACTGCTTCACATCATTCGCAAGTCAAATTTTAAATAAATAATATGTAGGTACATTTTTATCGGTCCCTGTTGAGAGTGCGTCATGGCGGGAACGAGCGCGATTGGCTGCATCCGCCACTAAATTGGACTTACGGACGTCCGCTGTTTGCAGCGATGTATTTAAAAAGTTATAATTCGATTTCTATGGTTTTTTGTTGAGACTGCTAGTATGTATTTCGGTTTTTAAATTTCGAATTTGATAAGAAGAAAATATACTTAGTTTTAATTCTTCATATTATAATTTTATATTTTTATTCTGCTAATAGCAATGATTATAATTTAACGCATCTGACGAATAACCAGGTTGAAGCTGTACTATAGTAACTACATAGCTAAAACACAATTATATTTACCTAAATATCAGGCCGGACAGATTCAATGATCTCATTACAACGGTTCGTACTAGAACACGGAACGCTTTTTGATAAACACACGATTTTGAAAGAATTGTTTTATTATGCCGTAAGTCTGTGACGTGTGCGAACCTTAGCATTCTCTTTTATTTCTCGCCATCGTACAAATCACAAAATACCGAGTTGCATGTTGCATTTATTTTTAATCTGTCATAGGCAAGAGGGACAGCCAAACAGTCCAGATAAGAATTACAAGTCACAACATCTGTTTTTGAAGTAATAAATTTTAAGCGACGCATAACTTAACGCTATTATTAGTCAATGACGAGGGACCATCACTCAAACAGTTTCAAAATAAACGGCCGTAGAACAAATAGCTTCCCCTATTTGTCTAAATTGTGAATGCGCGCCAATATTGAAAAAACGAATACTATTTTAACACAATAGACAAGCTGTGACATTTATTTTTAATTTTAAAACAGTAAGGGCAGTAACAGAATTAGAATATTTTTGTTAACTTTGTTTTTAATTTTTTAATAAAAACTAATATGTAGCTAAAAATTTTTCCATTAATCCAGATCCGTTTCGCTGTTCTGAGAGTTACAAAGATTTGTATTAATTATATTAATGTGATATAATTTACGGTTTAAATGTTAATTGTATTAAACGATGTTGTAGCTACGAATTAAAATTCGCGCCCAACCGCCATGAAATCATTTGCTAAAATGTTACCGAGCAATTACTTTAAAAACCTAACAATACCTCCTTAAAAAGAACACATTCAAATTTGAATCTCGAATGCGGCGTCCATTTTGAAAATTAGAGTTTTTTTTAATTAAAAGGGTCGTTCTACGATATGATCGCGCTTTGTCGTCGGTTTTTATTTACTTTTTACGGTTTTTTACAAAGCAAATTTAAGGATCTGGTAATTATGAGAATTTTTGAGCTCGCGATGTTTACGTTTTGTTTCGAGCCGAGGTCATTGTGAGAGGGATAGGTCAAGTAGATAGTTGCGGGCGGAAAGCTTCGTCGTCTAGGTTATTTTTGTGATTTAAATTCAAAAAGAATAATTCAAGAGGTGCTCTATAGTGTTTTGTTTCAAGAAAGAATGAGGGTAACTCTTAAAGATTAAACGTTTAAATGTGTATCGTTAAGAAACCATAGACTAATGAATACTTTTTTTACATTACTTGTCGTCATAATAAAGATGGCGGATAAAATTCCGCTAAACACAGGTCAGACCTTCCTATCGCCTTCATTATCCGCTTCCGGTTTATATTATTAGTTAAGGCATGTATTTTTTGTTTCATTTTACATTTAAAACTAATTCATGGAATTTGGAGTCGGAAGAAATAATTGTTGATGTTGAAATATGCAAAACGTTGACGCAATTAATTTTTGTTGGGTCGTTTGAAACAACGGATATTGGGTTAAAAGTCGTAATGTCCACGTTTTGTTATTAAATTTATGGATAACATTATTAAGAATTGTAACTGTAGGTCTAACAGAAAATCTGTGGCATACTACTTCAAACAAGTAACGAATTATTTAAAATAAAAAACTCGATGACGTCGGTATCTGCCATCTTTATTCAATTCATTGAAGAACTGAAAAGATAGAAAGAACTGAAAAGTTTTTTAATTTTTTTTATTTTCTTGTACCCATTGTCATTCTCACGACTAAGACGAATCTATTGACAACACTCACATAAAAATAGGACAAGCCGTTTAGGCTGCAGGGCGGGCCAAAGAAATATACATACATACATACATACACTCGAAAAACATAACCATCCTTCTTTCACAGTCGGTTAAAAAGAAAGATTTTTAATTCAATTGTAATTTTATATAACGTCTCGCACTGCGTCATTTATGGATCGATTTAATTTATTTATTTAATGATTTAATCTTTATATACGGATGTTGCAAAGGCCGACTTAATGCTGTAGGTGTTTTCTACCAATTTACTATAAGTTCATCGTGAAGTAGGTGCATAGAATTCGGCAATACTTTTAACGATCCGGTTTTTAAAATAAACTGAAGCCGATATTTTCTTGTACAATCCCATCTCCAGTAGTGTCACTTGTATGTTGGCAACCCTAACAAAACACTGCTTGAAGTACCAAGTAAACAAAAAGTACCACCTCAAAGCAATTTTTAAAAGTACGGGTAGATTGATATGCTCATAAAAGGCGTAAAATAAAAAGATGGGAATTCTTACATTACATAGGGTATTCAAGACTGTAGGTATTTTTAGTCTTATTAACTTGGTTTTATGTTTCAATATATCTTGCAGTCAACTTACATTAATCACTGCTGGACACCTCTCCTTATAAAAGGATCCTGTCTTTATCTCTCAAATTATACGCTGATTCATTAGATTTGAACAGATTTATTTTCTACCACTGTTTGGTTATACCGTCGAATAATGAATGTGTCATTTTTATCTCCTTTCAAACCTTAAAACTTTATGCCCAGTGTTGTCATCAAAATATTTGACACTGATTCGATACAATTGATTAACAGACTAAATATTTTAACTATAATGTCTTAATAACTATAACTACTTTAAATTTACTAATTTTAATGACACTAAATTAAAATTAGTAAATATTAGAATGTTAAGTCTAGTACTAAATATTAATTCTAAACAGTATTTTACAAAGATCTTGACTTATTAACCTTACACTTAGGAAGAGGCTTTGGTTTACTATACTAGACTGGCCGGACTGGTTGGAATACGAGTTCTATAAAGTTATCTTTGATTAAGTTTCAATTTTTTTCTAAAAATGCAATTGTAACAACGTTTTCTAAAAAAAACAATATGGCTGCCGGCGAGATTAGAAGCGATATTTGTTCGACGTCGTCGCCAGAACCAAGATCGCAATCTACGCTACGGTCAGATAGTTCTGACAAATGCCACAGATATTTTTATATTTCAAATGAAAATACCGCATTTCACAGACTGCTTATGTGTACTGTGCTGTTATCGATATTTTACTTTGAGCAAAAAAAATTGTAAAATAGTGAGGCGAAGAAAAGTACAAATGAGTGTCATTTATTATCCTTGTTTTAGTTTTTATTATTATTATTTTATGCATTTTTTTAAATGGAGATGTAACTTTATTATAAGAGCAAAAATAGGCTTATTGATGCATTGTTGCATTGTCCAAATTCGCATGAGTATGGCGTCCGATAAATTCTGCGCCTGGTATTCATCAGGCAGAGTAGGGTCACTTTGGCAGGCTCCTAATAAAAACTGTTTGTTTATCTTAAGTATTATATATTATTATATACTCGGTGCTTAGAAACAATCACCAAGGGTAAGCAATGACGGCGTGGTCAGTACCTAACTCGTCTCCGTGATTCGGAGGTCACGTTAAGTAGTAGGTTCCAGTTCTTATCATAGTATAACAGTCGCGAAGCTTAGTTGGAGGCCTACGGGCGGCTTAAAATCATCCAACGGCAAGATTACGTAGCCACAACGTAGTCTTGCCAGTCCCCAACCCGCACTCGGCCAGCGTGGGGACGTATGGCCTTAACCCTCTCCTGAGAAGAGACCCGAGCCCAGCAGTCGGACATTATGGATTGTTGATTGATTGATTGATTGAAACTATTCACCATGATATTTTGTATACTCTAGTCGAGGGCGGAGAAAATAACATGTCTATTTCACACCTTTGGTTTCGAGAACATCAATGGGTTTATTTAATAGGGCATATGACACCTTAGTTAAATCACTTTGCATGAAAACTGTACTCAATATCACCATAGACCACTCAATTGAGCAAAGTATTTCAATGTTTATTTGAATAAAATTTTCAATAGAAATGAAAAGCTGTAGTTATTACATTTTCGCAGATGTTTTGTAATATTCATTTTAATGAAGGAGACATCGGTCTTTATTTACGAGACAGTCAACTATCCTTCTGAAAAACTTATGCAAACACAGGCAAAGTGACCCAAAGTTTACTAAATAGATGTCATCATCTTCATCATCATCAGCCTATCGTCCACTGCTGGACATAGACCTCTCCAATTTCACGCCACGTAGTTCGATCTATGGCTTCTCGCATCCAGCTCCTGCCAGCCGTCCCGCGCAAATCATCGCTCCACCTGGCCTATGGACGTCCTACACTACGTTTGCCGAGACGCGGTCTCCACTCAAGAACTCGTTTACCCCAACGGTTATCGGTTCTTCGGCAAATGTGGCCAGCCCACTGCCACTTCAGCTTGCTAATCTTGTGGGCTACGTCGATGACCCTGACTCTTTGTCGGATCACCTCGTTTCTGATGCGATCCCTTTAGAGAAACGCCGAGCATAGCCCTCTCCATAGCACGTTGAACGACATAAATAGATGTATTATAGTATATTTTTATCTTTTAATATTTGTTTAGTTGCCGATATTTCGGTTCTATTACAAGCGGTATAGCACACTTCCGCCACTGTAACATAGATAAAAAAACATGGGAAATATCCCTATAACAGGCCTTGAATTACTGTTATCTTTGCTTCGATAAATAATATGGTTACTAGAGTTTTTCAACAAAATTTATATGTAATTCAAAGATTGTCTATGAAAATTTTAAAAAACATAACAGAATAAAGGTCACAACTCAACGTTATTGTTTGATTTACACAGTTAGCTTTTCAGGTGTTATTTTATATTATTTTTAGCTTTTTATGTTTCTACCGCCTTAGGAGTCAAAAAGTATAAGCTGTCAAAATTTCAAGTCTCTAGCCCCAACGGCTTAGGTTCTGCGTTGATAGTAGTCTGTATAAATATTCGTTTTCAGTTTCTAATGCTAATAAGGCGTTTTTTAGTTTTTTGGTGTGCACTACTTTTGATTTTACTGCTCAATTACTCAGACTAAGGCTTCAATAAACCTATCACCTAAATATCTTAACGTAAAATGAGTGAGGCTAAAAAACCCTTGTATCCCAAACGCCGCGAAATATCAATGTCATGCGTTCCGCGCGTTAGAGCGCCATTAGCCCCAGTATTGAGGTCAATTGTTGTTTGCCCATTCGCCTCGTTACCGGCGGCCATGTTTGAAATAATTTGGAAATGGAACGCGTTCCGGCGGGAACAGTCACCCACCATTGATCTCGCGCTCTTTTTTTACTTTATTGTTTATGCATTTAAGGTTTGTTTATAGTGATGTACCTGTATTACAGCGATAATATTTCTATTTTGGATATATCTCTTCCCTAACAATAATCACATATTTTAACAAAAAAAACGACTTGAGAACAGGACCAAATTTAAATGGAACCACAAGGGAAGCACCAGCTTTCAAATAGAAAAGTATCAGCAAAATCTGTTCACCCAGTCGAACATGGAGGAGAACCACGCTTCGGCATGAATCGGCCAGTTCAGCTGGACTGATACCATGGCCTCACAGAAAACCGGTGTGAAACCAGTGTTTTAATCAAGGGAGGGAGGTTACCAGAGGTGCACATTCCCCAAAGGCCGGCAACGCACTTGGGACGCCTCTGGTGTTACAGGTGTCCGTGGGTGGCGGTATTCGCTTACCTTCAGGCGATACGTCTGCTCGTTTGCCTTTTACTTCATAAAAAAATATTAGTAAAATAATAATAGTTTTGACTGCCTCGGTGCCTCGGTGGCCCAGCGGTAGCGTATGCGACTGCTGGTCCTGAGGTCTCGGGTTCGATTACCGGTTCGGATCAAACGTTTGTATGATCTGCAAATATTTGTTTCGGAGTTTGGGTGTTTTCTATGTATGATATGTATGTATTTACAAAAAAAAGTATATCGGTTGTCTAGTTCCCATAATACAAGCCCTGCTTAGTTTGGGACTAGATGGCGTTGTGTGTTAAATGTCGGAAATATTTCTTTAATATATAAGCGTGTTAATCAGCAATCTGGTTACTGAAGATACAGGATCAGCCCACCCTAGGTGAGTTGTCTAATAATCATTACTACTGAAGTGTAGCAAATAACAATATGAAGATAAAGAAATAATTTAATATGTATGTACAAGAGTTTAGCTAAATTTAGTAGGAAAAACATTATATAATGCTTACTTAACCTGAGGCGGGTACCATGACCATTATATATTTGACATCATATTTTCCTTAACCGCAAACATGAGGTATGGATTAAAAACAGGATAAAATGGTCGTACTTGCTAAACGGGTGGTCTATGTAAGGAGATTTCCTGTTAATGTACAAAAGAAAGAGTAACGTATAATTAATACATTATTATTTTTCTTATTAAAGTGAAACTTTTATTACATCGTCTCAAATTTTTTTGGTCTGTGTATCGAATGTCGCGTGACGGTCGGCCGCGGAGTAGGGATAGAGCCAAGATGGCGGCGTCTATAGTTTTTTTTTTTATATATTTAAGCTGCCAAAATGACTCTGCCCTGCCTGATGGAAAGCATGAGCAGAATCCAAGAGTGGTGGTCACCATCCTCAATGCGAAAAAGAACAATGCAGCATGGTGACCCACACTATGGTGGCCTGGGGGGAAAGGGGATGGTGAGGGGGATAGGGGGCGTTGGGTTGGGGTATGGGCCTCCGGTATCCTCACTCACTCGATGAAACACAGCGTAAGCGCTGTTTCACAATTCCACAGTTCCATCAGCTGACGTGTAGTGTATAGACTATTACTCATTAGTGCCAGTGCTCCACGATAATTTGTTTGTTTTTGTCAGTGTTTAATATAAATGTTGTTATTTGTTTGCTTTATTAGATTTATTTATTTGCATGTGAAAAAATGTTTCACTTTTACCGTGGTTTCATAAAACCACACAATGTTTTTTTTTTTTTTCTTAGCGCATTAGATATTACAATTCATTCCAATAAACAGTGCAGCCCTAAATCCATCACAGGAATAGAAAGTTTCATACAAATTCTTACTCCCTATTTTACTCCTTTAGGGGTGGCATTTCCAAAATTCCTTTCTTAGTTCTCACTTACGTTATATAAAGAATCAACATGCCAAATTTCAGGATTCTGGGTTCAGCGCTTTGGGCTGTGCGTTGATCTCTGGGTATCTTAGTCAGTCAGTCACCTTCCTCTTTTACATGTACATATATTCTAACAACACCATATATAAGTCCGCTGCTAGACATAGTACAAGCTCAGTTCAGTTTGGGACTAGATACCGTATCATATGTTAGAAATATTGTCTTACTAGCTGACCCGGCGAACTCCATCATATTTTTCTATCGGTAATATTTTCTAAATCTCTGAAAAACTTGTTTTAGTAATTTACGGACTTACATTGTAAAATTTCCAGTATTTTTTTCTATACTAACCTAGTCATAAAAATAATGGACACATAGAATAAAGAATTATCCAAATTGGTGCAGTCGTTCGGAAGTTATGTGCGAATATACATTTCGGCGGTTCATTATTAGGTATATAGATTATAGGCCACTTAGAAAGGAAGTTTTGGTATAGTGTTACTGTCAAGTTTTTCTTCTTTTCATATTACTTATGTCCTGTATAACATTAAAAATTTACAGTTACAAAGAAAATACAACATTTCTAATATGCTATTATATATGCATGTTGGTATCTAAACCGTGGTAGAGCCACGCTTCGGCATGCTTGGGCCGGCTAAACCGGAGGGATACCACGGCCTTACAGAAAAGAGGTGTGAAACAGCGCCTGCGCTGTGTTTCACCGAGTGAGTGAGGATACCGGAGGCCCATAATCCAATCCTTCCCCTCATCCCCCTTCCCATCCCCCAAGGTTGGCAACGCACTTGTGACGCCTCTGGTGTTGCAGGTGTCCATGGGCGGCGGTAATCGATTACCATCAGACGATACGTCTGTTCGTTTGCCTAACCTATTCCATAAAAAAAAAACCAAAACCCATCTAAACCACTTCGGGATCATTTCTCACTCCCGGCCGTCCTTTTCATACTACGCTATCATTGTTAAACGAGACAAAAGTAGTACAGCTGCATACTTTATTGTTCACTGTACAATACTGTCTAACGGAATTCAGAGGGTTGTCAAGCGAATGCTATTATTAATAAAGAAATAATAATAATGCTATTATTATTCTCAAATAACCCCGACTTACGTACGATATCTGAGTTGTGCAAATATTTGTGTGCAAAAATGTTACGACAACACTTCTATTCTTTTCATTTATTGTTATTGAATAAACTATATTAATGTTTTAGGAGCCTGTGAGCTAGTGCAGCAGCAGCTAGCAGTCCAGTCTGCTAAGTCAGAGGTCGAAGGTTCGACTCCTACCCAGGACAAATTGTGCGCGATGAGCACGTTAATTGGTTCTGTATCTGTTTGTGGTAATAAATAAGTATGTTAGTCATCAGTGTAGTTAAGGTATAAAACAAGCTACAAATAGAAGTGCAGAAAGAAAGCTTACATTATTAAAATAGTAAAAAAAAACTGGTGTGAAACAGCGCTTACGCTGTGTTTCATCGAGTGAGTGAGGATACCGGAGGCCCATACCCCAATCCAACGCCCCCTATCCCTAGAGGATGGTGACCACCACTCTTGGATTCTGCTCATGCTTTCCATCAGGCAGGGCAGAGTCATTTTGGCAGCTTAAATATAAAAAAAAAAAAGTAAAAAATATATATCTGGAAAAGGATACATTCATACAAATATTATAAATTCGAAACTTATTCTGTCTGCTTGTCTGTGATGCTTTCGTAGCGAAGTCGCTGCACCGATTTGAATGAAATGGAGCCGCGGGCAAAAACTAGTCATCCTATAAGGGTCCAGTATAAATTTTGACCTGTTTTAATGTTAATGTCTGTATAACGACAGTTTCAAGTTATTCTGGTCAATAAAATTATCAAAACTATCTCTAGTTAACTTTGAATAGTTAAGGGTTACACAGAGTTGAGAAAATGCTATGAATTGGAACTTGAAATTTCGTTTTATTATGACTTCATTAGTAAATCTATTGTTATTAGGATATTTGACACACACACATAACAAAATATTATCGGTAGTTACGCCATTTTGCTTACACTGTTTTACGCGGGACGTAACATATACCTAGTGATATATGTATTAGAATAGGATTTTAAACTAGTTATATGAGAAACAAGAGCTTACTGTTAGCACCTAAGTAAACGACCTAATTAGTACATTTTTATTCTTTAATTCTTAAGTCATTCTCTTAAAATAATTTAAAATATTTTTACATCCAACAAAAATCAAAATAATGCATAAATACGTTATAAAATAATAAATCAATAATAAATAATATTTATTGATTTAATTTATTATAAAAAAACCGTTGCATTGGAATCCATCGACAAACTATTTCACATCTCTACTAATTAAAATAATTCAATCTAAAAAGCAATGCTAATCTTTAATATCAATTTTAAAATTCGAACAAATGTCTCCATAAAAAAGTACCAAACTCAATTGTGTTCCAAATTCAAAAAGTCCGCCTCCACATGAAATCCTAACCATTATACGCAAGTACGGTTTTCTACGATGTTTAATTTACTCCCAATACAGTCAAATCTGTTCTCGAACGTAACCTATACGGATAAAGGTGTCCCTGGCTGTCTCGAAAGGCTATAAGCTATAAAGAGTACGTTCCCTACAGGCGAAAATACTTACCAAGAAACTCTTATTCGGCTTAGCGTACAAAAAAAACGAGAATCGATTTCGTCAAAGACTCTTCTCAGGAAGCCGTGAGGACAATTTTTAGAATGGCTCCGACCTAATTTTACGTGTTTACTTGTTGGTATCTTGATATAAAAGCTTAAATACTCCCTTAAATCTAACATTATTAGATGGTTGAGGCAAACAACATAAAGTAAAAAATGTTTTTCTATCATAATAACTTTGACTAAAATTCAACGTAGAACGGAACGTTAAAAAGTAAAAAGGTTTACCTGAGTTTATTTTCTAAATTTGAAAATGGAACTTTGTTTGATTTATAAAAAGTATCATTAAATTATGTTATGTCAGAATCAATTTTACGCTGTCAAGAAAATTTAAAAAAGTATGTGTTCGGCTTTATCGATCGGTTACCATGGTACAGGGTCTGTCAAGTTTGGAATCAGCAACCTTGTTAGTGGGTTAGGTTAGTTAATTATTAGTTTTAAATAGCTAAAACCCTGTCATGCTTCTCTTCCGCGTTTTGTGGCAGCATTAATAAAAAGTGAGGAACAAAAGTGTCACGACATTTATAGATAAACATAAGCTTTGAAGCCGTAATGGTGTCAAAATTTAAACACAATCGTTGTAGGACTACACGAGTTTCGTAGCGTATACAAATCAGCTTACACATTTATGTGACTTACAATACCTCTAACATAAGACCAACCTAAAATGATAATATTCGCGCTGTCGTGTTTCGTTGGTAAGTTTAAGACCAGAAGCTCAATAATGCAGAAGCATATCAAAAGGCCGCCATAATATATGAGATAATTTATTCAAATATTCTGTAAAGTACCATAGATATTTTTATTAAAACGGCGGGAAACTTGCCTGTCATCATTACTGCCATTGTTTGAAAATAATTAAAAATAAATACATTCCTTTTTTTTAAATTATTATTTTACCAAATGGCCTTCAATATTTTCTACCAATAATGTTGCCACAACACAAAATTTAAATTCTACTAGGGGGCGTCCTAACAGTTAGTGGCAATACTGGATTCCGAGTAGTTTTATCAGGGTCGTTATCACTGGACGAAGGCCACACTTTATCAGACATAATGTAACACTGTTCTCATATCTAGTTCATTATATTATGTATAGAAATTAGGCCTATAACATATAATTATTTTACATTACTTTTTGTTTTATTATCAACTTGCGATTCTGGCCAGCATTGCACGGAATTCTCGGCTTTCATATACTTTAATATGCATGTATTACTTAAAAAAAATCTTCGTCTTAAATCAATCAATCTATCTATTACTGAAAATTGCATTGAAATCCGTTCAGTAGCTTAAAACAGCTAAGCAAACAGACAGCGACTTTATTATGTTCTATGTGAAGAAGATTTAGGTGTTTTATTTATTTCTGAAAATGTTTTAAGCTGGTGACGGAATACTAATACAGAGTGTTACCACCCCCTATTCACCCCGTGAGTGTCGTAAGAGTCGACCGAGGGAGCAAAATACCAGGACAACAGCATTGTCAAGAAGAAGAAATTGAAATAAAGCTTAGACGCAGGACAACGGCTTAAAGTAAAATCCGTACTTATATTATAAATGCGAGAGTAACTTTGTCTCTCCTGCTTTCACGCCAAACCGCTGCAACGATTTCAATGAAATTCGTCATGAAGATACTTTGATTATTGAGGACGGACATAGGCTACTCTTTGCTGCGGTAACAAAAACGCGCGTGAAGCCGCACGCAAAAACTATCAATCAATCAATCAGAAACCCATAATGTCCCACTGCTGGGCTCGGGTCTCCTCTCAGGAGATGGTTAAGGCCATACCCGTTCACGCTGGCCAAGTGCGGGTTGGGGACTGGCAGACAATATTGTGGCTACGTAATCTTGCCGTTGGATGTTTTTAAGCCGCCAAAAGGCCTCCAACTAAAGCTTCACGACTGTTATCCTACTGACTGCTTAACATGACATCTGAATCACGGAGACGCTCATGGTTACATGCCATCAGCGGTCACCCATCTAGATACTGACCGCGCCGTCGTTACTTACCCTCGGTGATTGTTTCTAATCACCGAGTGCAACTAGGCTATGAGCGCAAAAGCTAGTTTGAAATACATCCCATTCCAACCCGTCTGGACAGCGTGGTATGCCAAATCCTTCTTTCTAAGCAAAGGCCTATATCTACCAAAAGTGAATTGAGCAAAAATGATGTGAAGTGAACTAAAGGGTACTATGAAAGGCTGTTGATGAAGATGATGATGGTTGATTGTTTAACCTTGTACACAATAATTTTCATCACTTGCAGGCATTCTCTAGTCAATTCTCCAAGTCTGATCATTTGCCTATTTGAATGACAAGCGATCTTTATTATACTGATATTCATCTCCTTTTGATGAGATGACAACCAGATGGATCAGCTATTTCTGCCAATATCAAGTATTTAAAGTCTTCAATGCTAAGTCTTTAAGTCTTCGTCGTGATGTTATTAATGATAAAAAATGTGGATGAGATGAACTGGGGACCGTCATTTGAAAAAACGAAAAAGGATCTTCCTACACTGATATTTATTTTTATTATTGGCAACCCTTACAATATATTTTTTTAATTCAACGTGATGTAAACAGACCTATTTTCACATAAGGCTCGAATGTTGTCATCATTGCTTCTAAACTGGGAGTGTGAAACAAAAATATTAATTGTCAACGCAAGTACTAAGTGACGTCACCGGCCGCCATATTGGAATGTGGCTACCGCGGTTTAATGGCCATAAAATGTATGTCATATAAAACACTATTTAGTTCGTTTGTGTGGGGTTTGTAAATACTCAAAAAAATCTGTATCAATTGAGCTCAAACTTTACACGATATACAACACGCTAAAGCGACTGTTATTCATATTTGGTTTAAAATAAATAAAATAAAGTTTTAAGTGTATTTCAAACTAGTTTTATTTTTAATTTTATTAATAATATAACTACATTGTCACATTTAACAAGATCTGAATCTCGGCAAAGGCTCCAACGATTTTCATTACATTTAGCATATATGGATTTCGGGAGCAACAAATCGGTCTAACTGGGATTTATTTTTAGATTATTTACCAAATAAAAATCGTCCAAGAGAGAGTCGGACAAATACAGGAAGGGTTCCCTACCATCATCTATAAATTTCAAGCGTCTACCTGTTGCCGTTCTCAATATCGAACAAAAACAAGCAAAAAATTCACGTTTTTTGTATGGGAGCCGCTTACTTATTTATTATATTCTGTTTCTTAGTATTTGTTGTTATAGTGGCAACAGAAATCATCATCTGTGAGAATTGAGATACATCCTGGTGACAGACGGTCGGACGGAAAGCGAAGTTTTAGTAATCGGGTCCCGTTGATACCGTCTGGGTTCGGAACTAAAAATACCGAGCAAAGCTCTGTCATCCAGGTACTTCGTATTTTTATAGTAACTGTTAAATAATTTATTCAATTAAGATACTAAGTGAAATTTATGAACGTTAAATTGAAGCTACAGTTAAAAATCATAGATCGACACAAACAGACGCCACAGATGTACTGGTTGTCAAGGTAAATTAGGTGAAAACACCAAAATCTACTGCCCGCTTGTGTCGATTCATAACTTCCTGTTTCCAAAATGCTTAAAGCCTTATGAATACTGACAAAGAAACTCATGGCCACTCTTTTTAAAAGTCAGATATTGAGGTACAATAGTATTAGTATTAAATGAAAGGTACGGTTATATGCGAGCTGTTGCTACCTTACTCTTGTAGAGGTAGTGGCGTAATGTTTTATAGCTAGTAAGTAGACATCTGTAACATTAACTGCCAACTGTCTCGATAGATGGCGTTGGAAGCGGATTAGATCGCACTATATTCTGCTTCAAAGCCCTAGTATATAAAGACTTGCAACTAGACCAATTCCACGTCCACCAGCCCCTCGCAGGCGCATCGCATATCCTCCCTTCAGAGGGTCGACCGGCGGTTCCAGCCTAGTCGTCAAACCCAGAGACCGGCTCATAAGAAATGAGTTGTAAAGACATCCACATTTTAAGGAGTCCAGCGCTCCCAAAAGTTCTCTCGCCCCATTTTACAGGGCGAGAAGAGAGCAAAGCAATACCACAAAGTAATCACTTTCATATGAAAAAATGTTCAGGGCGCACAGTATCGGGGCATTTATATAATACCAAACCTAAGTCCTGATAGGCAAAGCGATTGTGTTACACCTACGTGAACCGTTCGCAGCGCCACCTGAATTTTGTATACTCAACTAACAATAAAAGCCGTCCTTGGTCTCCCAAAGACGGGTTTATTATTAGTCGAGTGTATTGTGTTAGCTCTGGTGTCTCAACTATCCTATTGCCTTTACACATCCTAGAATTTATTTATTATTTAAGCTTCCGTAAGGTGTTCACCCCTAAAGATGTAAATAAGGAGTGAATGGAAGTTTGCCGTTTTTAAAGTTAGACATAATCAAGCGAGTGAAGCCACCGTCAGTAGCTATTACACTATATTAAGGTGTGGTCATTCCAAAATCAATTCTATTACCACTCGCGCTAAATTGAAAATAGCAATTTTCCAATGATGACGTTGCATTAAATGTTAAGTACCCCTCACTACTTAATGTATTAGCTTTTCTCGCGGCTTTGCTCGCATGAATGTTTTCTATTCCTACGTTATATACCAATAAACAAAAAAGAATAATATACATACCACTAAAAAACTAAAATAAAATATTTGAAACACTGTCAATCATTAAAAAGAAAATAAAAATGTATATAATTACATTTTGGTACCTAAACATTTTTTTTTCATTTTGCACTACGATTGTATTTTTACTTCTTAACCCAAAATAAACAAAAAAATCACGACTTTAAAAATACCTAACAAACATTCATAGGTTAAGAAAAACACAACATTAGAAACCCGCCAAAAAAAAGCAGATGCATAAATAAATTCCGCATTTAAAAAGTAAAACTACCATAAATAAAAACGTGTATAGAGTCTGCATGATTTTGTGTGTTGTGGGATAAATTCCCTTTTGTGTGGAACGGTCGTGCACAATCTACCCGGATGTTTTACAGCTGCTGACGATAAGTACGGTGGGTATACTTTAAGGGGATGCTTGGATAGGACTCTCTTTTTTTATTTTTCCTAATAAAATCTATGAAAATCATTGTTTTTATTTATTTTGTAGAAAGTGACTTACGCCTACTATGGAGGTTTGGAACTCCCTTTGAAGTTTGAAAACTTAGAAGCCGTTGTAAGTGTTTTTGTTCTAGAGATAGAGGTTGTCATTTATTTCAAACAGAAAATAGGCTGTAGTGAAGTAAATGCCCGTTTCGATGATTAGATTATATAGTTTAGACCTAACGGGAAAAATCAAGAACTCTTTCTCATAGTATTAGTGGATTCTTATGAATTGAAACAATCTACAGATATAAAGGGAATCTTTCTCTTTTCATATTATAAAGAAGATAATACTGTTCTCGAAATTGTAAATATACCAATTTAACGTCACGTAGGAAACTTTAAAAATACATTCATGTTTTATTACGTTAATCTGAATATATAAAATAGCTATTTTAGATTAATTTTACATAAATGACTAAAATTCAAGAGTAGATACAATATAATGTTACATATATCACTGAATAACCAAAGTGTTTTATCGTTTGAATTGCGGGACACCCTGCAATATAAACGATATGACACTTTACAAACTTAGATATACATATGCTTACGCTATTATTAATTATCAACTAAACTGAGATATTTTGCGTACGTGCCTTAAAAGGAATATTTTCTTCGCTTTTTTTATTTTATTTTTATTTTAGAAACTTCATGCACACATGTACAACGGCGGGCTTAATGCCCAAGTCATTCTCTACCAGGCAACCTTTGGGTGGTGTAGAAATTTTGTGGGATAGATGCATAGTGGTGGGAAAAAAATAAATATATACGTGAAGTTACACATATACATAAAAATATAAATAAATATATACACACGGTAATACGTAAACTTTATATACATACACTATGATACATACTAATACATAAACTTTACATACGTACACTGTGAGTAGGTTGCTAATGAACAACTAATTAGGGTTTTCCTGCCATCTCGTAAAAAGGTAGTTTTTTACATTCTTCTTAAATGAGCTTTTAAGACATCCTATAACGATGTTCGGTTTCTATTCGTTATATAGACTAAAGTCTTCTTCGATGAATAGGCAATTTTTATATATATATATATATTTAAGCTGCCAAAATGACTCTGCCCTGCCTGATGGAAAGCATGAGCAGAATCCAAGAGTGGTGGTCACCATCCTCAATGCGAAAAAGACCAATGCAGTATGGTGACCCACACTATGGCGGCCTGGGGGGAAAGGGGATGGTGAGGGGGATAGGGGGCGTTGGATTGGGGTATGGGCCTCCGGTATCCTCACTCACTCGATGAAACACAGCGTAAGCGCTGTTTCACACCGGTTTTCTGTGAGGCCGTGGTATCACTCCGGTCGAGCCGGCCCATTCATGCCGAAGCGTGGCTCTCCCACGGTTCTATATAGATATCTCAGACTTGTTTATAGTTAACTCGAGCATAATGGAAATGAGAGTGGTAATATATTTGGGCACCACCTCGCTCTACTTCTGCGAGTCTTTCAGAAGACGGTCTTCTAAACAAATCGTCCATATATCACAACAAAACCGATCTGCCGCCGTTTGTATCATGTATATGTTTATCGTTAAGTATCTATTGATATGACATTTATTTCTTATCTCGTGTGTAGCAGTATCTACCGTTTCGCAAATAATCTAAAGATATAATGATATCTACAATTGCGTAACGATAACTTATGTAATGTTTTCCGAAACAAAGAAACGTGCTTTTAGTTTACATTCATGTTTAATGCAAAAAGCAACCAATATTATCAACAGCAGTCCACTGCTACAAATACGTAGAGATCTTCAGAACGGAGGTTTTTGTCTACCAATACTACGCTGTAGAGCAGGGTTGGTATATGGTTTGTTTCAAATTCCGGATGGCGTAAGAAAGCGGTTCCCGGATCTCTCCCGTCTCAGGCGCAGAGTGGCACACCGTGGTGGTTTAGTGGGTAGTCTGGCTGGTGTCAGTCAGGAGTGCCAGACAAAGCGAACACCCTGTCCCCGCGGGGGGGGGGGGAGCGAAGTGCGTAAAGGCATTCCACCACGTCAAAAAAAAAATGGTTTGTTTCAAATTACTTTTCTTGAAGCTTAGAGTTTGAAGAAATAATCTTGAATGATTCGTGCCCCCTGGCTATTCAAAAATACATCTAAAGTCAAAGTTTTACCTAAATCAGCAATCCTTTGTTTATTGTACACTACTACACACTGCTATACAAAGTTGTATTGCTATCCATTATATTTATTACATTGGTTCCAATAAATTAAAAATTCCCATATATTTGACAAAGAGCTTGTCAATTATCTTAGTTATTTATTGGTTAGTTTCAAAGTAACATATTTCCATCCCTGGATCCCACAAATCAATTATGTATATTATACACAAGAGGTTCAACCAACCAAGAGCAAATGGTGGGTTTTCAACCTAATCTAATAAGCGAAAGATATATATCATATCTATTTTGGAAGTAACAGTAATTTGTTACTTATGTCATTATGATATTGGAGTGTAATATGTATATTAATTTTGATGTGGTTCTTAAACTATGCATTCATAAAGAGTTCGATACTCTAGTTTACTGAGTTTTATTTTTTCAGTACCAAATTACATTACAACAGGTTGATACCTGTATTATATACCTATATATAGATTGTTGATAACTATGCGTTTAGTGTATGCATTTGTAAACATATACTAATAATCCTTTATAAATAACAAATTAACTGAGTTAGACTAAATTGTCTGATAGGATTTCGAGGCTGAACCGCTGCACCGATTTTAATGGAATTTGGGAAGGGGCTACTATGATTGTTAGGAAAGGACATAGGCTACTATTTACCGTGAAAACCGGCATACAGGCGGCGGACTCACGGGCAAAAGCTAGTTATAGTTAGATTACATTCAGACAAGAACAAATGACCGTGTCTACCACTCAATTTTAATGTAGAAATCTGGCTTAGTGGTATTCATAGTACTAGCACAACAGTCCAGTCGAAAAATCGGTCAATTTATCACTAATTTGACCGATTTTATCATTATTCACATTATCAACAACCCATAATTTCCCACTGCTGGGCTCGGGTCTCCTCTCAGGAGAAGGTTAAAGCCATACATGCCCACGCTGGCCAAGTGCGGGTTGTTATTTATTCACATTATTAAACAGCGAACATACCATTTCACGGAGACAGAACCAAGCGCATAACATATTTACAAGCAGATGGAGTTTTATACAATTATAAACTCTCTCAATAACCAACAGGCAAGAAAACACAATACACGCGTCACCCAATAGTTACATACAATAGCTACCAATTTGCCGCCTATTCTTAGTCCTCTAAAAATCCCATCACATGGTGACCGTAGCCTAACTAAAATAAACTCACGCGCATAACATCTGCCTCGCACGTGGTGGAACAAAAGCATGGGGGCCATGGGAATGAGACCTAATTGGTTCGCAGATTTCATGGGGTCCACGTCATTGGGTATTGATTGTATGGTATTTGAAGGGTGCTGGTAAGTTTAATGTTCTCGTAAACGAATGTTGTAATGAATTTATGGGATACCGTTTGAGATGTGGGCTTCTTACATTTGTACTGTATAGTTTTTGCAATGATTTTATTACTATATCACAGGCTCGTTGGTTCAGCGGCCATCACACTTATATGACATTGGTTAGTCAAGTTTAATGATGGAGAAACTTTGGAAAGAGTATCATTGACTTCAAAGCACTTTACACATCATAAAAACTATGTATGTACACTCGAAAAACATTTTCCTCATTATTTCGTAGTGGGAAAATATCAAAAATAAAAGTATTTCCCAAACAAAAAAGAAATGAAATTAAAAAACATATTGTGCTTTCTTTGAAATTGGCGAAACATAGAACTGTGTACTGTGTAGCCTTTGGAACAAAATAACAATATTACTACTAAACAAGAACCATAAACTATCCAAAACTTTAACAACACACAACAAATACGTCACATCCGAACCAAAATCCACTATAATTTTGATAAGATTAATCAATCACAATCGGGAAATAGACGCACAGCCACCCCATCCCGTATTTCCAACCCCTGTTTGCACGGCACACATGTTCGTATCGTTGAAATACCCCGCGTGCCTCCTTTGAAATTACCATCCAACTATTTGCCAGTAGGCCTAAGGGTTGAAATTAAAAAAGTACACTTGGGGATGGCACTCATATTTTTCGGTGGAATCTCGCCGAGATGCGGGTAGTTGTATACCCAATGTAGCTAGTATAATAGATATATGTATTACATGTCTTTATAATACGAAATAGCTTGAAAAAAACTTGAACCTATTCTTAAAACTGTTTCATAAAAAAATCTAAGCTTTTTGAATCGTTGCTTTTCTAAAGAAACTATTCCGAGATTAGGATAAAAAAGCATTCACAATATGGCTTACGATCATCGCTTAACACAAAGCAAGCTTTATTCATACTTCGAAAGTAACTATCTGTTTATATGTTACGCTTTTACGGCTAAACCGCTGCACTGATTTCAATGAAATTTGGGATGAAGATACTTTGATTCCTGAACAAGGACTTAAACTACATATTTTTTACAATTAAATTAAGTATCTTGTAATCTTTTGCCACAATAACCAGTTTTTGTAAAAAAAGTGATAGCTAGCTCATTAACTACAAGCTATTAAAATTAAATTTTATAAAAATCCCCTACGCGCAAGCTCTTAATCGAGTAATCATACGCCAAAAATGCCTTATATCATTTTGGAAAAAAGCTGATACTCTTACACCGCTGGGCCGATATTAAACAAACATAGCTAAGTATCACGGCAAGGACACAGGCTTTTAAATTAAAACAACCGCATTGAAATCGGTCAATCCGTTTGAGAGCTCACTACCACAGACAGATATACATATACGAAGACGTCGATGTCAAAATTATAATACCCATCTTTCTGGGAGTTAAATGATAGTAATCTTTCTGCATCGGGGGTTAAATGATAGTAATATAATCTTATAAACAAGGAATTTCAGATTTTATTGTTTAAAACATATCGAAATACATATTTACTTTCACGGGGATTTCTCTGATTTGTTTGACGTTTCAACCAGGTTGCACTAGCCGTGGTTACAAGCAGGTATGTAATACCTTTAAATAAGTGATAGCATTAATTCCCGTAAAAATAATTATTAAGTCATGAAACGCGAAAGTTTAAAATTTAGTATATGGAAATATATATAGTAATAAGTTTAGAATAGCTTGTAAAGTCATTTTGTTTTAATAAAAATCCTTTGTTACGATTAATAATAATAACACGACACATCTGGCAAACGACCGTCTAATTCTAAACTAGACAAAGCCTTGTACTATAGTACCCAGACTGCAGATAAACATACTCAAATATAACTAAATACATACATATTATAGATAAATTACACACAGACACAGAACTAATGATAGTTCTTGTCACACTATTATTTGCTCTGAAGTCAAGATTTCTAACATCTACTAACCATACGACGTATATTTTATAATAATGATACCAAAACTAACTAAAATATAATATATAATAAATATTTTAGACATCTAACACACAACGCCATCAAGTCCCAAGCTAAGCAGAGCTTATACATAGAAATCACTCTAACTGCGAAACAAATATTTGCAGATCATCACACACACACATCACAAACATTTGATTTGATCTGGGAATAGAACCCGAGACCCCAAGTCAGCAGTCGCATAAGGTACCACTACGCCACTGAAGCAATCGTAATAATCGCATCATCGATAGCCTTTAACAGTCCACTGCTGCATATAGGCTTCTTAGCGCATGTTTTGACCTGATACATTAGTTAACAAATACATAAGAGAAATTTCTAGATCAAATAAAAAAGAATTCAAATACTAACTGCTTGGATGGTACGTTGTGCTGTCTGAAGTCGCAACGACTGATTTCCGAGAAAGGCGCCCCGTCAACAAATGCCTAGCATAATATGATACTGAGTGATTGCCACTTAATCTTTCTATGAACCTCCCACATGCATTCTTTTCAATTGACGATAGCATATCATAGACAAATTATAAAGTTTTATTAAAACTACTTATTTTGACCTTTAATAAACACAAGTTTATCTGACGCAACAATCAACACCCCGTATTCGAATGCATATTGAGTGAAACAGAATTCACAAACGTCGAAAATTCAGCTTCGAAATTCAAAATAATGAACCATAAAGAATAGAACTTAGCAATATAAACTTGTGACTCTATTCATTTGACATTAGTTTCCGTTAAAAATAACTGAAGAAGGTATTCGTTTCTCATTACTTAAAACATTAATGCCACTCGGCTACAATATAGTACGATGTTCATGAACAAAATGTACTACAAAGTACTAGCAGTAATAAATTATATTCTAACAAAGTGGTACTTTTAACGATTAATGTAAGTACCTCTAAAAGGTAACTAAAAGATTGAAAGGCATGCTTGGCTAAAATTTAGTTCATATGTAATTAATAAAAATAATACTAGGTTAGATCAAAATTATTTCGCCTGAATCATAAAATGTAACAGGTTAAAGTAAAGCCTGAATTAATAATAATACCTCACATATTTTACACATGGCTGTCTTGATTTCTAATAAGTTAGAGCCTGCTATGGTAACCAGACTGTTGCAAATATACTTAAATATTTCTTAATACATACATATTATAGAAAATTGCGTGTATATATTTTACATAAGGTCTAAAAGGGAAGCTTATGCCCAGCAGTGTACTATTAAAATATGTATCTTCAAATAAACATTTGATAAAAATAATTTGAAAATCGCTAGGTATGATTTCTCCTTCCACTATTTCATTCAAAAATGTTTTGGCTTGACTGCCATTCTAGCAACTAGGTTTTTAATACATACCATGCACAAATGACATCAATATTAACGATGAATGTGAACCTTAGTCGTTTCTTTGTCATATGGAAACCAGCGTTCATCACCTCGTAAAGTGTGTGTCGTATGTCGGACTCGAACTGATAAAAAGCACATGGTGTTGAGTCACAAGTGAGTTTATGTCAAGACCCAGTATACCTAGAAAGCCTTCAGATGACTTAGGAAGATTGAGTGGAGATAGATTTTATTTCATTTCATCATCATCAACAGTGTCTACTAGCTCATTTCGGGCATGAATCTCTCCTTAGAAAGGTTTTGGCCTACTATTCCACGTTGGCCAGACTGGTTGGCATTGAGTTGTTTCGAGCTTTCCTTCTCTTTGCAGTGCCATTGTCCTATGTAATGTGCTCCTAACCGGCTCTTAGGACACTCAAGAAGTGAATATTGAGAAAGGTTTCTGTCCTAATATTCCACGTTGGCCAGGCCGGTTGACATAGGGTTTGTTTCTAGGTTTCCATCTCTTTGCAGTGCCATTGTCCTACGTAATGTGCTCCTAACCGGCTCTTAGGACACTCAAGAGGTGAATATTGAGAAAGGTTTTATCCTACTATTCCACGTTGGCCAGAACGGTTGGCATAGGTTTTGTTTTAGCTTTCCTTCTCTTTGCAGTACCTACATAGTGTGCTTCTAATCGGCTCTTACGACACGGTTAATAGGGATGATAATACTATATATTCTTATAGATTATTATTTGTATACTGCGGTGTCACAGGCCAAGCCACGTCATGGACTCAATGTTTCAAAAATATACATATTTGGCAAAAAATTTATTAACTTTTGTCGGGGTTAGTATGTAAGACATATATAAGTGTGACCACTGTTATATGACTGGGTATACTTTATCTATAATATTTGTGTATTTAGAGATATGTAAGTGCTTATCAGCAGTCTGGTTACTGTGGCACAAGCTCTGTCTAGTTTGGGATCAGACGGCCGTACGTGAGATGTATAAAGTCGTTATTAGTTTCTACAATAATTGAATATGTATAAATAACCATGTTTTGCAGTCTAAATAGCGCTGTGTGATTTGTGCCCCAATTTTAAACAAGCTTTGGTCTGCTGCTTTGCTTACGTTAATATCAATTTTGTGTCAATTATTCTGTGATACAAATTAACACATGAGCTATTCCAGAATATAATCTATATATGTGCCAAATTTCTTCTAGATCTGTTTAGATTGATTAAGTAACAAAACTCATACAAACTTTCGCATTCCAATTGTGAGGGTATTAAATAAAATATAAGAAATATTATACTGTAGGTCTGTTAATGAATGTAATAGAGACGAACCATCGACTAAAGGCGATCATGAGACGCTAAGGTTAAATTAGTTAAATAACTGCTAGATTCTAAATTGTGTCTGTTGGGTGTTGTGTGTTGAGAAATATCTCGATCTCAAGTTTAAACATACACAAAGTTTTGAAGAACATAATACTAATAATATGTGGGTAATATAAGTTGGTAAATAGAACACACGATGCTGAGTTTTTGCAAGGAGCTTTTAATGGTTGGTTATGATTTAGTATGTTTTACTAAATCATTTTATTAAAAATTTTAGTAAACTTAAAGTATTTATTATTTTAAATCTTATACAATTAGTATCTCATATTCAGGATAATGACGATATATATATATTTTATTTCAATATTTGCGTAAAAATTTAAAGAAATTGAATGAGACAATAATGTCCGCAAAATATATCTCTAAACTTATTGTCACCCTACATATCAATTCCGTTGATTAAACTTCTTAACAACAAGGCCTTAAACGAAATACATAATTATAACAACTAAAACACACACCAATAAAAATACAAAAATATATACAAATAGAATCTATTTTAAAAACACACTCACCCTTCTATTATTGTAAGCACAAACGATAAACATGGCGCAAAAAGAAAATTTATCAAAAAAAAGAACACTACAACCCGACGCCATTTTGTGAATAAAAATAAAAGTCAAAACGTGACACACGCGCGCGAATTGGTCTCTAACGTTCTAAATTTGAAAAAGTATGACATTTTGATGGATGTAATTCGGTGATATACGAACGTCTACACCGCGCGGTTAGCGAAATCGCACTGAACAACTGAATTTGAATGAAGAACTGACTGAATGACTATCAGAAATAGTCGAAGGGAGGAATTGGACGATGAATATCAAGCGCTGAAGCGCTTTTCTTTTTTAGTTCCGATTTATATTTTGTTTTATGGGAATACATTTCAAAGTAAAAAAACATATGTTAATGTTTGTCCTTCATTTTGGGTCTGTGATAAAAGTATCAAAACAAGAAAACAATGTTTAATGTAAAGTATGATTTCCGGATTTTTTGTCATAGATAAACAGAGCTGGAAGACACATAATAATATGGTACATCGCTCGCGTACGATTCCCGTATAATAGCAAGATGGTGAAACATTGTTAAGTGGAAAAAAAATTGAGTATATTTATGCAAAAGTAAAATATACGTAAAAATTATGATATAATATAATAATTATACAGGTTTAAGCAATGTCTGAAAATGTAATGTTCATAAATAAAGCGCTTTTCAATAAAGCGCTTGTTAACCACACTACTTGAAAATGATCGACCAATCCCAGAGCAATATGTAAACTACAAGCGGCACTCAACATTTTGTTGCAATTTTAATATGTATATGAAACTTTTCTCAGTTCGTTATGATTTGTATTTCGAACGGGAGGGGTCATATTAATTATTATCTGTTATGGCACTAATAGAAAAGTTTTAAATTGTATTTATTTTAATGCATTTAGTATATGTTATAGTGGTTAGGGTCGACGAAATCTTGCCCCCTTAGCCAAGATTTCGTCGATTCTCTATCTACATTGGCTAATTGCCTTTATTCTCCAATACTATTTTATTTTGACCACCTAAATTAGCGGTAAGATGACGTCACTCCTATATATATATTTGTTTTATGTAGAATGTCACCTTGGCTAAGGGGCCTGGTTAGGTTAGCTGTGCGACCTATGCCACACTCAGAATAAATAATTGTGAGACTTAGAAATTTATGAATATGCATATCAATTGTTTGGATGTTGTGTGTACGATCTGGCAAGATACAACAGTACACTGCTAGAAGTATACGACGTGATTTAAAGAGTTAATCGACGACCATTGTCGCGCAGACCCTGTATAGGTAATTGTTAGTTATTTTGCTTAAATAGTCTGCCGTCAAAAGCATCTATGTAGAACCATATTCATGTAAAAAAAATTTAAAGGTTTATATTGTATAAAAATACAGTAAAAAATATAACAACAGCGTATCTTTACGGCTGCATCACAAAGTAGAATATTGTCAAACATAAACAGACATTCCTAGAGCCTTATTTGTGGCAAAAATGTTTATGCCACCAAAATTTTGTGGTAACAAAACCAGAAAATGTCACGAGACGACATCAAAAGGTGAGTATTTTGATAAAAACATTAACATTACCGCGTGTTGAGGATAGAATTTAAAGTGCGCGGGTTATTTTGTTCGTAGCTTTATTTGTTATGTTACTTATCTCCAACGCGAAGAGTATTGTGAATTTTAAACAGTACAGGAACATTAAATTGTTGAAATTTACTTTTTTTAAAGACTTTGTCTTAAAATTTAAATGTATTAATCTCAATAATACTTTTTTAACCTTTCGTGACTTATGGGAAATAATCAAGATTGTATATTAGACTCATAGCTTGTTTTTCAAATGTAATTACTATTGTATATGTTTTTGAAATATTGTAAATGTGTCAGTTGTGAAGGTCCACGAATGTTTATTACATAACGGATTTATCTAAAACTTTTAATGTAAACAGTTATATAGTCATACATCAGAATATTACATAAACTACTTTTCACCACAATGTCCGATAACCACGCGAGTGTAGCCGTGTATGTGTATTTAAAAATACTATAAATTTATACAAAACTAATTGCTTTAACACTTGTTGGCATTTGATTCCAAAAGACCAAATGCAACACAAAAACTAAAATGTTCAAAGTTGCTATCGAAATTCATTGACAAAATTTGCATCTGCCCATGGCACCCTTTTTTAATGAATAAGGATGTCTATCTTTCATTGTGCTCCAGAATAGCCCGACTGGTTTTAAAATAAAAAAAATATCGAGTACAAAAAGCGAACTTCATCGGCTATGGAAGCGAAAAAAGCCGTGTCTTTAGCTAAGTGTCGAACTGTGTAGTAAAGTTTTGGAGCAATGCGTTTGCGGTTATCGCTGACAATAATGGGTTACAATTCGGGTAAAACTTGAAAGAAAATGGGTTTTAAAGAACACAAAAGTTTGAGAAACTTTTATTAAGAATTTCTGTGATACGCTTTTCAATGGACGCTGTCGGTTTTACGAATACTGTAGAGTTCTATATACAAAATTTATAATATGGGTACATATCGTAAAAAATGTTTACCTTCTATGATTTGTAGTGACTTTTTAGCTAACTATTTGAATTTCGAATATCAATTTTGAATAGACAAGACATATTTTTTTTCGAGTGGAGGATTTTGGGTATTGTATTTGAATAAAATTTAAAATGGGGCAGCATCGAGTTCAAGCCTGTCAGTGTGTTGAGTATGAAACGCACATCTTTGTTTCTGCCCAACCAGTTTGGAACTCAGCTATGGACAAAGAAATAGTGGGAAGGGTTAAGAAATCTTCCGGGTCCGTGTTCACATAGCAACAACGCCAGTTTTAAGATTACCGGTTTTAGTCCCTTTGTTCAGTTGAGGGGTTGAAAGAACCTGAATCGGTTCAGGTTCTTTCAACCCTGCTCCTAAATTCAGGACCCCTCTTCGAACTACTGCAGTCTCAGACCAGCAACACGCCCTTCTCGATGCGCCGGTTGGTATAGCGGTTAACGACCCTGTTTGCTTATCCGCAAGTCCAAGGTTCAATTCCCAAACCCAAACAAATAATGATATGAGATGAGTACGATCATTCGTTGTATCCTAAATGTATTTTGTAATATATGAGTATGTTTATCATCAGTCTGCTTACCATGGTACTGGCTAGTCTAGTTTGGGATCAAACGACCGTATGTCCTTATTAAAAAAGCAATAAAGTAAAAAAAAGTACCAAATACATATAAGGCATTCCTCTATTTTGAACTTTAACCCCACGATGTTAAAGTTGAAAATAGCACAGATCCGCTGCCTAACGCTTACGAATAAGTAAATCTCACCTTTGTTAATTCAATCTTATATCAAGCAAAGCCGTGGGCAATAACTTTACACAAACTATCCTTCTGGTTATAGTTTTAAAGTAATTACCGGCCCTCTGAGGAGGTCGAGAGGTCCACAGTCCCTCTTGACCATCCGAGTATAATAATTAAATTTTCGAGATCAAACGTTGAAGTTAAAAATAATAATGTACCTTTGAAATGGCTGGCGTAAGGTAAATGCAAACTTTAGCCAAGCAAAGCTGTAATTATTCTCTTGAGCTGTGAAATAAGGCGACGGTTTTATTACTGGAGAGTTGGCGGGAGCGGGGGCGATAGCTGAAGCTTGTGGTGTTGATATTTTGTTGATGGAACTACCTTCTCAACTTTCGTGTTGTAAACGTACGATAAACTACATGGTCATATAAGTCATGTCCTTGTATTGTCAGATGTTTTATCCAGGGCACTGGTCAAATCTGGATTTTTTTCAGAGACTGGTTGAAAAGCATGTAAGTTTTTGATTTATTATAGATATTGTTGTAGTATTTGAAACTTTAGTTAGTAGATTTTTTGCCAAACACGTCACTAAATAAAATATAATTTATGTACTAATGTTTAGCGTGATATGTTAAATGCGTAAAAAGCAGTAAAATACATAAATGAAAATAGGGGGAATCTTTACAGAGTACTATAATAATAGTATAAAAATTGTTGTCTATATTTCATAATTGTTTTTATGGAGTAGTTTGTACGGGCAGTCCTAGTGCTACTCATTTTAAATAACAATGTCTCTGGTAACAGCTCCGCTACAGCTTATGAAGAAAAAAGTCGCTACGCTCATCACCATACCGACACCCGACCTACATACCACAATGGGCATGATCTTTTAACGCCACGCTTTGTTCAGTAAATGTGTTCTCCGTTAATAAGACTTAATGTATGCGTTACGTCACCGTGGTGACGTAGTACATTTTATAAACGGTGTGTTAAAACTGGACACGTACTGTGCTAAATAAATTTACACAGGGTGTTCCTGAATATTAATACTTTGGAAATGTTTTTTTTAGTTATATATTTTTTGCAGTGTTACAAGGGTAGACAGGATATTCTTATTGCATATCCGTGGTGGTACATACATATGGTGATGGATTAAGAATAAGGAGTGTTACCACCCCTATTCACCCCGAGGGTATCGTAAGAGCCGACTTACTACCAGGACAACAGCACTACGAAGAGAAGGAACATTTGAAAGCCTTTTTTTCTTTTTTTACGTGTGGAAACCCCCGAGACGGGAGAGATCCGGGAACCGCTTTCTTACGCCATCCGGAAACATTTGAAAGCCTATACCAACCCATCTGGCCAGGGTGGTGCAGATGCCAGGACCTCCTTGCTAAAGAGAGGCCTATGACCAGCAGTGGAGAGGTCAGCTATTTATTTTGATGATAATGATTCGAACCCGAGAAAGAACATCTAAATCGTAACAAAGATTGTTATACAACTTTTCTGTTTCCAATATTCTAATAATTATCGTAAAAGGTTGAGTTAAATTTATTGTTATAGCAATTGTTATGAGCGGCGGCCATCTTTGTTAGCGAATACGTTCGTGTATTGATTTCTAATTTATCTGAGAAGAAAATATGAATGTACGTAGATGTCGTCCAATAGGTATGATGACAGTAATCGAGAAATACTAAAATTATGTATTTATGTGATGAAATGGGGTTTATAAAGTATAAAAATCATATTTATTTTCATATTTAGCGCGAGATTAATAGTTAATTAAGAATAATAAAACTACAAAATATAGCAATCCGCCATGTTAATTTGAACACCAATCACAAACACTTTGTTTGGATATAACCAACGATCACTTTACTGTTTAAATAGCGATAATTGACACTGGTTGACAAATGATGACGTCGCGTCTGCGACGAAACGTCAAAAACAGTCGCCATGACACCACCGAGCGTTTTGGCGTATATTGATGATAACTATTTTTGCCAAAAGGAAAAACTTCCGAAGATGTTAAAACAATTTTTCAAGATTATTTGTTCTGCCTTTAAAAACTACTCTAGTCTTGTAGACGTTAAACTATTGCTTAATCTCTGTAACAGTCGGTTAAGAAGCCGACGAAAAAAGTATACTTGCCCACGGAAGGCTTTTGCCCGCAGCTTCGCTCGCACTGAAGTAGACATTTTCCTCCTGTATTTTATCCCTGTACATCTTTTCATATATTTCCAAAATTCCTTACATAGCTAACTTACATTATATAAAGAACCCACATGCAAAATTTCAGGATTTTAGGTTCAGCGGCTTGCGCTGTGTGTAGATCTCTGTGTATCTTAGTCAGTCAGTCACCTTCCTCTTTTATTTAAATAGATATCATCCAAGCTATTATAAAGAATGTATTGATATCTCATATATTATAATCTGTTCAGTAATTAAAGCGCTACTTTGGAACATACACACGTATACTGTCAAAACTATTACCCTTTCTTTTGTCTTAATTGGACAAAAAAGATAATAAAAGCTGTAACTTTATATTTAACCTTTTAATATTGAAGTTAAGGTAACAAAAACATGGCCTAAAACGAAAGTAATAATTTTAAACCAGGAACCACAAATTTTCATTTTTTTTACTAAATATTAAATTTTTTCATAGGATCCACGTAACTGGGTATTAAACTAGAAATTTCTTTGGGTAAGCTTAATTAAATTAAGATGCTTTTTACGGTCAAATTTCTTTGTATTGTGATGAAAAAATTATCTATATAAAGGCAGCTTTTGCCCGCGGCTCTTCTCGCGTATATATTGATTTACGCTGTAAAGAGTAGCCTATGTCTTTACTCAAACATCAAAGCGCCTCAATACCAATTTTCATTCATGCTGGTGCAGTAGTTTATCCGTGGAAGCATTACAGACAGACAGAGTTCCGTATTAACCGACTTCGATTAAAAAAAAAAATGTCTGTTACCTCATAACTTTCGACTGGGTGAATAGATTTTGGTGATGATTTTTTATTTGACATTTTGGCTTTTCGTGTGGTCCCATTTCAATTTGGTCCAGTTCTTGAAGGCGGAGTTCTTTTGGTAAGAGTTTGTATTGTGAATTTATAATATAAGTACGGATTATTTACCCTGACTGACTAATCCATCCACTCGGGGTCTAAACCGTTGGAGCTGCCAATTTGTCATTTTCACAACTCATATTTTCGATATCGTAAGAACCCAATAAAAAAGGCAATCAAATGTATATAAAGGGACATAAACAAGTTCGTTATTTTAAAGTTAGGAACTCGAAATAAGAAGTACTAAGAACATAAAAAAAATCCTCTTGTTGTTTCACGGAGAGCACATTAAGATGTCGGCCCCGGCCATCTATACTAATACATATTATAAAGCTGAAAAGTTAGTTTGTATGGTTGAACGAGCTAACCTCAGGAATCCAACAAATGACAGATGACTGCCTCTGTGGCGCAGTAGTAGCGTATACGACTCCTGTTAGACCAAATGTTCGTACGATCTGCGATTATTTGATTCGGAGTTTGGGTGTTTTCTATGTATAATATGTATGTATTTACGAAACAAAAATTTTTATTTATATCAGTTGCCTAGTACCCATAATACAAGCTCTACTTAGCCTGGGACTAGATGGCGGTTTGAGTTAGATGTCCGAAATATTTCGCAAAATATTTCTATCTATTGATTAAGACAGCATCAATCGAGTACTGGTCCCATTTGAAAAAAAACATTCAGTGTTAGAAAGCCCAGTTATCAAGAAAGGCTGTATATCATCACTCTTCAATAAAAACGAGCGGAGTATCAATAAAATATGTTGCGAAAACTTTCTTTTGAGAACTTCCATTGCGTTCGCTGCGTAAACAGTTAGGTCCCCTGGTATAGTATAAGTACGGGATAGAAACAAGGTATTGTTTAAATGATCTGTGGTTGGTTCACAGACCACTTTGTACGGGTCATGAGCCCAGTTAATCAGAAAATATTTGACAATCAGTACGGGTAGTCTTTTAATGATTGTACTGAACTTTAATATCACCAAATACTTGGGTTATGGAGATCTGATAGCAGTCAGTCAACATAACAAATTGAAGTTCAGACGCATTGTTGTAGACTTAAAAGTGACCCCGAAGATTGGGATTAAAAAAAAAACTTTGAGCATCATTTGTACAAAACATCTAAACACACACAGATATAAAATGACCCAATAATACAAACACACACACATATGTACATATTATTGAGTATGTGTGCGTCTGATAACATTTTGATAACAATAATGTGTCTTATTATGATATTTTTATTTTAATGTGTGGATCAATGTACTCATAAATAGGAAGCTATTTAAACACTTCTAATCTAGAGGTTGCGGGTTCGGTTCCCGTCCAGCACAAATAACTTTGAGATGAGTAAAATCATTTGTTGTGGTGTATTTTATCTATGATGTTCTCTCCTAGCCGATGACGGCCACAGCGGCCAGTCTCAAACGGAGACCAGCCAACTACGCAGGAGATATTATAGTGCACAAGAGTGTGCGCAAACACAGGTGCACTCTCTGTTCCCTCTCTCTCAAATCCGAGGAGATGGTTAACCGACACGATCAGGAAGAGAACAGGCGCAGGACCGACAGTTTTACGTGCTCTCTGAGGCTTGGAAGTTGGGTCTAAACCCCCGTGGGGTTTAGACCCCAACTTCCAAGCCTTGAGCTGTTATCAAGTATTTATATAATCAGAAAAAAACTCAATAACACTTTTTGGCCCGACTCGGGATTTGAACCCGAGACCTCTTGATTGGCAGTCGCATACTTCAATCGCTAGACCAACATGTATACATATGTTGTTTATCGGACAATCAAAAAGTACAAACTGTAGTAACCAGACTTTATTAACAGTTACCATAGGCTTGAGGGTTCGATTATAGGGTTCGATTCCCGTGTTGGATCAAATGTTAGTATATTTATCTTCAAATATTTTCGTTATATATATTTACTGAAAAGGTATATTTGAATTTATATCCGTTTCCTCGTACAAATAGTACAAGCTCTGCTTAGTTTGGGACTAGATGGCGTTGTGAGTACAGTCCCTGCATAGTTTGCTTAATGTTTATCAATTTTTGTGACAGATAACTACGAAACCGTCGAAGCAACTTTGAAAAAACGATTTCTTTGCATCGCCCATATTTTCATTAAGGACGTAGGACGTCCACAGGCCAGGGGGAGCGATGATTTGCGCAAGATGGCTGGCAGGAGCTGGATGCGAGAAGCCATAGATCGAACACGAGGGAGAGCCACTTCGGCATGAATGGGCCAGCTCGACCGGAGTGATACCACGGCCTCACATAAAACCGGCGTAAAATAGCGCTTGCGCTGTGTTTTGGCGAGTGAGTGAGGATACCGGAGGCCATACCCTAACCCTTTCACCCATCCAGTCCGGCAACGCACTTGTAACCCCTCTGGTGTTGCAGATATCCATGGGCGGCGGTAATCGCTTACCATCAGGCGATACGTTTGCTCGTTTGCCCCCTATCCCATAAAAAAAAGGGAAATTTCAAAAAGGTCAGTGAATAAAGGCTTTTGTTATTATTATATTTATTTATTATGTAATAAAAAGTATCCTATTTTACTTCTGATATCTCCAAGAATACGTGCATAAAGTTTCGTAATGATCGGTTAAGTAGTTTTCCCGTGAAAGCGTAACATACCAACTTACATTTACGTTTATAATATCAAGTATACAGTGTGATTAAAATGTGCCTGTCTTCCAGCTAATCAGCTATTTCTGCCAATGTCAAGTGTTTTAGGTCTTCAAATCTTAAGTCTTCGAGTCTTAGTCGTAATGAATAATTATAAAAACTATAAAATATATGAATAATATGAAATGGGGACAGTCTTTTGATAAAATAAAAAACGACCTACGAAAAATTTACTTGTAAAATGTACCTAGCTATTTAAATGACACTATTGACAATTGACAAAGAGAATAAGCTTTCATTTAGTATATATTCGTATATGACTGCCTCTGTGGCGCAGTGGTAGCGTATGCGACTGCTGTGCTAGAGGTCTCGGGTTCGATTCCTGAGTCGGACCAAATGTTTGTATGATCTGCAAATATTTGTTTCGGAGTTTGGGTGTTTTCTAAGTATAATATGTATGTATTTACAAAAAAAAAGTATATATGTATTAATATCAGTTATCTAGTACTCATAGTACAAGCTCTGCTTAGTTTGGGGCTAGATGGCGTTGTGTGTTAAAATGTCCGAATATATATTATATACCTTATTCTCATACTTCATTAAATAGGGTATGATAATAAAATATTTAAGGGTGTCGGAGGGTGCGGAAACGTAGAGATAACAACCACAACTAAAGCATTCCGGTTCACATCGGAAACTGGATAAAAGGTGTAAATATTGCCAGATTAAAAAAAGGTGGGGGGAATATAATGGTTTGGGTAAATAGGTCATTTGATTGTGGTATGTGTTTTCAGCTAGTGTAAGGGGTAAATGATGCAGTTACATGACAATAGGCCGCATAGTGTGGGTCACCATACACCACGGACAATCACAGGTATATGAACATAATTACGTAATTGTACTGTAGGTTCTGATTCCCTTGCGAGGGTTGAAAATTGGCAGCGCTAACGATTTTTTTGGGACTCCCCCTTAAATATTTATTTAAAAAATTAAAACAAATATGATTTTTTTGGTCGTTTTTGCTCGATATTGATAACGGCAACAGGTGGACGCTTGAAATGTTTAGATAATCCTCACTCACTCGATGAAACACAGTGCTGTTTCACACCGGTTATCTGTGAGGCCGTGGTATCACTCAAATCGACCCGGTTATCTGTGAGGCCGTGGTATCAGTCCACTCGTGCCGTGCGACATTCATGCCGAAGCATGACTCTTTCTGGGTAACATTCTGTTCGCGATAAACTCAAAAAAGTACTGCACGAATTTCTAAGCAGTTTTTACTTATACGAGTAAATAGAGTGATTCTTGATTAATGTTTTCGTATATAATTGTAAATTCTCTGAGTATATTGACTAAAATATTACGACATTTGATGAAGATGTCGGAAAAAATAAGCTACACATCTCAGAGAAACATGGGCATATTTTGCGTAATGAACCCTTGCAAAGCCGGGGCTGGTAGCTAGTAATATTATAACTTTGAAGTAACCGTTGTATGTTATGCTTTCACGGTTAAGCCGCTGCACCCATTTTCATAAAATCTGTCATGGTGATACTTTATTTTTAGACTAAAGACTTAGGCTACTTTTTATCGCAATAACTGACATACATGCGGACGAAACCGCGGGCAAAGCTTTATCTACAAATGTTTGCATAACTGAAAACCTTCTAATTTAATTGAAAAAACATATAATTCCCTTAACGAAACAGTCATATGTTCAATTATTCCGCCATCTTGTTCAGAAAAAAGCAATAAAAAAATAAAACATACTCGGTAATGAACTCACCTATCCGTAGAGCCTTGTGGTCAGTGCCTGTAAATATAAAAAGGTTGTATTAGCGACCCTCATATCGTAGTAGGGGTAGGGAGTGTACATTAAAGGGTAGATTCAGGATATATCCTATTTCAAAGATAAAAGTTGTGAATCGTGTAACGGTTTTTTTATGTGTGGAGTTTGACAGCTGTCAAATTGACGATTTTTTTACATTCCTTTCTTTTCGTCGAGCACTTCGACATAGAAGTTATTTGTAAGTTTGTAGGAATCAATTTTCTTTATCTTTTCTAAAAATTTTCTTGTTATTAATTAAATAGGACAATATATGTTCGGAAATACTTGTGTATACGTTTGAATACACAGGGACTTGCAATTGTCGATGGCATTGTTGAAGTTTCACCATAAAGAAATGAAGGAAAATTTAATTTTAGTTGCTGTCATATGTTTCTAACTTAATATATTTATATATGTTTTATCAAATATATTCATATCTATATTAATATTACAAAGAGGTATTTGAAATGTCGTGCTACTGTCACATGCTTCGCTTCAGTTGGACGCAAAAGATTAGAAACGTTAATGTGCTCCAGTGCGAAAAAAACTCCTAAAATACTATGTAAAACATCAAAAAGCACACAACTGAATATCTCGGTCATGTGCTTAGGCACGAAAGATATATGCTGCTTTAACTGATCATGATGGGCAAGGTGGAAGTGAAGAGACGCGCTGGACGAAGGAAAAAATCGTGGCTACGTAATATCCGGGAGTGGACCGGTATCACCTCCATTGAGAAACTGTTCCGCCTAGCTAATGATAACGAAGAAGCTGACGAACAACCTTCAGGATTGAAGAGGCACCCGAAGAAGGAGAAGAAGAATATTGCAAAGCTAGATAGTTAGATTGGTGAATGCCGTAATCACAGAAACTGCTGTTTCGAATTGAAAAAAACTTTTAGTGTTAGTTAGTATATTTATCGAAGAAAGTACTATGCTATAAAGCTTTACACTGTCACTTATATAAGTTTTAAAAAAAAATCTTACAAAACGGAGAGATCCCATTGAGTAACCTTCATGAATTGCGAGCGAGCTAGTGAAAATAAAAATCCTCAATAAATTTAATCAAAGATAATGTAACAAACACAAACACATAGCTATCGAACGTTATCATTCACAAACACTGTTACCCTACCAATAAAAGTACCCTTAATTAAGGTAACCGCTATTACACCCCCAATTATCCATTATCCACGTACAATGTAAAAACATTTACAAAAACATTTAATGAGTCCATAAAAAGCCATGGATATCCTACTGTTTGCGGTTGAAATCCGGTCGTAGCCGGTTCTAAGTGGTTCCTTTCTCGTTCGAACCGGATAAAACTGGTACTTTCAAAATAATATGATTTTTGTAGCTATCAAGTAGTATTTTCCCGCTTTTTATTCGTAATAATATTATAAATTCTATAGTACATTTCACAGTTTAAATGCTGTACCGATTAAAAATTAAACTACATCAGATAATCAGTCAAATAAATAATAAATAAATATGTTCAGACATTTTAACACACAACGCCATCTAGTCCCAAACTAAGCAGAGCTTGTACTATGGGTTACTAGACAACTGATATCAATACTAATATATATATATATTTATTTATTTGTAAATACATACATATTATACATCCGACTCAGGAATCGAACCGAAATAAATAAATAATTAATTTAAAAATTATTGTAATATAAACATTTTTTTTATGGAATTGGGAGCAAACGAGCATACGTATCGCCTTATGGTAAGCGATTACCGCCGCTCATGGACACCCGTAACTCCAGAAGCGTCACAAGTGCCAGCATTGGGGGATGGGAATGAGGGGAAGGGTTGGATTATGGGCTTTCTGTATCCTCACTCACTCGGTAAAACACAGCACAGGCGCTGATTCACACCGGATTTCTGTGAGGGCGTGGTATCACTCCGGTCTGGCCGGCCCAAGCATGCCGAAGCGTGGCTCTCCCACGGTGAAAACATATTAGACAAATGTCAAATTCACCACATCATTATGGTCTTAGAAGAAACTGTCCACGAACACAAATATGCAAGTGAAACCCTACCTTAGTTGAAAGCCATAAGGTTTTATTTAGTAACATTGTAAGTGGCTTTTAAAACTCATATTCATTACATCATACATAGGCTTCGTTATGTGTGTATAATATTATTATATCGTTAATGGGTGCGTCTAGGCGACAATGTGTGTCTTGCACTTGCTTCTTGCCTCCATTTGTAAGTATATTCCTTTGTTCTGTTATCGCCGCAAAGAGTAGCTAATGTCCTTCCTCAAGAATCAAAGAATCTCGATGCCAAATTTCATTGAAATCGGTGCAGCGGTTTAGCCGTGAAAGATGGATAGATAGACAAACAGACAAAGTTAAATCAGGAGTCTGGTTATTATAGTACAAGCTCTGTCTAGTTTTGGATCTTGCGGCCGTGTTTGAGATATATCAAGACATGTTAATTTGAAATATTCGAACAATTGAAAACCCTGAACCACTTCGAAGCGGTTTAAACCGGCTTCAAGACCTCGACGGCTGTGCGAAATATATATTTTTTAACTTCCGTCGCCAATTACATTGATTCCCAAGTACTTTAATTAATGACTACAGTTTGTTGGGAAGTTTGCACGGAAAAGCGGCCTCTGGTGGCCGTAATTGGTAGTTTTATGTTACCTGTAGCGGGCGGGTTGAAATTTTAGAATTGTGATTTCAAAAGTTTCGTCAAACTTTACAAATTGATGGACATTTAATTTTGTAAAGGCATTTTTCATTTCAAGCGGGTTGATTAAATTGGAGTTTTGTAGGTATTTAAGGGTTGAAAATTCTGAAGGGTTGTCGATGAAATTTTAAATACAGTTTGAACGAATCAGAACTCAGGTACCGAGGTTAACGATTATCAAGAGCGATCGGAAGTAATATCTGTCTCTTTCTAACCTATTTATTTATAATCTTTTAAAACCAAAAAAATATTTTGTAAAATGTCAAGACATTAATTACAATTTTTTTAAAACACCTTCTTGCTTCAATATGATTCTATAACGTGTGTCAAGTTATAATAGAAAATGTTAACCAATCACATAACTTTTAATTTCATTCTACAAAGTGTACTAATATATTTGAATATTTCGTAGCACGGACATCGGGGGGCGTAGCTCAGATGGTAGAGCGCTCGCTTAGCATGCGAGAGGTACCGGGATCGATACCCGGCGCCTCCAACCACTTTTTACATTTCGTTTCAGTGTTTATTTCTAGATTTCTAAATAGGCACGCGTAGTCACTGAATTGTAAAGTAATATCTAACCGCGCTTTCTTGTAAATCTTTTGCTGTGCATTGAGTTGTTCGAGTGTAATGTTGATATTTCTGTATGAATATGAATGTGAGTTTGTTCTATTCGATAATAGATGGCGAAATATTTTTGTATAGTGTTAAAAATATGCCTAGATTTTAGTATTCCTTATCTATTCTACTTCACTATTCTATTCTAACATCACTTGATATATATACCACATGCAACGCCCATTTTTAGCTAACTAAAAGAAAGGGATGTACATTTTTACCCAACGTGAAAAAAGGACGGTTATGTATATTTTTTTGGCACGCCCTAAGCGGCTTGTCGTATTTTTTTTAGAGTGGTGTCAATAGATTGGTCTTAGTCGTAATAGTGATAATTAAAAAAAACAAATAAATAAAAAACGCAGCCAGGTTTTTCAAAAAAAAAAATCCTTGTTTATAGATATTTTTATCATTTTTGGACTGATTTTAAGATGTATTTTTTGCCTAAAGGTATTTCTGTTACTCTTTCACTCAAAAACTACCAATCGATTTTTTAAGAAACTTTGGTCATGCATCAGAAAAATCAGAATAACATATTTATTACTTTTTAAAGCTATACCCAACATACACGCAGGCGGAGACGTTGACAAAAGATAGTATAATATAGTTATGAAAGTTTTTACATACTTAAATCTTACTCAATTTTAGACTGTATCAAATAATGTGTCTGATTAGGAACTATATGAAATTCAGGAACACAGCTTTGAATTTAGACATTAATTACCTAATGGATCCCTGTAAAAACCGAATAAAAACACCCTATTAAAAACGACAAAATGTATTTATAAATATTATTAATATCTGTAGGCATTCAAAGCTAAAACAAAATGTTTATAAAAATCAAATCGAAAAAGAAATTACATATTTACAAGAACTAACTCAGAAAAAGTTAGCCATTAGACGCTAGATTACGCGCCAAAGATTGACATTTTCATATCGAAGTTGGCGCCAAATCTGACGTTTGATTTGCAAATATCATTAGGCAAGTGCGATCGTACTATGTCGAGCCTAATGCTGAATTTAAGATAAATATCTGTTTGTATCGAGTCTAGTTATTTATATTTCGTTTTGAAATATCTATTTTTATCTATTGGACAGATGACGATTCGAAGAAAGTGGCTGGAAGAGGATGGATGTGGAGTGATAAATATAAAGACTGGAATGGATGGCGCCTCTTGGAGGAGACCTTTGTTCAGTAGTGGACGATGATAGCTTGATGTTTAATCGACTTTAAAAAGGAGACGGTTTTAAATTCATCGGAATCCTTTTATCTATCTTGGACAAGAGAAATGTGTCATGTTTTTAAGGTACGTGAGGGGTACAACGCTATTGTAAACACTTACAACTCCTGATTTATTATTTATATTTAGTCATTCAAATAAGTTATGTGGCGCTCATAGCCCAGTTGCACTCGGTGATTAGAAGCAATCATCGAGGGTGAGCAACGATGGCGCGGTCAGTACCTGGATGGGTGACCGCTGGTGGCATGTTACCATGAGCGTCTCCGTGATTCGGAGGTCACGTTAAGCAGTCGGTCCCGGTTGTTATCATACGATAACAGTCGTGAAGCTTAGTTGGAGGCCTTCGGGCGGCTTAAAAACATCCAACGGCAAGATTTACGTAGCCACAACGTATTCTTGCCAGTCCCCAACCCGCACTGGGCCAGCGTGGGGACGTATGGCCTTAACCCTCTCCTGAGAGGAGACCCGAGCCCAGCAGTGGGACATTATGGGTTGCTGTTTGTTTGTTTTGTTTTAAATGTAGAAGGATGGGTGTCCTTAAATGGCACACGATTTAAGAATCTAATGTTGCTACAACAAAAAAGTTTCGTACAGACTGTTTTCTGTTGTTTTCATCTATTAATACTTTATTTGTGAATTCAACTGTTGTTGAATAGACAAATTGACTGTAAATAGATAAATCATTCCTGAGAAAGGTTCCCACGATAATAAAACCAGTGAGAGAGCTATTTTTAAATAAAAATTAAACAAATTTCTAACAGAGAATCATCATATGTATTAACTAAAAAAACACAAACATCAAACTTTATTTCAATCGCATCCATCCAAATTCATCCGATACATTAAATATTCATCCACTTCTATCTATGCCCCAGTGTAATACAACTTCGCTCCGCTAAATCTGATTTGTGCTGGCGTAAATTGTATTTAAGTTGTTATGAATAATTGGTTGGGCTATAAACCTGGACTGCAATCGGTACTAATATTATAAATTCTAAAATAACTGTCTGTTTGTAACGCCTTCACGGCTAAATTATTGCACCGATTTCAATGAAATTTAGAATGGAGATCTTGAGGAAAGACGTAGTGTACTCTTAAGTTACATTCACGCGAGTTGAATCTTGGACAAAGCCCATGTGGTATTTTACAAATGAAAAGAAACGAATACAAAGAACACTTGTTTGGTTTTATGAAACCACGGTAATAGTGAAACATTTTTTCACATGCAAGTAAATAAATCTAATAAAGTCAATAAATAACAACATTTACATTAAACACTGACAAAGATAAACAAATTAGCGTGGAGCACTGGCACACCGTCCGATTGGCCACTGGACACTGGCCGACCAACACGCGCGTCACGCGACATGCGACATGCAGACCAAAAAAATTGAGACGCTGTAATAAAAGTTTCAATTTAAAACACCTAGGCTTAGACCAACAATTTGTGAATTGTTTGTTTGAGGCCATGTAGGTATGAAATGACAAAACTTAGCGCAATAGAAAACGGCGAAAATCCGCTAAAATCACGCTTTTCATGCAGTCAACAGTTCACATATAGTTTATCTATAAATATGTTTAGACTCAATATTTTATATGTTTTCTTTGTATAATATGTATGTATTTACAAAAAAAAGTATATAAGTATTAATGTCAGTTGTATAGAACCTATAGTACAAGCTCTGCTTAGTTTGGGACTAGATGGCGCTGTGTGATAAAATGTCTTTCTGAAATAAATATGTCACAATATCGTTTGAAAATTATTCCATAAAAAATAATTATGGAATATACTTAACATCTTCATCGTGTTGTGATTAGGAATGTTGAGAAAAGAATGACGTTATGTTTCAAAATAACCTCCTCTCCGAAAGACCGAAAACTATCGTCTTGAAAAAAACAATTTTTAGTTAAACATTTCATAAGTCGAAATTCAAATTTTAAACTCACAAACGTATCATAAGCAGCTTGTACAACAGAAATTTACTAATCTCGTACCCTGTAGTTGTTTTAAACAAACGACAAAGACCGCAAAATCCAAAAACGGGACCACAATCCGATTTTTGCTATCAACTGTCTGCCACCACAAACGCGGCTTATTTTGCACAATAAGGTTGGGAGAGAATTATTCGCCAAAACTTTAATCTACGGCAGCCAACTTACAAGTTAGACGGACTAAAATGTCCATGAACGTTATAACATCGCATAAATTCAAAGTTTTAGCCTCCAAACGGGCAAAACTATGCAATCGAATATTTGGCAGCAGAATTTGTGTACAGCGCCATCTACCGTCAAATAGCGCGAATTGCTGAGCTTGAAGTATGCCGTGTTGATTTATTGGAACATAAAAAGCATTAAGCTTGTTCAGGGGATATTTTGATCGGTATTTGGTAATAGATTTGTAATATTTTGTTGTCGGTTTGAAATTTTATACTCAAAAACATGGCTTTTTAAACCTTTCCGGGGGTAAATTACGTAAGTATACTTTTGTATCTTTTCATTTAACGTTTTTCGATGGAGTTTAATATTATTTTAGATTGGTAACGTAAAAAAAATATGTTTATTTATTCTGGTGTCTTCAGAATAGCTTGGCATTCAAGAAATCTTTAAAGATCAGAAAAACAACTTAACACGATGAATTTACTGTGTACAAGTTGACTGTTCGAGATTGATTGTCAAATTTAATGGTTCATAGTATAAAGTAAGTTTAGAAGTTCAAAAAAATAGTATCTTACTTATCTTAGTTCAAAGTAACATATCGGATATTTAAACTCTAGTAAGACAGGGTAGTATTGTTGCAATATACATACAAAGTGTATGTATAAAGGTGCTGTATTTTCGGACACACTTAACAAACGGATGAAAATAATTCTTCTATTAATACTCTTTGTAAATACTCTCTCGGTTAATTTGCAATAATAAAAAATAACAAACAATATCTCCATTTGTGAAGACATCACTATTGTCTAACTATACAGCCTTACACTTAATTAACTACTGCCTACTAACTGCCTGTTATTGTAATTATTGGTTAGTTGTGTTGCCAGTAAATAAGAACAGACTCCCAACACACAGCTAACGCTACTTTGGGAGTCAGGGATGAACAGTGTCTTGTAATCCATTTTTGTTACAATAAAGATCTATTACTCATTATCATAGACGAAAATGTGTTGGTTTAAAATATTTTTGGTAGTTTTCACATGTCCCAATTGAAAATCAGCGTCAGACAGTTTGTCCGACACAATGTTGAATTGGGTCCTTTTTTGGTCTTGCAAAATTGTTATAATGTTACCTCTTTTATTGTCAAAATAAATCTTTTTTCTTCCTTTCTTTCTTTCGTTCTTATCTCACAATGTTACAGGAACACTGATTGTCAAGTCACAAAAAACATCTTACATCTTAACACAAAATCAACAACAAAATATAATATTACCTTGTTTGGGAACCAGGGGACCCCCTTCTTGAAAGTATTTTAATTTCAGTATGTGTAAACTTTCTGTGTTCACTTTCTTTCATTAATAAAGTGTTTTTATGGTACCAGGGGCACGCTTACGCTTTGACTGGTCCATAATTTCAAAGTCGCTCATCGTGCTATAGAGAGGGCTATGCTCGGCGTTTCTCTAAGGGATCGCATCAGAAACGAGGTGATCCGACAAAGATCCAGGGTCATCGACATAGCCCATAGGATAAGCAAGCTGAAATGGCAGTGGGCTGGCCACATTTGCCGAAGAACCGATAACCGTTGGGGTAAATGGGTTCTTGAGTGGAGACCGCGTCTCGGCAAACGTAGTGTAGGACGTCCACAGGCCAGGTGGAGCGATGATTTGCGTGGGACGACTGGCAGGAGCTGGATGCGAGAAGCCATAGATCGAACTAAGTGGCGTGAAATTGGAGAGGCCTATGTCCAGCAGTGGACTGCGATGGGCTGATGATGATGATGACCTATAAGGGCAAACGAGGAGACGTATTGAACAGTGTGTTGTTGGTGTTCCTGTATAGCAACAATCTAAGTGAAACATAGTGACTGAACAAAATAAATGGTCAAGTGTGATCGGGCGAAGGACCGACAGCTTTACGTGTTCACGGAGGCACGGGGGTTCAGACCCCAACTTCCAAACTCCGAGCTTTTATTAAGTATTTCTATAATCAGAAACACCCAATAACACTTTTGGCCCGATTCGGGATTCGAACTCGAGACCTCTTGATTGGCAGTCGCATACGTCAACCGCAACACCAATCAGCCGGTTAATGAATGTGCCTGTAATGAATAGATAAATCCTTTTTGTGAATCACACTCCGAAACTCAATCAGTGAATAAATTTTCGAGTCTTTGATGTTTACCCAAAATAACTTAATATATTTATGTACTAATTACACTTCAGTGTTACTCGCGGTATAATAACAACCCCGAGTAAAGCCTTAAGGCAACTTTAGTCTTAAAAAACCGTATGTTATCTAGAAGTGAAAGTCGTGTCGAAATGAATGCAGCCAAAGAGATTAAACGGAACAAGCTGACACACGTAGCTTCGCCTGCGTCTCTTTTCAAACATACCCGGCTCCTATTGGTCTAAGAGTGATGTTAACTATCCTGTTTTAGGTACAAAACAAAGCACAGATTGAAAAGAAACGTGAAAATCAGTTAGACAGTTTTATAGTTCCTCGTAGCAACAAATTATGTAAAATAATAAGAAAAGGAACAAAAGGAACTATTCGAACGCAATTTATATACTATCTCGGGAATGTTTGACATTAACTTGACATTCAAATGTCAAATTTGACAATGAATTAATGTTAGTGTTGCCATTTTGTAAATGTCAGTCTTCCCAATTTATTGGGGTGTATTATATGTTATAATTGTACATTGGAAAAGAAACTGTTTACTGGGACTTGTGATCTAATAATCGGTTATGAAGAAACATTTGAATTGACATGAAATTTATTATCTTATAATACCAAAATAGTAAGTTTATACTAAAATAAATCATTTCCCATTATTTGAAGTGTGAAATACACGTATTAAAAAACGCGCCAAAATTAACAAAATGACCGCTTTAAGCCTTTTACACACTGCCACATTATCCTCTGTGTAATAGATTGTATACGTAATTTAAATAACCGTTAAATGGTATCAGTTACACAATAAATGAAAACTCGTTTAAAATTTCATTCGAAATTAAATACCACGTCACCTGTTAATCTCAACATTTCAATAAAAGGCACCCCATTAAATCCCCATCAAGGAAATCAATCATAACGCGACAGATTAAAAAGAATTTATTCAAAACCCTGGACAAAGTTAGACGCCTTTCACCTTTCCATCTCATACAATACGTTGTACACTTTTATCTATTGATTGTACTTTTTCATTTACTTGCTAGGGGTGGGAAAGGCCACCCTCTCTTTGTAAAAATGTAATTTGCACCGCTCTATCTCGAGTTTTTATTATGAGATATTTTTCTAAAGGCCGACTGTGAAAATGTCTTTGCCTCGTTTTAAAAAGCGCGTAACTGTTAAAGTAATAGTTTGAATTTTGTTAAAGTGAATTTTGTATTTAGAATGTTTTTAAACGCTGTACTGATGGGGTTGTGTTTTAAATAACGCAATAACGTTGTTGATAGTCGCTTTTGTAGGAACAGTTATACATAAAATATATTCAGTGTATAATTACTTTGTAAAACTTTAAGTCTCTTTTTTTAGTTAGTGATTATAACGATGTCATCGTAACATCAAGTAAATAAAAATAAACAAATTATTTGATAGGATTTTGTAAGAAGGTACCAAGGGACTAGACTAATTACGGAGGACAAGAGCATAGTAAAAAGAAGGAAATATTGGAACAAATCCTATTGCAACCAACCCGCCTGGCCAGCGTGGTATACTAGACTATATATCTTTTCTAATCAGAAGCCGCTTCTCATACAAGCACTGGAAAAATTAAGATTGTTATAATGTATACAACTCATATCACTCATTGGGCATTTATTTATGATGTAAACTGCAGATAAATATATATTAAGGAGCACGATTATGCTAAATATTCCATTTTCTTATGTATACGTATAATTTTGTAAATGTTAGCTGGCATCAGAAGGCCTTTACTATCAATGTAACGGTGTGCTTGTTTGCTGATTTAGTGGTATAAAAATGCAAATGCTGCCGTTAAAGGAAGAGGTAACGGGGATTAAATACAACGCTCCCTTTTTAAGTGTTCGCATTAATGTGCTAAGCTTGTGTGTGTGTAACGGAATGTGTTTTGTAAGGGGGATCCTCACTAGTGCTGGGTGGTTTATCGATATTAGCTTTTTTATAACACTTTATTAGCTTTACATTTAAGTAAATTTAGGAAACTAAATATCAATTAACTTCAAATTTATATATTTCATTTCAACTATATGTATTTATGTATTGGTGTATTGTATTACCGAAAAGAGTTTACTTATAACTAAGTATTACAGCGGTAAATTTGTAGCTCTTTAAATCAATTTCTTAAGATTTTTGTAGTTCTCGAAAGCAAATGAAACGTGCAATAGACAATTATATTACGTTATTTTAACTTCGACAACTAAATAACGATATAGCAATATTGAAAACGTGAACAGTAACGTTAACGCACTATCTCTTTAAAAATCAATTGTCACCGGCGGCGAGAACCGAGTGGTCTCGCAAATTGAGTTAATGTCGACCCCTTTTGCGAGTGTCAGTTAATATTTACACATTTAAATGACTTTTATTTCATTTCATTATGAAATTTCACGAAAATGATGTCCTTATTTCATAATTGCACTGAAAGTGTAGTTATAATAAATAATAAATATTTTCAGATATCTAACACACAACGCCATCTAGTCTCAAACTAAGCAGAGCTTGTATTATGGGTACTAGACAACTGATAAATACATATATACTTTTTTTTTATAAATACATACATATCATACATAGAAAACACCCAAATTCCGAAACAAACATTTGTAGATCATACAAACATTTGATCCGACCCGGGAATCGAACCCGAGACCTCAAGAACAGCAGTCGCATACGCTACCGCTGCGCCACCGAGGCAGTCATAACTACATATTATATTAATCATTGTAAAAAAATCATGAACGATGGGCGGTTTGATGATTTTGGAACCGAATCTGGCTTTTAATAAAATATAAATCAAAATTGATATAACAAAAAAAAAGATTGAAAATTTTTAACCCGACTGCGTAAAAACTTTTCATAACATTTGAACCACCTCTATAACCTAGTCCATCATTACGAATGAATTGATAACTCATTCTTTAAAGTCGGTTCAGTAATGTAGGCACTACGATGGAGCATACAAACTTACATAGACTGTCAAAAATGATTTTTATTTTATTTTACAACTTCATGCACTTGTACGTCAGCGGGCTTAATGCCCAGGGCATTCTCTACCAGCCAACCTTCGGGGGGTGTAGACATATAGGAAGGTAGTTTAGTTTATCCGCCATCAGAAGAAGGTAACAATTATACACGTTATTTTTAAATGAGTATCCTGATTTAAAGTGGGAGCGCATTCCATAGCAGCACCACTTGTACTAAGAAAGAGGTGTTTATGAAGTCAGAGTTGTGAGAGAGAGTATCAGATTTTTGTCGTGATTAGATGATACCCTGTTTTAAGTTTAGAAAAAAATATTAACCATATTCCAAGTTGGTTTCTACAACTTTACGGACAAATGGCCGTTAAGTCTTAAACAAGGTGAAGTCGGATTTTTATCAAAGCGAACTGCTGATAAAGATATTTATTTTACTTATCATACATTAAACTACAATTACTTATTCAGGATAAGAACCGAACCCTACCGAACTACTCGCAACATCATATGTCTTATAAGTGAAGCTACTAAAAGCGTTGAATGTACCCAAGAGTGTCACTTTCCCCCAATCATTTGAGATGAAAGATTATCATCTTAGGCAATGGCTTGTAAAATTAGTTATTAAATAATCTTGTTAAGGGTAAGACGGGCAGTTTCATCCAGGTGTAATATGTTAACACCATCGATTAGGTACCCAGGCGGTTGATCTAAATTAGAAAGCAACGCTGAATGTTCAGGTGTGAGATATTAAAAGCGATAACGTTATTTACATCGGTATTAACGAGTATATCGTTATTTATATCTAACTAGCGGATTTTTTAGTTTATACCCAACCCTATTGTACAATTTTATTTTTAAAACCAATTAATCATAAGAATAAAATTGTATAATATAAGTTGAGACAGAACGCAAAATCCATAACACGGATGTCAGTGCCTAGTAAAAAGCTTCAAACTAAGCTATCAATCCAGAATGTCATCCTATTTTTTTTTTGTGCGTCAACCCTTTCTTTCTACCAATATTTATCTATTTATTTTTTATTTTGGAAAAGGGAATAAACGAACAGACGCCCGTAACACAAGAGGCGTCACAAGTGCGTTGCCGGGCTTTGGAGGATGGGGAAGGGGATGGGGGAGGGGTTGGGTTATGGACCTCCCGTTTCCTCTCTCACCTTCATGTTACCATCTTCCTTCGGTGTGACACACATTGCAAGCGCTGTTTCACACCGGTTTTTAGTGAAGCCGTGGTATTACGTTGGTCAACCTGACCCATTCCTGCCAAAGCGTGGCTCTCCCGCGGGTAATCACATGGTCTTTGTTAAATAGTATACCAGAATTACAGCTAATAAATACGACTAAGTGTGGTATGTTATGTCTGAAATACCGATTTTTATACGCAGTAAATATATTTAATATGTTTGTTATCACATCCCTAAAACTTACAGCGTCTCTTTTGACAATTAAGCGAACTGGGTTGCCATTTAATGGTAGAAAAATAATACTATCTTAGAAGAAAGTCTGAGTATTTAACGAGTTTATAGACTAATTACGACTTGTGTTAGAAATACGACTATTTATGTTCAGCTGGAACTGATAGTTAGTTTTCTTTCATTCTAAGCTCTTGGCTGTCGGCTTTCCAAAGATTATTCATACTTATATTATAAACTAGCTGACCTGGCCGCCACCACATTCATTTTCGTGAAATTTTTCTGAATTATCGAAGAACTTATCCCAGTAAGCCCGTGTTAACTTCCCGCAGGGCCGCAGATTATATGACTAAGTGGACTAAGAAAATATAACGCCTCCGGTTCTATTTTTTTTCTATACAAATAAAACAAAACTTTGTCCTGTCAATCACAAACACATAAAAAGAATTATCCAATTTGGTGCTATTGATCGGAAGTTATGCGCGTACATAGATTTCGGTGATTCATTTTTAATTATACAGATTTGAAACTCTATGGTCTATCTATCGGTGTGTTACGCTTTCTCAAGATCCCCTTTCCCAAAAATGGAAGTATTTTCAGGCAATTTTTTTTAAATTGGTGCCGTGGTTTAGCCATTGAAGCGTGACAGACACACAGAATTACATTTAAATTTATAATATAAGTATGGACAGTATAAAAACATCGCCATACGACTGTTCGAAGTAAAGCAATCAAAGTAATTACGAAAGAAACTAATTGTGATAACTATTATTTATTTGACTGCCTCGGTGGCGCAGTGGTAGCGTACGCGACTGCTATCCATAAGGTCTCGGGTTCGATTCCTGGGTCGGACCAAATGCTTGTATGATCTGCAAATATTTGTTTCGGAGTTTGGGTGTTTTCTATGTATGTATTTACAAAAAAAAGTATTTATGTAGTCATATCAGTTGTCTAGTACCCATAATACAAGCTCTGCTTAGTTCGGGACTAGATGGCGTTGTGTGTTAGATGTCCGAAATATTTATTTATTTATTTATTTTTATCTATAAGGGGCCGTAGCACCATTTCATAGAAGACCATCCTAAAATGACAGCATTCGTACTGTCGTGTTCCATTTCATTGAGTGAGAGACCGGAGGCCCTGGTGACCACTACCCTTGGATGCTGTTCATGCGTTTCATCAGGCAGATAGGTCACTTTGGCAGTCTTATATACATATACAAAAATAACTAGTATATTAATAGTATAGTATATTAAAGAGACAGCAGATAAATAAGAGAATTGAGACAGAAAGAGAGAAATTAACTTTCGATAAGATAATTCGACCTTCCAAACGAATATGGCCGAATTGATGACGTAATTGTGTGTGTGTTAAAGTGACTTAAGTGGTCCTCTGAGCTTAATCAGAGCGGTGTGACTTTTGAATAGATTGGTAAGTGCTATTTATTGTGGGTATTCACAGATGGCGGGGTTTAAAGGGTTCATACTGCGCTGGGTGTTGTGGGTTCGACCTCATTTTGGGTTTACACTTTATATGATAAACAAAATGTTTATATGAGAAGTCCCTTGTGGAAAATTTTCGCACTTTTTTCAGAAAAAGACTATTAAAGAGTTTTAAAAACTATCTCAGAGTTCTCCTGGTTTTTTTAAGAGAAAAGTCCGAATAATGTTCACAAGGGGTGTTGTTGCCTCTGTTATACGTATGCTTGCAAAGGCTCCTCCAGCGATATGTATGCCTAGTGAGGGAATTATTTTTTTACAAAAGAAAATGAAGTCCCTATCTTTCTTTTAATACAATAAGAGTGAAATTGATTTGATACCTTTTTTAATGCCAGCCATATTGTTTAGGGTATTTTTATATATTCTGGGTATTTGTACAATTACCAGGTCGTTTATGTGCTATGCTCCTGAATGTAAGCTGTTTTAACTGGTGTACAATAATGTTTATTCTATTCTATTCTTTTCCATTCTATATTTGACTTGTAATGACAAAGTGTCTTGAAAATAAATGAATATTTATTTTAAACTACCCATGTATGTTTATATAAGTATATTTCTTAGCCACTCTGTAATCTAAAGACGTAATAGTTAGAGAGAGATAGAGTGCTATTGTATTATGTATTTTACATTAAAATTGTTTGTCAGTTTCTCAATTTTAAGTACAAATATACTAAAAGAGCTTGCGGCTTTGATTTGAAGTAGATATTTTTATCCCCTATTTTACCCTCTTAGGAATGCCATTTCCAAAATCTCTTTCTTAGTGTTCACTTACGTTATATAAAGAACCTACACGCAAAATTGCAGTATTCTTGGTTCAGCGGCTTGGACACGTTGACCTCTGCGTATCTTAGCCAGTCAATCAATCAATCAATCAACAACCCATAATGTCCCACTGCTAGGCTCGGGTCCTCTCTCAGGAGAGGGTTAAGGCCATACGTCCCCACGCTAGCCAAGTGCGGGTTGGGGACTGAACTTATCTGGTACTACACATTTCGTTTTCAGAAGTTAGACATGAGCATATGTATATATTGGTAACTTTAATTGCTCAAATAGTGATATATGGTAGATAACTATACGTAATTTTATCTAGGAATTAGTAAACTAGTCCTTTTTTATATTGATCTATAATAAAAAAATCGGATTACTTTAATTTGAAGATATATGTTTACAACTATAAACTATGTTTTTGGTACATTCAATTTACTTTATCGACAATATGTGTGTCGCATCACTAGAGGCGCACAGACGTCCTCTATCGATCCAGCATCCGCTGAGCCACCCCACACTATCGGTCGTTGACCCTGTGACCCATTGTGTGCTCTCAATATACTCAAGGTGTTAATCAAAAATCATTATCATACATAATACGAACATAATTTAGTATGATATTTCTTAGAAAAACTTTAGCGTACAAAAAGTATCAGAAAAAAACTGATTCGGACAGTTTTTTTGACAGTTTTGCTCCATTTCAGGACTATTTACCCGACTATGAAAGAAGGAGGGTTTTGTTTTTCGAGTGTATGTATGTATATATAAAAAACGCCACGACACGTGAATTTTATATATTAGATTGAGATGTCTAAAATAGTGCGCCACAAGTTATCGTTTTGACAGATGATATAAAATAACTAATTTGACTAAGATGACAACTACATTATTAGGTTTATCTTTTTACCCGACTGCGAAAGAAGGAGGGAGAGGGGTGAAGAGATAATTCTTTGGCACGCCCTAGAGACTAAACGGCTTGTCGTATTTTTATGTGAGCGGTGTCAATAGATTCGTCTTACTCAGGCGAGTGACACAGAGTACATCAAAATTAAAAAAAAAGCATTTTTAAAGCTAAAAAGCAATCTCAAAAAGAAATTATTATAACTTATATTTATAACTTATATGTTTTAGTCCAGCAGTGGACTGCGATAGGCTCATGGTGATGTTGAAGAAATACAGGATAACAAGTAGACTGATTCATCAACGCAGCCTAAACCGTCATCATTGGAGCTACAAAGAAAGTTTTTCATTCTTAAAGGGTAAAATAATTGATGAATGGATGAACGGATGTTGTTCGTGTACTTATATTATGGAATTAATATTAAATCTGTACAGTTATAAAGCGAAACAAAGCCGGTGGCTATAGCTAGTAGCATTAAAAAGTATTAAATAGTTAATATTACTGTTGAAACTAAGCTTCATCTAGAAATGATTAACAAAATTTATATCAACTGGGTCATTATTTGACTCAGTGGCGCAGTGGTAACGTATGCGACTGCTGTGCTAGAGGTCCCGGGTTCGATTCCTGAGTCGGATCAAATGTTTGTATGATCTGGAAATATTTGTTTCGGAGTTTGCGTGTTTTCTATGTATAATATGTATGTATTTACAAAAAAAAGTATATATGTATTAATATCAGTTGTCTAGTACTCATAGTACAAGCTCTGCTTAGTTTGGGACTAGATGGCGTTGTGTGTTAAAACGTCCGAAAATATTTATTTATTTATTATTACAATTTTGGCATCACCTTCGTTGGTATCGGTTCAGCTGTTTAGGCGCTATAGTAAAACATACATATTAAAGTGGAAATAATATCACCATTACTATTGGCCTCGCGTCCTAATTAGTTAAAAAAGAATGTTTTAATTGACAGAGAGCGGCAAAGAAGAAAAAATCCTGCCTTATTAAGAACCTTCTATCTGAATTCAGCTAAAATAAGGTCCTAGGTATAATTAACCTAGTATATATGACCACACAACTATATAAAACCCCATGAATACTAACTTAGATTTTCCCATAACAATATTGTAAAGAATGTACATAAATTTTACTATTTCAACCCCTAAACTAAGGGGTAAAGTGGTATAAATTGATATTTTCAATACACGTACGTAAATTGGAGTACAATATATCTCATGGAATATTTATGGGATATTTATGTTGTTGAGATTGACGGGTAATAAACTTGAATTTCATGGTTTTTTCGTGTAGATATTTTTTGTTGGTTTTTTACGACCAAGATTTGGAGATTCATGCTGAAGTGTGACTCTCTACGGTGAGACGATACGGTCTTCGATACAAAACTGTCATTACTTTTCATTTCTAACTTCTAGACCAAAAAATATTACGAAGACCATTTATCACTAATTATGATGAACTCACAAACAGACTTGAAAATTCCATTGCTAGATATAGACTACTCTTTAAAGAAGAGAATTTGGCCTCACTGGCTAAACAAGTTGGTCTAAGTTATGTTTAAAGCTATCCTTCTCTTCGTAGTGCTGTTGTCCTGATAGTTTGTTCCCTCGGTTGGCTCTTACGACACCCACGGGATAAATAGGAGTGGTAATACTCCATACTCTCAATCCGACACCACACGGACAGGACAATAAATTAATTAATATAGACAAGAAATGTTTAATAACTTGTTTAAACTTGTGTGTAACTAGTATATTAATAATTAAATTGGTTCCCATCTCCAGAGATTAAATGTTCTACCCTTTGTATAATATTTAGGTCATATTAAAATTATTGCATTAGTTACAAGTTTAAATTGAGATCTTGATTAGTCATTTAAGGCTACGGTCCTAGAATAATACCTTGTGGAATCCCATTTTGTTACATGTTAGAGATTGACAATAAACATTTCTTTTTATTCAAATTTTTCTATTTGCTGATTTAATTTAGATTTGATTCGAAAGCCTATATCTTTAGTTAGAATATTTTTATAGCCCAATGTAAACTTACGACATACTGTGTCAAAAGCCTTTTATAAACCTAAATTAATTCGTTACTTGATTTCTTTTCTAACTTTTGAAGTTTTGCGTTTCACGATATACGAACTATTTTAACGAGAGTTAACGTGATCATTTATTTACACCCCAGACAGCTTATGATGACGGCCAATGCAACCTAGCCGAAACATCAGGCAAATCAGAGGTATGCAATACTTTTAAATAAGTGATCGTGTTAATTTTCGTGTTAATAATTATTGATTTCTTTTGTTCTATCAAGAATGATTGTTTTAAAATACAATGTCTACGCCTATTTGAATACGAATTTTCTTTAATTTAGACTTCAGTTTAACTTTTTACGCATATGCCTGTTGCAATTGCTGTTAACCTTAAAAATAGAATTTAACACGAAGAAGATAATTCGAAACGAGAAAAGAGTTAGTAGAATCATTTAAGGGCTTTTATTTGATAAACATTTAATATTAAAATAGGATTTGAGAGTGGTCTTAAATTATGTTAAAGAAAAGCTAGCTTTTAAAGTTCTCCATAGGTGCTAATTTTGTAATTTTTATTTATTAGCTTTTAGAGATTAATCTTTGGCTTTTCTGATACTTCTAACCTGTACAGGTTGAGTTTAGTAATACAATAGTTAACTAAAAATATATTTCAAATTAGAAAATATAACTTAAAAAAAATAATATTAACCAAATGCTCCCATTCTATCCATACTGATATTGTTAATACAAAAGTAACTCTGTCTGTCTATTTTTTACGTTTTTACGCCTTAACCGCTACGCCGATTTCAATGAAATTTGGCAATGATAAATTTTTATTCTTCAGGTAGTACACAGGCTAGTTTTTACCACTGTAATCGATATACACGCAGGTGAAACAGCAGGTAAAAGCTTTCAGGAGCAGTTTTCCTTTTCTCTTTTTAATAATAAATCATTGCCTTTTTTCAAACTTCCATCTCTTTCTTACTATAATTTATATATTTAAGAATTTCCTTTTATACTTTACTAAGTAAAGCAATGAATATTAATAACAATTTTAAAGTATCAAGAGATCATAATTTTAGGATGAATTTACAAATATTGCATAAAAGAAGTAGGAGATATTTCATAATTCTAAATGTTTTCTTCCATTATTTGATCACCATCATCAACAACATCGTCATTAGCAGTTTTAGTAGTCCATCGCTGACCACAGGCCCTTCCTTAGAAATAAAGTATTGTTTAATCAACCATATAATAACTGAATTGAACCAAATTTTGAAGTAAGTATGAACTTATCAAAATTAATCATTATATTGATCTCGCAGAGTCAAAGAAATTAGTTTAGACTTTTCTTGAAGAAGATGTAATTCTAGAATGGCGCGATCATGTAGTGAAGCGCAAAATTTAGAAGAGATGTCTTGCTAGAAATTCTAGTCAAAGATCTAAAAGACAATTATAATGATAAAATACTATTACAATACTACAAGTCTTTGATGATTAAGTAACAGTAGACCAAATGATAATTTTAAGGATATTCGTAGTTTCAGATCATGAGCTTAAAGCTTTTTAAATCTTAGCAGGAATGTACCAAGTCAATTTCAATAACTCCTTCTGTAAAACCAACCCCACGATTTAAAAGCAAATTGCGCCATTTTTTTAGAAGAGGTGAAGAAAGCTAAATACCGTTAAAAGTGAAAATAAAATCTCTAGTACGTTAAGTTTGGAAGGCAGGTTGTGCAAGGCCTGTTTCTTGTCCTGTGAAGTCACAGTAATGTAGTATCAAGCCATATTAAGTTTGATTAAAAGCTGAACACTATTTACGAGGTTGTAAAGAAGATAGAATACTGCTTAACTTATATTTGGCGCGAGAATCTACCAACCGGCACCTCGGATAAGCCTCAAAATCGTGGACTATATTAATTTTGGAACAACCAACGAAAGTGCCGTAAGTAACCCGAAAGTCAAAGGCAGAGTGAACCTTAAACTAGACACAATAACGTCGATTTTACTAAGACAACGTTGAGAGGCAGATCCTATTTTTACCCCCACATCTGCACTGAAATCGATAAAGGTGCATGTGTTATAAATATTTTGGTGTGCATTTACAACAATCGGAAGATTAAGACAAATCTGGACAAAATCTGTAACAATTATCTGTGAAGCCACTTACCTCATACACGCAGGATTCACCAACCACAGGAAAAAAAGAAAATAAAACTCAAAAAAATAAATAAAGAATAAAATAAAATTTATTTAGTCAGGTGTTGGGAAGGAGATACAGGAAGTGTTTCAAACGAAAAAACAGGAAATTGTGTTTGTCGAAATATCGAGAAATAAAATAAAAACGCGATACGTGCGCGCTTTGCGGGAGGTAGTGGCGCTCTGGCTACGAATGCTGGAGGGTGCGTTTTTATACCTGTGTCGGAGGAGCGCGGGGGGAAGGAACGGCGGCCATCTTACTCGTCGCCATGGCAACAAGGAGATGGCCTATTACGCGAGGGTGGCGGAGATTAGGTGTACCGTCCGCATCCAAACCTTATAAGATAATATTAAAAAAATAATTTGTCAATAAATTAATTAGAGGTTAGGTTTTTCTTTTAATTAGCGCGGGAATTTCGGGCGCGTGTTTTTTTTAATTCGTATTTTTGTCAGGAGATGAGCTGAGAAAAGTTTATTAAATTAAGCTGAGCCATTTTTGAGATTAGTTAGTTTAAATATGTGATTTGTTGGAATAAGGAAGTTTCATTTACCTTTTCGTATATTAGGAATAACTTCAATATTAAATTTTGTAAATTTAATAAAAGTTTTAATCGAGAAAATTTAGGACTACCCTATGTTTTAATTAAAATATGAAGATCCATGTTTTCTGATGGCGCAAATAGTAATAGAATACACGATAAACGTTTTTGACAATCGTTACGGATAGTTAGAGTTTCAACTGAACTTCCATATTCTAGTGTTATGGTTGTAAAGGTCTGATGGCAGTCGGTCCTCTTAAAATCGATGTTTAACCATACTATAGTACACTTAAAGCCAACTTAAGCCTAGTTTGAATCAAAGTCTCTGTTATATAAGTATCAGGAATTTGAATGCAGCTTAATTTACCACATTAATTTTTAATTTAATATTGAAGATGCCAACATGTCAACTCAGTTTGCAGGCAGATCTTTTACTGTGCAAGCGGTAAGACTTTGGAACAACTTGCCTGAGACAGTTCGAAAAGCAAAACATTTTGCTTCTTTTAAAAAATTTTCTTATTTGTTATTATGATTTTTTTTGTTATTTTATCTCCATCTATTTTTTCTATCCTCTTTTTTGTAGAATATATTTAGTCTGTGTATATATGTAAATTGTATATATGTATGTATATAAACATTTATATAGTGTGTGTGTGTGTTAGTATGAGACCGTGTTGTTTGTTATTGGAGACGTGATAGCCCCACGTTGGGCGCCATTTAGTTTTTTACAAATTCACTGATTTGAACCATACCCTGCCCAGTTAAGGTTGTCTCCTTTGTGTGGAAGTCTTTGAGGATAATCAACTTAATAGCTAAATGTCAGGATCACCAGTGACTAGAAGAACTAACCTGCTTAGCGGTGAGACGAAAGACAGAGAAGCTTTTTGGAAAAGATTCTGTTCTTCTCTTCTTCTTCTGTAGAGAAGACATGTGTTTTTAGTGAATGTTGTCGATATTTAAAACTAAACTTATGAGGATACTGAATACATACTTTATAGTTACTATTTTAAACACGTTAATAATAAATAAATATTTAGAACATCTAACACACAACGCCATCTAGTCCCAAGCTAAGCAGACCATGTGTTATGAGTACCAGACGTCTGATATAAAAATAAATATACACTATTTTTTGTAAATACATTATTTTTACTTCCTAGCCTTTATTGTTCCCGAGATTTGGGGTCGGCTTCTAGTTCAACCGGTTTTACCTGAATATCAGTTTTTACACGATGCGCTGGCATTGGACCTTCGCAATCCTGAGGGTGAACTGAATTCGAAGGTCGAACTAATTGTCAGTATATTTGAGGGCACTGACTTCCCAACGCTCAACAACAACCGGAACCGACACTTAACGTGCTCTCCGAGGCACGGGGGAAACACCGCCATATTCCATACTCCAGGCTGCTATTAAGAATTTCTTGTAAGAAAAACCCAACAGCAGTCCAAATCTGAAATAGGACCCGAGAGCTCTTAATCTGTATTCGCTTACGCTAACCGTGGACACTTACGGTTCGACTGGTCCATAAGTTTAAAGTCGCTCAGCGTGCAATGGAGAGGGATCGCATTAGAAACGAGGTGATCCGACAAAGAACCAGGGTCATCGACGTAGCCCACAGGATTAGCAAGCTGAAGTGGCAGTGGGCTGGCCACATTTGCCGAAGAACCGATAACCGTTGGGGTAAACGAGTTCTTGAGTGGAGACCGCGTCTAGGCAAACGTAGTGTAGGACGTCCACAAGCCAGGTGGAGCGATGATTTGCGCGGGACGGCTGGCAGGAGCTGGATGCGAGAAGCCATAGATCGAACTAAGTGGCGTGAAGTTGGAGAGGCCTATGTCCAGCAGTGGACTGCGATAGGCTGATGATGATGATGATTACGCTAACCACGAGGCAGATAAATTATATATATGTATTTACAAAAATATGTTTTATATAGAAAACACTCAAACTCCGTAATAAACATTTGCAAATCATACAAACACTCGGTCGGACCCGGGGATCAAACTCGAGACCCCAAGGGCAGCAGTCACACACACTAGCACCGCGCCACCTTTCTTCAATACTACTCGTAAAACCAAAATAAAATATGTGATTGAAATGGTCTCCGTAGGATTGCATCAATAGTCAAATTCTTCAGAATATTTAAAACCTGTTTAATATCACGCTTTGATTTTAAGGAGTAGACCAGTGTCCATTTTTAATTTATATCGTCTTAACATTCGATTTTTAAAATTATTTATTTTAAAATATATTTAAGAAAATGTACTTTTTTTTGCAACCACTACCCTTGCTGCGTCCGTTTCAACCCTCCATATACCTCTACACGTACAAAATTGCACACATTTGCACACACTACAATGTAAATATGTCACACTAATGTAATGTTTTACGTTTTCCAACTACAAACACAGATGGAGCTGTTCTCAGTAACTGAGAGGGAACCACTGCACTGTGTTTCTCTGTGCCTCAGTCGAATTATTCTATTGTCTCACACACAGGATGTTATATCGACGAATATAGCTGTCCTGTTCTTTCTGTGTAGAGGTGCATGTGCTGTCTCGTTCGCTTGCATAGCAGTTGACAGATGTAAATCAGCGAGAAAAAAATTGATTTTTACTTTCGAATGTGGAATGTCAATATTAAATTTAATATTTTTTTTTAGTTTTTCAATTCTGTGGCTTAGGAATTTTCCTGTTTTAGCTGTTTATTTTTATAAATTGAGATTTTATTATTAATGTTTATTTCAAACTGGAGAAATAATTAACGTAAAACAAACATTTCTTTTCTAATATCAAAGGAAAGCGATACACTTATTTCAGTCTCTTGGTTCTTTAATATTTTAGCTATGTTATTTCTAACAGATTCATACAAGAACAATTTAAACCTTATCTCATTTCATTAAGGCACATATTGATTTGAGGAGTTAAATTTTTGTAACATTGTAACTTTCTGCCCGCGTTGAATATTTTATTACGACTATCAGTTTTGCTACTGTATAAAAGATGGCGTTAGCAGATGGAATCTAGTTCTAAAATTAAGGGTTTTAAATATATAAAATAGTTTCTGAAGTTCTATTATGTTTACAAAAAAAAGTCTTTAGGTTATTCTATTATTTTATTAACAAACAAAATTTTTGTGCTATCACTACTTGACAACAGGTGGCACCACAAAATTAAACTTTCATTGGCTTAAAATTTATTTTAAACTAGCTGAGCTAGCAAACTTCGTACCATCGTTTTTATTTTATAAATTTTTCGAAAAGCCCGTTTTTTACTTTTAGGCCCGCCTGTGGACAAAAAAAAAATATACTTCCGCTTTTCTTCTATTTTTTTTTTAATACAAACCTTGCCCTGACAATAGCAAATACATAAAGAAAGACTTATCTAATTGGTGCAGTCGATTGGAAGTTAAATATACATACATTTCGATGATTCAATTCTATTTATTTTATATAGATTCAGACTTTATAGATGAGTTCATTATAGATTAGCTAAGAAAATAAAAATATATTTATTTCTTTGCCTATGAATAATTAAATTATTAGTACATAGTTGTGACATTGTATTCTCAACGAGAACCATTTTGAGAGATATCTCACGCTCATTTTATTACAATAAAGAATATATTATAAAAAACTATTTATATTTCAACTAGCTGTGAGGCGCTCATAGCCCAGTTGCTCTCGGTGATTAGAAACAATCAACGACTGCAGCGGCGACGGCGCGTTCGGTGCCTGGATGGGTGACCGCTGGTGGCATATCACCATGAGCGTCTTCGTGATTCGGAGGTCACGTTAAACAGACAGTCCCGGTTGTTATCATAGGATAACAGTCGTGGAGCTTAGTTGGAGGCCTTTGAGCGAATTAAATACATCCAACGGCAAGATTACACGTAGCCACAACGTAGTTTTGCCAGTCCCCAACCCGTACTTGGCCAGCGTGGGGACGTACGGCGTTAACCCTCTTCTGAGAGGAGACTCGGAGCCCAGCAGTGGGACATCATGGGTGATGATGATGACTAGCTGTTGCCCGCGGCTCCGCCTGTGTACATGACGATTGTCGCGGTAAATAGCAGCCTACGCGCTATTCTGATGTATAAGCTATTTTACTGTAAAGTTTCATTAAAATCCATTGAGTAGTTTTTACGTGAGAGAGTAACAAACATCCATACTCACAAACTTTTGCGTTTATAATATTAGTAGGATAAAAATTTATAAGACCCATCTCACTTGAGCCACAAATATTCTATTGACACCTCTCTCATTAAAAACAGTAGTTTAGATGCTATGGTGGAACATAAACATACAATAGTTTGCCAAAACTATAGCCCTTCTTTTTAAATTCGCCGAAGTCAAGTAAAAAACGTTCAACGATCAGAGTGGATTATAAAATTATCTTTGTAAAGAAACAAGAATAAAATTATGCATTAGGTTAACGATAATACTTAATTAATAAATTACACAGACTCCTAAGGCAGGACAGCAGCTGTGCATCTTCCATGGGAGATCTGAAATGCTTCCTACCTAACAACGATACAAGACATTCGTTGTTATAATTCAACATGGTCTCCTAGAGCTTTACTCACTTCTGACAGCGTAGTAATAAAATCCATTGAGAAGTTTTTACATGAAAGAGTAACAAACATCCAAACTTACAAACTTTTGCATTTATTTTATTTATTTATTTAGTGTAATTACATTAAAATTACATCAACGTTTGAAGTCCCTGACTCCTGAGCTAGGCTCATGACCTGTGTTACAGAAGTCAGTCTCTTCTCCCATTATAAGAAATACATAAATTCCAATGCTTCTCTTGTGCCATCTCACAATTCTGATTTTGTGAACTCCTCATTCTTTGTGCAGGCTGTAATGCTGTGGAACACGCTCCCACTCGAAATCAGGATGTCTACAAGCCGTGACTCATTTAAGAAGAATGTAAAAAACCACCTTTTTACGAGATGGCAGGAAAGCCTTAATTAGTAAACAACTTAGTACCTACTCACAGTGTACGTATGTAAAGTTTATGTATTAGTGTGTATCATAGTTTTTGTGTATAAAGTTCATATATTACCGTGTATATATATTTATTTATATTTTTATGTATATGTGTAACTTCACGAATATATATATTTTTTCCCACCACAATGTATCTACCCCACAAAATTTCTACATCATCTAAAGGTTGGCTGGTAGAGAATGCTTTGGGCATTTAGCCCGCCTTTGTAAATGTGTGCATGAAGTTTTAAAATAAATAAATATAATAAATAAATCTTATGCAAATTGGTGCAGTGATATGTAAATAAAAGTGTGTAGTGTGGTGTGTGATGTGAGTTTGTGTTGTGTATAACTATGTATTTGTTATGTTAGTAAATGGATGTATGTATAAATATATCTATTTAATTGTATATACGGCGCATCTTTAGTCCTCTATAATAATAGTTTTTCAGTTTGGTCATAGTCTAAATCCAGCAACCAACCTTTCAATTTAATATTAGCTTCGTGATTACTCAAGGGGTGAATGTTTGCTAATTTATTTATTCTATTCTATTCTATAATATTAGTAGGATAAAAACATTGCGGATGACTGTACACAGTGGTAGTCACAACCAAATACCAAGAAAAAACCATTACAATAACATTTATTCTACAATTCCCTACGAACAGACTCAAATTCCTTCACATTGCATTAAACTCCGCGATCATATTTGCGCAAAAAGGAAAAAAATCTAATTAAACAGTTCTTAAAACTATGCAGCCATTGCAACAGTTACGTAGATACGAGGTCGCAAATATACACTCGGATATGAGTAATTTTTGAAATGCCTACGCTAACAGGTGGAATATTAAAAAACTTAGCCGCGTTGTGGAAACATTGGGGGTCCGTATGAGCATTGTTTAATCCTTGTATTAGATTTTTATACAGAGAGAAACGAATACAGCTGATAGTCAGAAGAGCGTTCCCTCTCCTTCACTATCTTCCTCTCAGTTCAAAGAGAGAGAAAGGGCTTACGCTATGATATTATTACTCATATTGTGAATAGAAGTGTGCACCGAAGAAGAGAATCAGTAGTGTTTAAATTCGTCGTTTTCAAACTTAAAAAACAAATGACTGCCTCTGTGGCGCAGTGGTAGCGTATGCGACCGCTGTGCTTGAGGTCTCGGGTTCGATTCCCGGGTCGGACCAAATGTTTGTATGATCTGCAAACAATCGTTTCGGAGTTTGAGTGTTTTCTATGTGTATCTAAAATGTATGTATTTAAAAAATAAAAAGTATATATGTATTTATATCAGTTGTCTAGTACCCATAACACAAGCTTTGCTTAGCTTGGGACTAGATGGCGTTGTGTGTAAGATGTCCGAAATATTTATTTATTTAAAAAAATGTATATATGTTGTATCATATAACTTACTAGAATTTATGACGTATGTATTGTATTGGTATAAGTTTTTGCAATCAGTTAATTATTATTTTTCGTCTATTGCTAATCCGTAATCTAATGTGCACCTACCTACCTTATAAAGTTTCTCCACCACCCTAAGGTTGACAGGTAGGGAATGCCCTGGGCATTAAGTCCGCCGATGAACAAAATGCATAAAGTTTATAATAAAAAATAATAAAATCAAATCTTACCTTTAAACGAGCTAGTCTTGTATATATATAATCTGAATCTCGGAAACGGCTCCAACGATTTTCCTGACATTTAGTATGCATGGGTTGTGGGGCGATAAATAGACCTAGCTAATGATCATTTTTAGAAGATTAACAAAAAAAATATACCAGAAAAAAATTACACTATCCATAGTTATATTTTAGATAAATTAAATACACTCAGACACAGAACAATGAACAGAATGATTACTTCAAAATAGCTTTGTAAACACCCGTTGTTTTGGGCGGAAATGCCCTCGAATATCACCGACCGTGGTTATGTCGGTCTCGAATCGACTAAAAACCGTACACCGACTTGGGTACTAGAAGCCGGGGAACCAGGTGCACCCTCGAAAAGAAATCCCTGGAACTGCGACGTACCTCGGACCAGATACGATTCGTAGATGGCTCCCTCCTGTTTTTAGAGTCCTCTGCTAGACAAGCCTTTCGTTTCCTTTATATCTAACTATACCACACTGGCCAGGCGGGTTGGGATGGAGCTCCTTTTAAGTATTCCGTCTCCTTGCAGTGCTGTAGTCCTGGTAGTTTGCTCCCTCAGTCGGCTCTTACGACACCCATGGGGTGAATAGGGTTACAATCTTTATTCTTAATGTGTTAGTAGACTGATGACGTTCATCAAAACAATTATTTACCTCGAATAGGATTGACTCGCGGCCTTTTTAACTCCGTAGTGAGAATTTCCCACCACTGATGTTGAGTTTTAAAAATAAACAAATCACCTCAAATACTTTTTAAAATTGAAATCTGCATTGTTTGTACTGAACAAAGCGAGTTGTTCTGTTTGCTAACGGTACAGTTCTGTGTATAGTTATCGTTTTGTGTACAGTGCGAGTATGAACAAACGGTAATGAACATTTTTGCGCATACTTTCATGTACAGGCAGAGGTGAAAGTGGATTTTGACGAAGAAAAGATTTGGCGCAAATATTTTGTTTGGCTAGGTTTTAACCCTATTTCTAAATAAACACATTTCTATTTTTTATTATAAGTATACATATTTATGAACAGGTATTATGCATACATATATAAATAAAAACAAGTAAAATGAAAAAAAACCCGACTGCGTAAATATCTGTCATCTTTATTAAATAGGTTTTTTTAATGAAATGTATAAGTTATATGTATATTCGTAATCACTGTCAAATACTATTTATTTATTTTTATTTTGATGTACCCAGTGTCACTCTCACAATTAAGACAAATCTATTGACACCACTCACATAAAAATACGACAAGGCGTTTAGGTTTTAGGGCGTGCCAAAAAAACATACGTACATACATATCAATAGTCGGGTAAAAATAGCCAAACATGCATAACAATATTGCTTTTTGCATTTTTTCATGAAATGAACATACAGCAGAAAGCTCTTGGCAGTTCAAGTTCTTAAAACTGGCAATGGAGAGAATTGAACTGCTTAGTCCTGAGTTATTGTTTTATATGTATAAATATGTATTTATTTACAAAAAGTATTCGATCAGCAATTTATTTTTCATAAAACAAAATCCATTAACTTCGCAAAGAGATGGCGTTGTGAGTTAAATGTCCGAAAAATATTATTATTTAGCTGATATACAACTGGTACCCATTTAAACGGCATATAACACAATGAAGTGGTCATGTCTAGTTATTTTGTTAGCTAAGTCAAACTTACTATTAATTTTTAAATCGTGATTTGCCTTTAAGAAAATTACTCTTTTCTTTCAAATTTTAACATAATTTTTGGCGAATTATGTGGAACTTTAGTATAGTATAGTGTTACCGATAGCTTTTAAAAAACCACTGCGGTTCATAGGACTCTACTTACATCACCGATATCTTTTAAAACCTTTTAATATTCATTTAGGGAAAACATTTCGCTTCTTCAATTCTCTGCTAAATGCTTTCTATTTATGGAATAGGGGGCAAACGAGCACACGTATCACCTGATGGTAATACCAGAGGCATGACGAATGCGTTGCCGGCCTTTGGAGGATACAGAAGGGGATGGGGGAGGCGTTGGGGTATGAGCCCTTGGTATTCTCACTGACTCGGTGAAACACAGCGCAGGCACTGTTTCATATCGGTCTTCTATGAGGCCTTTGTATCACTACGGTCGAGCCGGCCTATCCACGGTAATTGTTCTCTCTACTGTTTTAACTCTATTGTTTTTCTTAATTTAGTTGCAAAATGATTTTGCCTTTATCTTTTATAAAAATGTCATTGTTTAAAATTTTATATTTTTTTACTTACCTAAAACCAGTTTGCCTTGCCCCTATACCTCGTAATGAAGAGCTCAAGTCATTTGTCTGTCTGTCTGTCTGCTCGCATGTAAAATCAGTTTACGGAGCATTTAGCTAAATGACTTGCAGATATTTTCATTTGTGCGCACACCTTCGCCTATTAGTCACTTTGCTTTTTTTATTTTATTTGCTATCTACCGTCAGTTTTATGAAAAAAATATTAGCTAAGTTCCACGGTCAGATTTATGGTGTTTCTTTGAAGTTGAACAGTTGAGATATATACGAGTATAGGGGATTGACAGTGGTTCCAGGGTTTTCCTTCCTAAGGTGCTGGGGTCACATCACCTAGTACCCGCGACGGCGTGCGGCTATAGTCGACCCGAGTCCGACTTGCCACAAGAGGTGGTATCCGAGGGAATTTTCACACGGGAAAAAAAGGTGGATTGACAGCACGGTTGTCCTAGTGGTTTAAGCCGTCGACGTCGCTTTCCTCTCCGTGAAATGTCGTAGGTTCAAATCTTATATGGAACAACACTTGTGTGTTCCACAAATTGTTGTTCTGAATCTGTGTCTTCTTTGTGTCCGTTTCATATATGTTTGTAAAGTCTCCGCGAGTATATTACTAACGGGGGAGTTATGTTTTTAAAAAACACAGAGGGGATAACAGGGGAGGGAACAGTAGCGGTGCCCCTTCTTATAATACATTCTTGAAATTAAGTTCACTTGTACTTTTTTTACACAATTTAATTATCTGTTAGCAGACCGATTTCACCCTATGACATTATCAGAGGCACTATCACTTCGAAGGGCACTACAGGGCGAAATAAATTTGGCTAAAAAATGCTCATGAAATAGTGGGATAAAAATACAAGTTAGTGTATAAAGAATGTATTTTAACAAGTTCCACTGAGTGCCGACAATCGAGAATACAAAAAAACTTTTGTAGTGTGCTCTTAGATGGTGTAGAAATCTTGTAAGGTAGACTCATTGAGGATACATAGCAAAACAACTAAAGTATATATTCCACAGCATTGTATACATAAGTTTACATACAACTATATGTATCATACACAATTCTCGTGATCCGTTGTGGATCAAGATTAACTCCAAAACTATTTAACCACCTTTTTTTTAAATGCGTGTTTGCTGGCGTGCCTAAAATAGGATTCCCATCACGTTCACAGCAATAGAAGCCGAGTATGATTGAAAAGAGACGTAGATGAAGTTCTGTCAGTTGCTTTATAGTACACATACTTAGTCTGGCAATAAGTGTGATAAAATCAAAACTACATAAGAGGTTCGAAAAGGGCGGCCACAGAAAAAAATTGTTTACGGATGGGAAAGTTTTACAATTGAGCCATATTTTAAAAAGCAAAATGACATTATGTATGTATGGTGTAAGCTCTAAAGTAGCATAGCCATTAACGTTTGAAGATGCCATAAGGCGAAAGCCAGGTCAGATCAGGTGTAAAAAAAAAATTGTGGAATAAGTGATTTTAATTCTAGAATGTACTCTAAATAAGCTTCCCAATTAGTCAACAGAGTACAAGGTAGGCTTTAATAGGTTTTTTTTAATAGTTTAGATATAAATAAATATCTCGGACATCTAACACACAACGCCATTAGGTCCCAAACTAAGCAGAGCTTGTTATTATGGGTACTGGACAACTGATATGAATACATAAATACTTTTTTTTTTGTAAATACCTGCATATTATACATAGAAAACACCCAAACTCTAAAACAAATATTTAGAGATTATACAAACATTTGGTCCGACCAAGGATTCGAACCCGAGATCTCATGGACAGCAGTCGCGTATGCTACCACTACGCCACCGAGGCAGTCAGACTTCAGTGATAGTTTGGTGGGGTGTTAGTTATGAAGGAGTGATAGAGCTATATTTTTGTAAAAAAAGTATCAAAACATCGTCACAAGTGTATAAAGCAAGTTACAAGTGTATATCTAGTTGTATGTATAGTATGTATTAGTTCTTGTATGTATGTAGATTAGCTTTTATATATTACTTGTTTTTGATATATTGCCAGATCTGTATATTTTGATACATTTTTTCTTACAAAATGCACCTACATCTTGTCTATTCTGCATCACCCGATGGTTGACTGGTAGAGAATGCCTTAGGCATTAAGTCCGCCAATGCACCTAAAGTGCATGATGTATTAAATAAATAAATAATAAATAAATAAAGCTACCATCCTCCCCCAAGAACCAAGAATGGTCTTTTCAGCAAGAGACAGCGCCGGGTCATAAAGCATTTTCCACCCAGTGTTGGTTAGAGACGAACCTTCCGGACTTCATCGTCATTGACTGCCTCTGTGGCGCAGTGGTAGCGGATGCGACTGTTGTGCAAGAGGTCTCGGGCTTCGATTCCTGAGTCGGACCAAATATTTGTATGATCTACTAATATTTATTATAATAACTATTATTTTATTATTATTATTTGTTTCGGAGTTTGGGTGCTTTATATGTATGATATGTATGTATTTACAAAAAAAAGTATATAAGTATTAATATCGGTTACCTAGTACCCATAGTACAAGCTCTGCTTAGTTTGGGACTAGATGGCGTTGTGTGTTAAAATGTCTGAACCCATTTATTTATTACTTCTTTATCCTTCGACCGTAATCTAATTTAGATCCTAATCCACTAGATTTGTAATCAGTTTTAGAGAGTAAGGCTTGCTCTATATGCCATGATAATTTGGAGTCCTTAAAACAATCTATACGATTGGCAGTGAAGAATTTACCTACAGATATAGTGTGTACTGCTATGATAACTGACCCCAGCGTCTAAAGGACTGTATTGCAGCCAATGGATAACAATTCGAAAAAGCTTTACATATTTTTAATGATTTAATATTAACGTACTGGAACAGCAAGTAATAAGTGTTACGTACCATAAAAAAAGTTGGTTTCTTTCAACAATAATGGTGGCAAGACTAAGGTTTAACGAGTATACATAATCATTATATATATATATAAATAAGTCACTACAACGTTGGCGTAGTGATTTCAGTGGTCGCCACACCGCTTCCTACTGCGCCAAGTATTATGGGTTCAAATCCTACATGGGACAACACTTTGTGTGATCAATAAATAGTTGTTCTAAGTCTGGGTGTACTTTGTGTCCGTTTCATGTATGTTTGTAAAGATCCCCGCGACACAGGAATTTATATTCATAATACGGGAGCTGTCTTTTTAAAAAAGCAAAAAAGAAAAGAAAAAAAAGTCTGAATCTCGGCAACGACTTCAAGGATTTTCATAAAATTAAGTATGTAGGGGTTTCGGGGGCGATGAAAAGATCTAGGATATATTTAAAGAAAATTTATAATTATATTCTTGTGAGCCCCCTCCAAGGTAACAGTACTGGTACTAATATGAGCTACTCTGATTATACAGCGTTTTTTTACCCGACGGCAAAGTCAAAAGGAAGGGTAATAGTTTTGGCAGTCTATATATGTTTGTATGTTACATCGTAGCGCCTAAACTATAGGCTATATAATTTCTATCAAAAGTTTAACGTGGTCGGGTTTCATTTTCTAACTTTTTTTTATTTGTATTCATAAAAAGACCGCTCCCATATTAGAAATACACATACTGTATCGCGGGGGGCTTAACAAACATGCATGAAACATACAAAAAGAAGACCCAGACTCAGGACAACAATTAGTTGATCATACAAAGTGTTGTTTCATGTGGGTATCGAACCCTCAGCGCTGTAGAAAGCATTGCTTAGGCCACTACTCCATCCGAGCAGCCAGAGTACTATATAATGTTCGTACAGACATTTCTGGCGGCCAGCCAACCTTCTGTTCATGACGGTTCAATTTTACATCACATTGTGGCTGTTTACGTTTGATTCATATCGTACAGGTCCTCCAATTGCATTGCAATCAGCTGGAAATAATTTACTGAGAAACGTAGCAAGTCTGGTTACTTTAAAGAATTTTATTTCAAACTAGCTAGCCCGATTGACTTCGTTTTGCCTAATGTTATTAGTCTGTTAATTAGCCTGCTAAAAAAAGGAAATCAATGATGTGTTACCAATTTTCCTTGTAATATTACCTGTTTTTTCTCTCCATAACTTTATATAAAACAAGTACTGAATTATAAAAAAAATGAAACCCGACTGCGTTAAAATCACATATATAAAACATATAAGTTTTCTATTTTGAGAAAACTTTTGGCTTAAAAAATCCTTAATTTTGTTATATTTTTAAATATTATTGTGCCCACTCTCATGACTAAGACGAATCTATTGACAGCGCTTACATAAAAATACGACAAGCCATTTAGGCTCTAGAGCGTGCCAAGGCAATATATGTACATACGCACTTACACTCAAAAAACAACCCTTGCAGTCGAGTTACAAGATAAACCTAATGGTGTAGTAATAATCTGTCAAAACGATAACTTTGTATGAAAAGTGTACCAAATACAAAAGTTGTGACATCACTATTTCAAACCACTCAATCTAATTCTATAAAATTCTTCTTCCAAAACGGCTGGACCGATTATTATGAAATTTTGTGCGCATATCGGGTAGGTCTGAGAATCGGCCAAAACCTACTTTACATACCCTAAATGATAAGGGTGACCCACTCCTAACTTTTTTTTATGGCAAAACAACGTTTGTCGTTTCAGCTAGTTCAGAGGTATATTTTAATGTTAATTTGATTAACATACAAATGTTAAATAAAATAGAAATGAAAAGCTGTAATAATTCGTTTTAATGAAGGAGACATCGGTATTTATTTAAGATACAGTCAACTACCTTATTGGCTGAACGGTTCTCGCAGCGCTTAGCAACATTTAACGATTCATTATTATTTCTATAGATTTTAAAAGCATTTTTATCTGGATATATTGTTTTATTAAGAATCAATTACAACTCGACTACGAAAAAGCGTGAGGTTATTATTTTAAGCAGTCAACGTATGTCTGTATGGTCTACCGTAGTACCTTACGCTTACTACAAAATCGAAAAATAAAACAAATATTTTGGACATCTACACGCAACGCCATCTAGTCCCGAACTAGTCTAGTCTAGTACTTGACAACTGATATAAAATACTTATATAAATTTACTTTTTTGTAAACACATACATATTATACATAGAAAACACCCAAAATCAGAAATATTTGCAGATCATTCAAACAGGCCGTATACTGACCTGGGCAGTCGTATACTCGCACCACCGAGGCAGTTAACTGATTTAAATCAATGAGGTGTCAACAGATACGTAATAATGGACCAGGTGATATAGGCTATAGTAAGCTGAAGTGGCAGTGGGCTGGCCATATTAACCCAAGAACTGATAACCGTTGGGATAAACGAGTTCTTGAGTGGAGACCGAGTTTCGGCAAACGTAGTGTGGGACGTCCACTGGCCAGGTGGAGTGACGATTTGCGCAAAACGTCTGGCAGGAGCTGGATGCGAGAAGCCGAAAATCGAACCAAGTGGTGTTAAATTGGAGAGGCTTATGTCCAGCAGTGGACTGCGATAGGCTGATGATGATGATGATGGTGATGATGATATAGGCTAAATAGAAATTTTATCAAAAGTTTGGTTATAGTGTTTCTATAGTCACACGGTGTGCCATTGCGCTTGAAATATGAAGAATTCGGGAACGACAGTTGTTATATATAGGCCTCCGAAATGTTCCTCACTCGGTGAAACACAGTGCAAGCGCTGTTTCACACCTGTTTTCTGTGTGGCCGGGGTATCACTCCGGTCGAGCGAGCCCATTTATGCCAAAGTGTGTAACCAGCATGTGTATATCAGCAGTCCAATTTCTAAAGCATAGGCTCTGTCTAGTTTGGCATCAGAAGGCCGTGTATGAGATATGTAAAGAATATTATCGGCTACTATAAGCGTACACATTCGAGAACGCTCGAGAACACTCAAGAACTTATATTTTATAAATAAAAAGCAGAATAAGAGCAACTAAATTTATTATCATAATTATATACCAACCACATACAAACCCCACACAAAGCAACATATATACACATGGATATGAAAATAACAGTAATCGAGGCTACATCGCTATCTACTCTATTCGGACGGTGGTCCAAACACTTCTGGTCAAAAACTAGACACAGCACGAAGAAATAGCTCACAGATATCACCGCAGCAAGCACATTTATAATCATTAATGTTTGATATATTACAAGTATGATATTTTGTTTGAAACAACATCTGAACACAAGAATACAGTTCGCAATGAACAATATCCACATTAAAACATTCGTGTAGATAAGTAGTTGTTTGAATAAAGGTTCCTTTTTGCATATCTTTGCGAGTTCCGAGTTCGTACCTGTGGAAGAAAATATACAAATGTAACAAAACATGGCTAACCTGAGACCAACCAACCAAGGGGTATTCGAAAAAATATATAAAATAATCGCACAATATATACTATATTTGATATTAGCATGTTCAACCAAACAATTTTATTAAACTTAATGTAATATATTTTAAAATAATATATTTTATAAATATAATATTCTCGTTTCGCGGTGTTTTTTACCAAACTCCTTCGAAACGGATGGACCGATCCTTATGAAATTTATCATCTAGTAATAGTAGTCCGGCTCGGTTAGTAATGGTAGTAAATATAGGAGTACCATCACCACCATCTTCAATAACAACCATGAGTAGTCCACTGCTGGACATCCTGCAAGGAATGCCTTAGAAAGGAGATTTTGGCTGGACAAGTTGGTACAGAGTTCGTTTAAGTTTTCCTTCTTTTTATCAGTGGTTTTATACTGTGCAGTTTGTTCCCTTAGGCAGCTGTTACGACGCCCACGGGGTGAACACGACGTGGAAAGATAAACTTACCTCCGGCAAAGTATGATACCAGGGCTACAGGACCAAACAACCCCGCTATCACAATACAACACAAAGCCATTACATACACAAGGAATTTCCATAGAAAATTTAAAATAGCACACAGACACATGTTTCTTTGGTATTAACCTTTTTAAAGTTGTATTTTTAGTAATTCATTAATATAATCATTATTATATTTGTGTACTGGATAATTTTGACAGGTTTTCAAGGTGTCATTCTGTCAGTTGATGATAGTTCTATTTGAAGGTTAGCAGAAATCGGGCATTTAGTTCGTAATTTTGATAATAGATGGCGCTTATTTTCAAGGAACTGTGATAACAACCTCCTTGGACAAAATCAAAGTTTTTCGCGTCTTATCTGTTTCTACAGTCGCTAATGTTTCTATTCTCTTGTATATTAGGGTAATATTTTGTTTTCATCACGTGACCTAGCGTTTGTAGAATGTTAACGATTGCCTATAATGTACCTAAGAGACACAAATTTACTCCTTTAGGATACTTTTACTTCGAATTGGAATGAAATGAGAAATATAAGTAATATATTCTAGATTTTAGGTTCATAAATTAATTGACTGCCCCGATGTAACTCGGCTTGTAGATGGCCCCCTGCTAAAACATTTAATCCCATTTTAATAATCCTTTCAAATTTCAATCTTCTTATTTAAAACATCCATTTTACTTGATTTCACACATGCAGACAGACTTTAAACAAATAAAGCCTATAACAGCAATCCCTGCTATTGACAGGTGTCAATAAAAGAACCGAAACGGTCTAAAACAAACCAATAAAATACCCTATTGTGTTGACCAGTGTTTTCGCTTCAGAGGTTTTGCCTCATAGAGAGTGATTTATGCAAGACAAACCTTTGACCGTAGTTTTGCTCGTCTTAAAATTGGTTATAAGATTAAATATATGCTCGTCTAAAAATTGGACAAATAGGACTACATGGTTGGCCTAGTTGTTTTAGTGGTCGCCACACCGGTTCCTACTACGCCAAGTGTTGTCAGTTCAAGTCCTACACGGGACAACACTTTGTGTCATCCATAAATTGTTGTTCTAAGTCTGGGTGTACTTTGTGTCCATTTCATGTATGTTTGTAAAGATCCCCAAGACACAGGAATGTATATTCCTAATGCGGGAATTGTCTTTTTTAAGAAAAAAAGAAAGAAAGAAATTTGTATGTTTCGTTTTGGAGTTTATTTGTAGAACCACAAAGAAACTAATGCTGGTAAACACTTGTCACTAGTGCTTACGTGTTCCCAATATTATTCCATAAGTTGAAACTCAGATGATCTTGTCAATTTTCATGGTTTAAAGTACTTTAAACCATTCAGCACGGGTACGACCTGGGCGGTACTCTCCGGATGGCGTAAGAAAGCGCTTCCCAGATCTCTCCCGTCTCAGGCGCAGAGTGGCACACCGTGTGATTTTAGTCGGTTCGATTCCGACACACCGCCCCGCCGCAAACCCGGTCGGGTGAAGACCCAAGGGAGTTTTCACACGTAAAAATAATAAAAAGGGGCGGTACTTTCTCTCACGGAAGACCAATCGAAAATGCCAGCATTGGTGCTGTCGTGTTTCGTTGATGAGTGCTAGACCGCAGGCCTTAGAATGCAGAAGCTTGTTAGTAGACCGCCATAGTATGGGTCACCATGCTGCACTGTTGAATTGTCTGCATTCGTAACGAGTATGGTGACCACTATTCTTGAATTCTGTTTATGCTTTCCATTCCGTCAGTTTGGTAGGCACATTAAGTTTAACAAAACAAAACATTTTTGATTTACTGTATGTAGTAGTCTTGGCGTAATGAATGTAAACGTATCCGTATGTTTGTCTGTCTGTAACCAAGTTGTGTAGAACACGCGACAGTAGCATTCGTGTCAGACAACAATAGGGCGTCAACAATAGTGGCGTGGAAATTGAATTTTGCAACGTTTTACATCGTGTTATACTTGTTAAAGTGTGGACTTTGGATAAAATATCTATATATGTGTCGCAGATTTAAAAAGATTTGAATCCACGTGGTTTATATCTTCGTCCGCCATCTTATATTTTTGACCAATCAGTGCACACACCCGGCGACGTCTCAGGAGCAAATCATCATCAGCTTATCGCAATCCACTGCTGGACATAGACCTCTCCAATTTCACGCCACTTAGTTCGATCTATGGCTTCTCGCATCCAGCTCTTGCCAGCCGTCCTGCGCAGATCATCGCTCCACCTGGCTTGTGGACGTCCTACACTTTCAGAGTTTAGGTGTTTTCTATGTATAATATGTATGTATTTATAAAAAAAATATATGTATTTATATCAGTTGTCAGTACCCATTATACAAGTTCTGCTTAGCTTGGGACTAGATGGCATTGTGTGTATGATGTCCGAAAAATATTAATTTTAATTTTTTACTAACTTGTTGATCGTTTTTTACCGAACTCCCTAGCTTACATAGCCGTTAAACGAACAGACGAACTTTAAAACAATAAGTTAAAAGTGAAACCTCGAAGCTTTTGTTACCGAACTAATATCATATCGCTTTGTTAGCGAAATGGCATGAACAGGAATAATTGATTTGTGTATGGTGAAGTTAAATTAAGTTTAAACATCTGTATTGTTGAGAGCGTGTCTTGTTTTTGCGTCTTGTTTTGTTAGTATATTAGTGAAGTGCTCTGACTTCGCGTGGGTAACGAAACAGCCGCAGTCGCTTGCGTTGGCTACTAGACCAACGAGGCAGTCAGGCAGACCCTAAATATAGCAATGATGAGATACAAAAAATAGCCAGACTGACAACCGTTACCAGCTCATATAGATTTACTAGTAAATAGATACTGTAGTAAAAGACCATACAGATGTACAATAGAAGATAAATTAGAAATCGAAAAGAAAATATCCATGTTACTAAGAATAACTTAATAGAAGAATCTTACAGTCCTTTCGCTGCCCCAGTGATTTAAAAAAGGTAAATAATAATAAATAAATAAATATTTCGGACATCTAACACACAACGCCATCTAGTCCCAAACTAAGCAGAGCTTGTATTATGGGTACTAGATAACTGATATGAATACATAAATACTATTTTTTTTGTAAATACATACATATTATACAAAGAAAACACCCAAACTCCGAAATAAATAGTTGCAGATCATACAAACATTTGGTCCGACCCGGGATTCGAACCCGAAACCTCATGGATAGCAGTCGTGAACGCTACCACTGCGCCACCGAGGTAGGTGAAAATAGAAAGTCCGGCTTGTGTATAGATTTCAAAGAATCGAACAAAATTGTTGCACCACAAGCTCAACCTTTCCCGTTAATAGATGCTTTGATTATTAAAACTAGAAATTGTAAGTATTTTACTACACTGGATATAAACTCAGCATTTTGGGCAATACCACTACGGGTGGAAGATAAAAATAAAACGGGATTTATCACACAAGATGGCCACTTCCAGTGGACCTGCCTCCCTTCAGGCTTGAAAACATCACCAGCAATTTTCAAATATCAAGATCATCTGAGCTTCACATATATATACCTCATATTAAAATCGAACCCAAACCATTCACGACACTTCCTCATTATCATCCCAAATGAGACACGTGCTTCACCTAAATACGTCATCAAAACATCAGATGCATATCTCAATCATATATGACACGAGCCGGAATCGAACCCAGGACAAACTAAGCCAGGGGTGTGGGCGTTAACTTTATATTGTTTGGTATCGGTGGGATGACAACGTGCTGTTTGCTAACTGACAGATCCGGTTGTATGACGTCTGGTGGGAGCCTACCATTGGTTTCAGTTAGATTCGAGTTTGAAAAATAATATATTATTTTTTTATATAGTGTACAAGCTTTTCTAACTTTTAAACTTTAGCATTCCATGATATAATAATTATTTACATGGGAATTAATGTGATCACGTATTTTTTACGTATTAAAGGTATTATATATCTCTGATTTGTATGATGTTTAGACCAGGTTGCACTGACCGTGGTCACAGGCTGACTGGGTCACGCGACGTATGCCCTACATCATTGAATCCGCGATGTAGAAGGTTCTTCATCCGCCAGCCCATTTTAGATATTCTTGATATGTTTGTTTAGCTATGTACCATCACGTACTACACTTTTAGTGCACATCCCCGTGAAAATAATTATTATGTACTAGCATTTGCTAACGGCTCCCCCTGCGTGTATATCCCTTGTGGTGGGAAATAACTTATTTGCTTTCTCAGGAATCACAGTATTTTCATACCAAACATTAAAATCGGTGTAGTGGTCAAACAGTGGAATCGCTAGATGGAGCTACTTTCAAATATATACTATTACTTTGAATGCAATTTATCCGAAGAAATAACGTCCTCTGTCTACTTAATTTGTCCTTCCTTTTCCAGTTTGAGGAGCAAAGGAGGGGTTGTTCGTCCTATAATATTTTTAAATACCAATGGAGTATTTCAAGTAGAAGTAATTTCAATTTGTCTATTTAAAGATTTAGTTTTTGTCACTTTATTCTAGTTGTTTTATTGTTATGTATATAGTATTTTCATGCAAATTTTATACTTTCATTTGTTTCTATTGGTGCATGTTGTGACATCTTAAAATGTTAGTAGTGTTTAGTGATTTTACTGTTACCTATATATATAAGATTTAATATTACAGCAATTGGTAGGCCAAATAAATGAATGTTTCAATTGAAGCACCTGTTTGTGAACTCTTGATAAATATATTTTTAACTGCTAACTGCCCAGTTGGGTTATTTTAAGTGGTCGCCGCTCCGCTTCCTAATTTCCTTTCCTGGGTTTATCTTTCATGTAGTACTAACATTATTGTACCTGAATATTTGAATTTTAAAAAGAGTGGTCATGAATTTTTTTGCCAGATTCTTTTCATAAGGCTCTACGCATTTTTGAAACTAGAAGTTTATATATCATTCAGTACATGTTGTGGCGTATGTTTGTGCCTATCTATGATTTTTATCTGTAGCTTCAATTTAACGTTCATAAATGTCACTTGGTGTCTTAATTGAATAAATGATTTTGAATTCGAATTACAAAAAACATTTGCATTTTATTAATAATCTCACTTTTATCTCACATATGTTCGAGAAACCAAAGTACCTCCCTTCCTCCGTTATCAGTTTCCTGTTTGAATGTTTTGTTTCAGCATCTTCCTCTCGCCAACCTTCCCTTTCCTGTTACACACCCTTGATATATGCGAACATAGAGTTAGCAGAATTGTAAAGACAGTGATATTTCTTTTCAAAACTTTCTTTAAAAGCATTTAATCAATTAAGACACCAAGTGACATTTACGAACGTTAAATTGAAGCTACAGATAAAAATCATAGATGGACACAAACAGACGCCAGATGTACTGGATTGTAAGGGAAAATTAGGTGACAACACCAAAATTTTCATGTTTCTTATTCTTCAAGGTATAGAACAAATAGGAAGATGATTTACCTGATGTTAAATGGTTGTCCACATCAATGAAGAATAAATCAAGCGTCTTAATAACGTATTTTGTTTATGGAATAGGGGACAAACGAGCAGACGTATAGCCTGATGGTAAGCGATTACCGCTGCCCATGGACCTATGCAACACCAGAGGTATCACAAGTGCATCGCCGGCCCTTGAGGGATGGGAAGGAGGATGGAGGGAGGGTTTGGGGATTTGGGCCTCCGGTATCCTCACTCGGTGAAACACAGTGCAAGTGCTGTTTCACACCGGTTTCCTGTGGGGCCGCGTTATCACTCCGGTCAAGCCTGAAGGCACGGCATCATGCTCATTCATTCATGCCTCATTCTAACAATTTATTGAGTCCCCTCATGGGGAGGGCTTGGACTCAGCTATCCTCACTCTCTCGGTGAAAATCAATAAAATAAATTGCTTCGGTGATGCAGTAGCAGTGTATTCAAAGTCTGTTTTGAGGTCTCGTGTTCGATTCCCGTGTCGGACCAAATGTTTTGTTTCGGAGTTTGAAGGTTAACTGTGTATTAAATCTTATAGTTAGACAAAAAAATATATGAGTTTTTAAAATTATTATTAGAATAAATGTGTTACTTGTGTGTACTACTATTCAAAACCTATAAACACCTGACGTCCATGATATGGTTGTTTGGAAGAGATCGCCGTGAGCGATAAGACCGCCAATTTTTGTATGTATCTATTTTGTAACTCATTTTATTTAGTGTTTTGTAATTGTAATATGTACGCAATGAAGATGAATAAATAAAATAAGTACTCCATCAGGCAATCTAGCTTTCATAGTAGAAGTCTGCTTAGTTTGAAACTAGATGGCGTTGTTTTCGTTATCTAAAATCCTCTTTGTATGTCAAACAAAGTCGTGTTAGTTACATTATTACACCTACACAAATTACCATCGCCTGTCCGGAATAATATAATAAATATTAAAATTTGATATTTATTAATAAAGACAGTCATTAAACAAATATCAGCGAAACATCAATCATCTTTTTCTTCTTTTGGCAACCAGCCGGATCAGCTATTTCTGCCAATATCGAGCATTTAAAGTCTTCAATTCTAAGTCTTCGAGTCTTCAATTCTTCGCCGTGATAGAATTAATGATAAAAATTGTGGATGACATGAAATGGGGACCGCCTTTCGCTAAAACAAAAAAACAATCTCTCATGGGGCTCTTGCCGGTCCTTCTACATAGGAATGACATTTAGTTACATCGCAACTAAAGTCAACAATGGAACTTTTTGAAAATGCCCAAAAAGGCCTGATTGAAATAAAAGCTATTTGATTTTGATATTTAATTAGTCAATTTGGATTGCTTCGGTGGCACAGTCTAGCACCAAATAAATCAAAAAATAATAAATAGATATTTCAGACATTTAACACACAACGCCATCTAGATCCAAACTAAGCAGAGCTTGTATTATGGGTACTAAACAACTGCTATAAATACGTATATACTTTTTTTTGTAAATACATTCAGATCATACATAGAAAACACCCAAACTCCGAAACAAACATTTGTAGATCATACAAACATTTCATAATCATCAGCCCGTTACAGTCCACTGCTGAACATAGGCCTCTCCCAAGGAAGACCAGAGAGCCCAATGCGAGAATGATGTGCAAATATTTGTTCCTGAGTTTGGGTGTTAGGGTATTTATAAAAAAAAAACTAAGTGAGTTTTTTTTCAGCCAATCTATCTGTCATAGGACAAGCACTGTTTAGTCTAGAGCTAGAAGATGGAATAGGGGGTAAATCAGCATACGTATTGGGTGATGGTAAGCAATTATCCCCGGTAGGCGTAGTTGGGGTATGGGTCTCCGGTATCCTCACTCACTCTGTGACACACAGCGCAGGCGCTATCACTCCGGTTTTTTGTGAGGCCGAGGCATTACTCCAGTTAAGTCAGCTCATGCATGCCGAAACATGGCTCTCCCACGGTTATATCTGAAAAAAAAAGTCGACAAGAAGGCTAATGAAATCTATGTAAAACACCAGTTACTCTGAAAACAATAATAAATTGCATATTTTCATTAATATCAAAGGTTACGTCAAACAAAACTAGAGATAATTTCCGTCGCACGGCCGCCGGCGACACGTCCGCATCGGACAAAAGTCTGTAACGGAATGTTGCTATCAGTTCGAAATTCAAATTCAACGGTTGACCGGAAATGCGGTGTCGGACGCGTCCGGTGTTCGATGTGGCGTTCAGGTTTCGATTTTGAGTTTGAATTTGCTTTTGATGTTGTTTAGGTAGGAGTGTGTTTTATTTTTTGGAGAGTTTCTATGGACATATGCTGAAAGTACGTTAGCTTTTAATTCCCCTGATAATATATTACGAATATACAGGATTAATTACCATTTTTAAATCAAAGTAATTTTAGTTTTTCATTTTGCAAAAGTGTTAAACTTCACTTATAACGTAATCTATACTAAATAAATAATGAAAAAACTAAACAAATGAAAAGTACTTCAAGAACCGGCCAAAATTGAAATAAGTCCACATGGGAAGTATCAAATTAAAAAAATGGATTTATCGAAATCGGTTAGCATTATATTACTAAGATACAATTTGTCGCGCACGTACTTAATGCAAATTGAAGACTTACATGGTTTTCTCGTGGAAGTCATTTTCAAAATGGGACTAAACGAGAAGTACCAGCTTCAAATAAAAATAGAATCATCGAAATCGATTCACCCAGTCGAAAGTTAGAAGGTATCCATAAAAAGTGAAATACAGTCGAATCACAACCTCCTCTATTTTTGAAGTCGGTTAAAAACTACTACTACTGAAAATCTGTACTGTACTACTAGTGAAAATGGAAATTATCTGCGACAAACTGACAGACAGAAAGATAAAATTACATTCGAATTCATAATATTAGTATGAATAGGCCCTTTTCATATTTATGATAATATGTGAATTAAGTATTGAAAGATATAATCTAATTTTAGGCACAATAAAGCCCCATTGTCTATGATAGGGTTACGCGTTGCCGCCATATCGACCTGTCACTATTGACAGATGGCAACCATTTGCGCGCCAAACGATGTTCTAAGATGGCGGCCGCGTGCCTTATCGCGGAATCTTTTTGTGTGTTTTCACTGGATAACGATATTTTGAGAACTCAAGTGTACAAAATAACAAGGTCACCTCAGAGGAACCTACTCATCCAGTTCGAAAGTAAAAAGCAACGCGTATAATGGGCAAATCAAAGTGATATCATAGCCGAATCGAATCTGTAGTTGCAGGTTTCCATGAGAGCTGGTAGTCACTTGCTATCAAAAGGAACATTTGCATGTTTTATACCATTATCATCATCACCTTCCCCGACTTACTTCCCTAACCCAATACTTAACAACGTAGCATTGTAATACTGCTAGTAGAAAGTCTACGGCGTAGATGCTACGTAGCATTTAGAAACCTACAAGTCAAATTAGATAGTTGCTGAAAATATACTAAGAGATTAATAATTACAGATATTAAAAAAAACCCCTACGCAAGCACTAATCGAGTATTCATACGCCAAAATGCCTAACATTATTTATGAAAAGAGTTGATAGTCTTACACTGCTGGACCGATATTAACTAAACATAGCTTGGAACCTTCGCAAGGAAATTGTCTTTCAAATGAAATTGGTCCATCGGACACAAAACACACAGACAAACATCGCTGTCAAACTTATAACACCCCTCTTTTTGCGTTGAGGTTTAAAAAGTACAAAACCACATTAATGTACTTTTTTTACCTGTAACTTCACTCGCATGAAATTAATATTCCTATAACTCATGAACAGTATATCCTTTTTTTATGAAATACCAGCTGAACCGGCGTACTTCGTACCTTCATATTCATATTCGTGAAAATTTTCTAAATTACCGCAGAACTCATTTTAGTAAGCCCGTGTTAACTTCTCGCAGGGCCGCAGTGTATACGATTAAGCGGAGTTAGAAAATATACCATCTCCGGTTTTGTTTTATTTATTTCTATATAAACCTTGTCCTGACAATAACAAATACATAAAAAAACGAACTGGCCGATTTGGTGCAGACGAGTACATACATTTTTGTGATTCATTTTTATTTATTTTATATAGATTGGGATTAACGCGCAGATAGGTCAACTGATGGTAAGTGACTAAGACCGTCCAGGGACACCAGCAACTCAAGAGCCACAAGTGCGTTGCTGTACTTCTACAAAACCTGGGGGGAGAAATTCGGGATTCGGTAACTTAGAACAAAGCAACGAAGGAATTGCTATGCTATGTTAATAAGTTATTTTTGTATATTGGACTGCCAAAGTGATTCTGACTGATAAAAAACATGAGTAGAATCCGAGAAGAGTAGTGATGCAGCATGGTGACCTGAACTGTGGTGGTCTATTAGATGCTTCGGTATTGGGCCTTCAGTCGCGTACCTACCAAAGAAACACGACAGCATGAATACCTCGTCTCCTTAGGAACCCCTCCCAAATCATCCACAAGTTGTGGTTGGTAGTTACCAACCTAGTGCTGGCTGACGGGCGCTCCTCGGGGTCCATATCCCTAGGAGCTCGATCTCGCCAAGCACAGGTCACTATACTGGACTAGACTCGGGCGTTACTAGCAGGTCGTTCACTCTGTGGGGCCTACGCACGAAGACACGACCCCGTTGGATACACCCATCCCACCAACACCCCGGAAATACTAATCGGCCCATTGGGCCTACCCCAGTGACCCACCTGTAGTTGCAGGCGGCGCTGAGACCATATTGACAGGTTTTAAACCTGGAAAGGTTACCCCGAGGCCCCTAGGGGGTCTACGAGAAGAACTACGAGAGCTGTCACTATAAGTTGATCTTCTGTTAGAGGATAATACCGCCTCGATCATTCTGAAATCAGCGTGAACCTGCTACCTTGAAAAATCCAGGTTCATCAACAACTCATAATGTCCCGCTTCTGGGCTCGGGTCTCCTCTCAGGAGAGGGTTAAGGCCATACGTCCAAAATCCAGGTTACCATAGATATATATATATATGCTTTTTATTGTCCATCATAATTTGAAATATAGAATGTAGAATATACTAACCTTCAAACTTTCACGTTTCATAATATAATAATTATTTTCACGGGAATTAACGTGGTCACTAATTTAAAGGTGTGTTACATACATCTGATTCGCCTGACGTTTCGATCAGGTTGCATTGGCCGTGGTCACAGGCTAACTGGCTCAGCGGGGCACGCCCTCCGTGATCGAATCCGCTAAATAGAAGTTTCTTCATCCATCCGCCTAATTTCGATATTATTGAGAAATTTATTTCACCATGAACCGTCACATACCACACTAACAGTGTCCCTATAAGCTAACCGCTGTGTTCCTATTCTGATGTTTATCCGACTGCGCAGTAAAACGAGGTGGTATGTATTTTACGGTAAGTAATATCGTTAAATAAGTGATCGTGTTAATTCCCGTGAAAATAACCATTAGGTAAATATAAACTAAATAAAAACTATAGACAATGGGCGGCCTCATCGCAGTTTAGAATGTCTTCCAGGTAACCTTTTGATGGACTATATTTTAAAGTGTAGTTTTCGGGAACGAGCAGACGTATCGCCTGATGGTAAGCGATTACCGCCGCCCTTAGACACCCGTAACACTAGAGGCATCACAAGTGCATTGCCGGCCTTGGAGGATGGGGAGGGGATGAGAGGAAGGGTTGGATTATGGGCCTCCGGTATCCTCACTCACCCGGTGAAACACGAGTTGAAACAGCGCAGGCGCTGTTTCACACCAGCTTTCTGTGAGGCCGTGGTATCACTCCGGTCTAACCGGCCCATGCATGCCGAAGCGTGGCTCTCCCACGGTTCACATTTGTCGTTCACACACACGGTCACAGTTTACAATTAAATTATAAAATTAATATTGCTTAGCATAATTACACACACATAAAGATTAAATACATTTAAATACATATTTAAAGATTCGACACGATCAGCTTAGTGCTTTAAGCGGTCGCCACGCCGCTTTCTACTGCGCCAAGTATTGTGGGTTCAAATCCTATATGAGGCAACACTTTGTGTGATCCATAAATTTTAGTTCTGAGTCTAGGTGTTCTATATGTCCGTTTCATGTTTGTTTCTAAAGGCCCCTGCGATACAGGGTGTGTATTCCTAATGCAGGATTTGTCGTTTAATAATAATATTAAAAAAAACTTAATATACATACTTAAACATACTCACACATAATGTAGTACTGGCTCTATCTAGATTAATGTTAAATTTCTTTCTGACGTACCGTCAATACCATATTCTCAACGGAAACGCACACGACATACCAGACATAATACGTTACAGATTGGCTGTATTTAAAAATATCAGAGAAAATTGCTTTTTTCTATTAGTTTGGTTATAAGGTAATAAAGAATGTTTTATCTGTGTGGTAAACTCAAGTAAAAGCTATAAGGGACTATCGTGGTCTAGTGGTTAGATGTCTTGACAGCTGAAATAGAGATTATAAGTTCGATTCTCATTCAGGACAGGTCCATATAATGCTGTCTGTCTATTAAGCCTTCACGATAAAATTACTGCACCTTTGCCCTGCAATTATTTAGTGAAATTTAGGATGGATATGCTTTGATTCTTGAGGAAGCGTATAGGCTACTTTTTATAGCTATTATTCTTATTATTTTTCGAAATTCACCATTTCATTCTTCTAGTAGCCGTACATTAATAGTTCAATAAACCTGCATTTAGAAAATTAAGTCTTTTTTCGAATAATTATTATCTAACAGCGCAGCAGTAGCTTTAACCTTAAAAACGGCATAATCTAAACTAATTTACAATAGTTACTGTCTGTCACCAAGTTGTATTTTTTTATTTTTCAAATAACACTATTCACTGAAACAATTTTACGCACACAATCACACAGACACAGTCTTGTCAGTCATTGTATATATATACAAGGTTAACTCAAGGCCATACCTCCCCTTTTTTTTACGTGTGTAACGGACCTTCGCCCCACCGGAGTTTGCGTCGGGGCGGTGTGTCGGAATGGAACCCAATAAGCCCACATGGTGTGCCACTCTGCGCCTGAGACGGGAGGAATCCGGGAACTGCTTTTTTACGCCATCCGGACCCCTCCCAGCAAGGCCATACGTCCCCTCGCTGACCAACTGTTGGTGTGCAATTTTACCAAAGTTGGTTTTAGAATGTACTCCAAAAACAGTTCTATACCAAAGTAATTGTTACTCGATGTGCATAAGAGTGTATAATAAAATTCCTGATTGTATCAAAGAATTGCCATGTTAATGTACGAAATAGATGTCCGAAAAAAATGAGTCGTTTTAAGAACCATCTCAAGAGGTGGCTCTTGGAAGAGTCATATTATTTACTAAAAGAATTTCTGAGTTGAAAAATGAGAATAAAACTTTAATTATGTAATATTTTATTGACTTACTATCAATTATTTTAAATCTTTTGCAATGTAGTAGTAATTAGGTGACTTTTTTTGACCAATTTAAATTTTTTGACTTTGTTTAAAACTATTGACCACGAAATTTTATACAATTAAAGTTGATTAATAGCACAAAATAGATTGTTTATAATTTAAATTAAAATACATTTCTACATGCCACCAGTGACTAAATAGATGGCCTCTAAAGTTCACATTGTAAAAACACCTGTAAATGTACTCTATTTATGTGAAATAAATAATTTCATTTCAAGTGCGCGTTGGCGACTGGCAGGTCAACGTTGTGGCTACGTAATCTTGCCGATGGACGTTTTCAAGCCGCCCAAAGGCCTCCAATCAAGCTTCACGACTGTTATTCTACGATAACAATCGGGACCGACTACTTAATGTGACCTGCGAACACTGAGACGCTCCTAATACCATGCCACCACCGGGCACCCATTCAGGTACTGACCACGCTGTCGTTGCTCACCATCGGTGATTGTTTCTGATTACCGAGTGCAACTGGCCTATGAGCGCCTTATTATATCAATAACAAGAAATATTTAAACAACTTTAAATCCTCAAATCCTCCTCCAATACCCAGCTGTTCACAATCCAGCTTTAGACACAAAAGGAACAAAAATTTAACGGTCCCAACGATGTAACTTAAATGAAATTTCTAAAACAAACAAAGAAGAGGTATAAAAATTAATAAAGTACGTTTGTAATAAAGACACGCGTTTAATATTCGTAGCGGGGAATAATTGGTATTTTATACAGATCTCAGAGAATGATGGGTGCAAGGAATGAGATAGGACTGTGTGGATATGACTGGATTAAAAAAATACTAATTATAGATATAAGTGTCGTTTTAAGAGTTCCGTGCGAAAAGGGTAAAACGATACTCTATTACCAGATTCTGTTGTCTGTACGTCTGTCTGTCCGTCTCTCATGAACCGTGATAGTTAGACATTAGAAAATTTCATAGTAGATGTATTTCTGTTGCCGTTATTACAAAAAAATATTAACAACAGTTTTTTAACGGTGCTCACCTATCAAAGAATTGTTTTTTTACCGTTTTTGTAGTTATTAGTACGGAATTATTCGTGCACGAGTCCAACTCGCATACGACTATCCGACTAAATAAATAAAAAAGTCTTATATTTATTAAAATTACACATAATTTACTTAAATAAACAAATTTTTGAAATCCTACTAATCTAATTTTATGAAAAAAATACATTAAGAATACTTCTTCTCTCTTTGATGATTATACTCTGCCTGACAGAAACCATGAGTAGAATCCAAAAATTGTGGTCACCATCCTCAATGCGAACGCGGACTGTGCAGCTTGGTGACCCATACCATGGCGTCCAAGTGAAATGCTACCTTAATGGGTGTGCTACTTAGTGATTTTTGCACACAGGTTTCGATATGGTTTTTTTGTTTATGGAAGGTTTTGGTTATATATGATGACAAAATAATCAAAGATATACGATAACGAAAGAAAACAATGACAAGAAATAAATGTCCTTTATCTACATATTCATACGTGAATCAAAAACTTTATTCCTCTTTGTACGAAACTTATGCGAATGGAGGAGTGTGAAATTTGACACTTTTTGCGCTCCCTATTCGTATAATCCATAAGATTATACGAATAGGGAGCGCAAAAAGCTAATATTTTTTCTATTAATGCTTAAAAATTAATTATGGTCGAATTTCGGCCACTGGGCGACCACTGGTACAGATAAATAGTCGAGCAAAGCTATGGCTAAACACGCATAGATAAGAGTTACTTGGACGACCTGATCCACCCTTTTTTTTTACGTGTGGAAACCCCCTCGGGTCTTCAAACCAGCGGGGTTCGCGGCGAGGCGATGTGTCGGAATCGAACCGACTAAAACCACACAGTGTGCCACTCTGCGCCTGAGACGGGAGTGATCCGAGAACCGCTTTCTTACGCCATCCGGGAGCTGATCCACCCTAGTCTTTCGTCACACAACCCCCGCATTCGAGCGTAACGTCTTTAGCTGTAAGTATTCCAACAAACAAACGCTTTCTTATTAGTTCCCGCACTTGTTGCTTGTTTTATATATATATAAACACGAATGTATATCTGTATGTCCTTACATTTATGTCCAACCATTTATATTTATTGCAGGATAAGTTTACTTTAAGCTTATTTCTATTTTACATTAATATCTGAATTCTATCGCATAAATTTTTAACCAACTTTAAAAAGATGAGTTGGAGGTTATCAGGTGGTGCCTTATTGAGGTGTTTTTTATCACCGTTACTGGGAGCGTATAGATCGCGTCAGTGTCAGCTTATAGATAGGGTCCTCGATGGACTTAGGTCTTACCTTTTAAACGCGAGAGAGCCATGCTTCAGCATGGATAGGCCGGCTCGACCAGAGTGATACTAAGGGCTCACAGAAAACCGGTGTGAAACAGCGTTTTAGCTATATTTCACCGACAGAGTGAAGATATCGCAGGCCCATACCCCAACCCCTCCCACATCGCCTCCCCATCACCCGAAAGACTGCACACTTGTAACGCCTCTGCTGTTGCGGGTGTCCATGGATGGCGGTAATCGCTTACCATCGGGCGATACGTATGCTCCTTTGCGCCTATTATAAAAAACACCTTAGAAATCTGGTTTAAATCTACTAAATCGTGATTAGGCTAGGCTAATCGGTATAGGGCTATTTTCAAGTTTTCTTTGTCCTTGCAGTGATCCTATCTTTAATCCAAGAATTATTTGACCGTCAAAACTATTGTTGCCACACTAAAAAAACAAATTAAAATAACTATGAAACAGAGTTTAATGTTTCGAAACACGATTGAGAATACAAATGAGATGACAACTGTATTGCCAGATGAAAAAACTGAATTTTAAAAAGTCAGACTTTACAAGTTGGTTTTGTTTCAAGCGAGGGGTGGAATATGAAATAATAGTTGTATTTTAATGAAGTGAAAAGGTTACCCGACTGCGAAAGAAGGAGGGTTATGTTTTTCGAGTGTATGTATGTATATTTTTTTTTCGACTTCACTGCTCTATTCTAACATCACTTGATATATGTACCACATGCAACGCCCATTTTTAGTTAACTAAAAGAAAGGGATGTACATTTTTACACAACGTGAAAAAAGGACGGTTATGTATATTTTTTTGGAACACACTAGAGCCTAAACGGCTTGTCGTATTTTTATGTGAGTGGTGTCAATAGATTCGTCTTAATTGTGAGAGTGATACTGGGTACATCAAACAAAATAAAGGACTTTTCGGGCGAAAATGTAATCTCAAAAAAGTTTTTAAAATATATCGAGTGTGGTATCCAAATAAATAATTTTTAACGGTGATTACGAATATATATAACTTATATGTTTTATTTATGATATTGGCGCAGTCGGGTTTCATTTTTTTAATAATTCATTACTTGTTTTGTGTTAATATATAGCTAGTTTGCTTATTAGCCAAGTGGTTTGTGATTATAATTGTCAAAACTGACGTATTTGGTTTAATTCCAGTTAGGATGAATGGTAATGAGGTGAGAGTTCATTTGTTCTGTGTACGGGTATTGGTAATCAATAAATATGTATGAAATCAGAAAACAATGCTTAAGAAAATATACATATATTTATGTCCTAATAAACTGAATATTTCTTTGTATGCTACGTTCTTATATGAGCGCGCTTTTGTTTGCTTTCAAGTTATATTCTTAATTACATTTTATGGTTTCTTTTTTAGTGTTCAATATCCAATGGTAAAACGGCATCCTATTACTATAACTCCGTTGTCCGTCCTTCTGTCACTAGACTGTATCCCATGAACGATGATAGTTAGACAGTTGAAATTTTCATAGATGCTGTATTTCTGTTGCAGCTGTAACAAATTATAAAATAGAATAAAATAAATATTGATAGGAGCTCCCATTTTTTGCTAGAAATCAATAATGGCAATAGGTAGCCTTTCAACTCGAAAACACAGCGCAAGCACCTTTTCACACCGGTTTTCTGTGAGGCTGTAGGTGTACACTCATTCATGCCGTAGCGTGGCTCTCCCACATTGAATTTGGCATCTGTCAATTTATACGATTGTTCATTGCATTTTCTTATTTTCACGCCAATATGTTGTAAAATATTTAAGTATATTAAAATGGAGTGGAATGGTAAAGATAACCGAATCGTTGTGATTGAATTACATAAAGTACCTATGGAGACAAAGCCAATTTTTAAAAATCTCCAGTTAGTCAAATATTTGTGTACCGCGCTATTAATATATATAATAAAACCTCCTCGGTTTGTGACAGAAAATGATTTGGCCGTCCATTTAGTGTTGTTCCTACGAAAAAGGCAATCAAAGCAATAAGGAAAAGAATTCGAAGAAATCCTGTCCTAAAGCAAAAAAAATATCTCAGGAGATGAACATAGCACCTAGAACCATGTCTCCTATTTTAAAAGATGACTTAGAACTTGCAACCTATAACAGACCCTGGTCATTTTACAATTGATAATTTAAAAAGGAATGTGGTGGTAAAATCAAAACAACTATTTAAGCAGTATGCTATAAGGGAGGTTACAGAAAAAAATGTTTACGTATTAGAAAATTTTACAATTATTTTATCAAACAAAATTACCGTCTTTATGCTGAAAGCTATAAAGAAGCTTCCAAATTAGTCAACAGAGTACAACGTGAGTATTATCAGACTTCAGTGATGGTTTGGTTGGGTGATAGCTATGAAGGAGTGACAACCATATTTTTGTGAAAAAAGGTACCAAAACATCGGCATAAGTGTATCAAGATACCATTCCTGAGAGGTTAGTTAAGTACCTTAATAACAATATGTTCGATAATCAAGAATAATCCTTTCAGCAAGACTCGGCACCGGGTCATTAAAACTCGATCCACCTAGTCTTTTCCACCCAACGTTCCGGACTTTATCAAAGCTGAAGACTGGCCGTCATCTAGTTCTGATCTAAGTCTACTGGATTATGATTTAAGATTAGTTTTAGAGAATAAGGCTTTCTCTAAACGCCATGATAATTAGGAGCAACTAAAATAATCCATACGATTGGCAGTGAAGAACTTTCCCACAGAAAGAAAGAAAAATTTTTTTTTATTAATAACTGGTCTCAACGTTTAAAGGACTATCTTGCAGTCAATGGAGACCACTTCGAATAAGTTTTACATATTTTTTATAGTTTTATATTAATATTTTAACCAAACACACTGTAATAGTAATAAATGTTACGTACAATAAATAAAAAAATGTTTTTCTTTGTAACAATATTTATGGTAAGACTAATTATTTAAGTATAATAATAATTATTTATTGTAACAAAGTATGACTGCATTTTAAGTGCAAGCCCTGACTCCCAAACTAACGTGAGCTGTATGTCGGGAATCATAATCTCCCCAAAAAATAATGATACAATAATGTTTATAAGTGGAAAATAATGAAACATACTTACATAATTGATTTGTTAATTTTTCAGTATGCTTGTATTTGTATGTCTTTGTGTGTATAAATAATAAATAAATAATAAATAAATATGTTCGGACATTTTAACACACAACGCCATCTAGTCCCAAACTAAGCATAGCTTGTACTATGGGTACTAAACATCTGATATTATTACTTATATACTTTTTTTTTGTAAATACATACATATTATAGATAGAAAACACCCAAACTCCGAAACAAATATTTGCAGATCATACAAACATTTGGTCCGACTCAGGAATCGAACCCGAGACCTCTTGCACAGCAGTCGCATTCGCTACCACTACGCCACAGAGGCAGTCAGTATGTTAGTATGTATGTATGTTTGTGTTTATAAGCGTATTTATATTTTATATATAATGTTGTTTTTATCGATTTCTCTTGGTGACAACTGTAACCTCACCGCACCTACCTTTCTAGATCTTTATACCCCTCGAAGGTTAGCTAAAGAACACAATGGGAATTAAGTCCCCCGATATACACTAATCATGAAGTTGTAACCGTATATATACCGTGGGAGAGCCACGCTTCGGCATGCATGGGCCGGCTCGACCGGAGTGATACCACGGTCTCACAGAAAACCGGTGTGAAACAGCGCATGCGCTGTGTTTCACTGAGTGAGTGAGGATACCGAAGGCCCATAATCCAACCCTTCCCCTTATCCCCCTTCCCATCCCCTAAGGTTGGCAACGCACTTGTGACGTCTCTCGTGTTGCGGGTGTCCATGGGCGGCGGTAATCGCTTACCATCAGGCGACACGTCTGCTCGTTTGCCTTACCAATTCCATAAAAAAAACAAAATTAAACATTAAAGTTTGACTGTTGTGAAAATTATTTCGTAAAGAAGTAGGGTTATGTTTTCGAGTGTATATATGTATGAATGTATAGTTCTTTGGCTCGACCTATATTTAAACTTCTTGTCGTATTTTATGTGAGTGGTGTCAAAAGATTCGTCTTAGTCCTGAGAGTGACTCTGGGTACGTCAAAATAAAATGAAAATATTAAAGATAAAAGATAAATCAGAGGAATGCAATATCTTTCAATAAGTGATCGCGTTAATTCCTGTGAATATAATTATTATATCATGAAACGTGATAATTTAAAAGTAAGTATTAAATTAACAGCTTATACAATTTCATATCTCTCTCTCTTTATACATACCTCTCTCTCTCTCACACACATACACACACACTACACTACTACACACAACCTACATAGCTTAGATAGATTTGATCTCATTTAATGTTAATTAATTTTGTAAATTAATGATAATCATCAGCCCATCGCAGTCCACTGCTGGACATAGGCCTCTCCAATTTCACGCCACTTAGTTCGATCTATGGCTTCTCGCATCCAGCTCCTGCCAGCCGTCTTGCGCAAATCATCGCTCCACCTGGCTTGTGGACGTCCTACACTACGTTTGCCGAGACGCGGTCTCCACTCAAGAACTCGTTTACCCCAACGGTTATCGGTTCTTCGGCAAATGTGGCCAGCCCACTGCCACTTCAGCTTGCTAATCCTGTGGGCTACGTCGATGACCCTGGTTCTTTGTCGGATCACCTCGTTTCTAATGCGATCCCTTAGAGAAACGCCGAGCATATACCTCTCCATTGCACGCTGAGCGACTTTAAACTTATGGACCAGTCGAACCGTAAGTGTCCACGTTTCGGCTCCGTAAGTCATTACGGGTAGGACGCACGCATTGAAGACTTTCGTCTTTAGGCACTGTGGGATCGATGATGAGAAGACCCGACGAAGTTTCCCAAACGCTGCCCAACCCAGCTGGATTCTTCTGTTCACCTCGTCCTCAAAGCTGTTTCTACCTAACTGCAAAGCCTGCCCGAGGTATACATATTTTTGAACAACTTCGAGAACGGCACCGTGTACCGCAACCGGTTCCGGCAGTACATGTTCATTGAACATGACCTTGGTCTTGTCGAAGTTCATCCGTAGGCCGATGCGCACAGACGAGTCAGCCAGGTCGTTCAGCATCTGTTGTAGGTCCTGCAACGTCTCTGCCATGATGACGATGTCATCTGCAAATCGCAAGTGAGAGATGTATTCGCCATTGATGTTGATACCGCGCCTTTTCCAGTGCAGCGTCTTAAACAGGTCCTCCATTGCATTAGTGAATAATTTCGGGGATATAACGTCCCCTTGCCTCACTCCTCGATGCAATGGTATGGGTCTTGTATGCTGATCCTGTACTTGGACGGACATAGTAGCGGCTTTGTAGAGACATCTCAACACTCGGACGTACCGCCAATCTACTTGGCAACGCTGCAGGGACTCCAGAACAGACCAGATCTCAATCGAGTCAAAGGCCTTTTCATAGTCCACAAATGCTAGACACAGGGGCTGATTATACTCTTCGGTCTTCTGTATTATCTGCCGCACTGTGTGGATGTGGTCTATGGTGCCATATCCGCTCCGAAACCCAGCCTGCTCCGGTGGCTGGTATTCGTCGAGTCTTCGCGCAAGACGGTTCGTGATGACTCTTGAAAACAGCTTATAGACGTGGCTCAAGAGGGAAATGGGCCGATAGTTCTTCAACAAGGTTTTATTTCCCTTTTTGAAGAACAGGACGACCACACTCCTACTCCACGCCTCTGGAGTCCTCCCTTCGAACAGGACAGCGTTGAAAAGCTTTTGGAGCGCCTTTAATACGGGTTTACCTCCAGCCTTTAACAGCTCTGTAGTAACGCCATCCTCTCCAGGGGCTTTTCCATTTTTCAGCTGTCTAAGAGCCATCTCGATTTCGTCAATGCTGACTTCTGGCAGATCTTCGGTGAAGTGGCGTGTTAATTTGGCCCGAGGGTCCTCATTTTCGGGATCAGGTCGAGATGCATGCGAAGCGTACAAATCGCCATAGAAGCTCTCTACTTCCGAAAGGACAGCCAGCTTGGAAGCAACGACTTCTCCGCTTACTGTGGTCAGCTTCGTCAAATGGCTTCTTCCAAGAGATTTCACAAACATTAATGATAAGTTTGTATAGAATTAGGTTCGTAGCTTAGTCTTTATTTTCTTGTTTTTTTGGAGGCGCCGTTGCAGTTTTTTATTTAATGTTTCTGTATTATCTTGTAGAGCCTATTTCATAGAATAAAATAAAAATATTAACTCGGCCGTAGGGTGGGCCTGGAGATCTGTCACACAGGCTTCGAGCCTAGTATGGACTCCAGCTCTCACTAGGGGATTTTAAAAAACTATTATATATGTACCTAGATCTCACTTAAATTGTACCTTTCCTGTGAGAGAAAATAAAGTTTTATTATTATTATTTCACTGTTAGACATGAGCCTCTCTTTCAAAAGGTTTTGTTATTTTTGTGTTGTTTTATACCATGATACCGTTTGGGGTCGAGACGCTAGGTTCATGGGGTCCGAGTGCTCGCCCTATGTTTAAATAACTTTCTTAGCAACTGATTGACGCTTCTCGTGACCAGAAGGCGGTCAGCCTTCTGGTCACGAGAACCTAACCTAACCTTTCTAGAAAATTAGCATTGCCATTCAACGTGGCTATGCTGCCAGTCTTCTGGGTACGCTACCAGTATGCAGTAATGATGTGGAGGAATTCCTTTCGCCTGTATGTAAATACATTTATTCATCATCATCATCATCATCATCATCATCATCATCAGCCTATCGCAGTCCACTGCTAGACATAGGCCTCTCCAATTTCACGCCACTTAGTTCGATCTATGGCTTCTCGCATCCAGCTCCTGCCAGCCGTCCTGCGCAAATCATCGCTCCACCTGGCTTGTGGACGTCCTACACTACGTTTGCCGAGACGCGGTCTCCACTCAAGAACTCGTTTACCCCAACGGTTATCGGTTCTTCGGCAAATGTGGCCAGCCCACTGCCACTTCAGCTTGCTAAACCTGTGGGCTATATCGATGACCCTGGTTCTTTGTCGGATACATTTATTGCTTTTTTTTAAATTATTATCACCTATTTAATTTATTAATTTTGAATATAATAATAGCCACTTCTATTAAAAAAACCATAGTCATGACGTCACAGGCCGATACCAACTTCCAAAACCTAAGCCTTTTATTCTTTAATATATCTGTAACAAAATTACCAAACATACATCCAGTTTGGCTCCGTAAAAAATATGACACGTCTCTACCTTACCCCTTGAGATCGGTCGTAATGGTAAATCTCTCTATAAACCTTAGAATGAAACATTCATGGGTCTTATTGATTTTGGCTGAAGCAAGTTGACCAATCAGGGACCTGGGCACGCCTTATTGCGGATTTTGTTGAGCTAAAAAGATTGGTGTGCTCGTTAGTGTGAACTTGAAGGTGGTATTGTAGAATTTTTTGCTCATATTTAAGAGTCTTTTAACCCGCTGGTTACGTAGTATTTTGAAGATTTTTAAGTGCGAGAGTTGATCATCATCTTCTAAAACTTTATTATTCCTGAGGTTAGTTCAGCCACTAGAACAACCGGTTTTACTTTAAATACAGACTGTTATCATTTTGCCAAGCTTAGATAGATCTTTATCCATTATCGTGACAATTACTCACATTCAATGTACAGAGAGTATATTCTCAACGTTATTTCTCAAAAATACATTACATCGAAAATAGAAACCGCTCTGAAGTACAAGATTGTAGCGTCAAAAATATGCCTAAGTGTACTGTCGTGTTTCGTTGGCGAATGCGAGATTGGAGGCCCCATGGTGGAGAAGCACCTCAATATGCCTCTTCAGTATGGGTCACCATACTGCATTGTTGAATTGTCTGCATTCTTAATGAGTATGGTGACCACTGCTTTTTAGAGTCTGCTCTTTTTCCTTGAGGATGAGTAAAGTTACTTTGGTAGATATAGGTCTTGTGTAGAAAATATCATGAGTTCCCGTCGATCTATGATCTCCGACAAAAAACTGTCGAGCATGATATAGTGATAATAGTTTTCTGCATCTTCATGACAAGTCATTTATGTGGTGATATTGGTAATATAAGCTCCTGATGTCCTAACTCCTTGAAGACTCTCAGTAACTCTTTTAATCCTATCAAAAACCTTGGAGAGTGTATCAAGCGAGCCACGGCACTTAGTTCGGTATACGGCATCATATATAGTTATGTGGAAGAACGATTGTCATGTCACTATAACACAAAGGGAGAATCTTCTAAATAGGTGATGATGCCTGGCGGGATGCAACCTAACTGTTGATGTTGGGTGGTTGTATAGATGCTAACCGGTGCGAGAAGTATTTATATCGTCATACAGAATTATGTTTTTCAGACATTTTCCACTACTATCATTATATTTTAGCTAAAATACTCTAATATTCAACAAATTATACGCGAAAATTATACTCAAGAATCACTCTATCTATAGACAAATAGACGATAGAGAACTTTATTTCATAATATGAAATACAAGTGTAATTAGTGTGTATTCTGGATTCGAGAAGCCATGGATCGAACTAAGTGGCATGAAATTGGAGAGGCCTATGTCCAGCAGACCATGAGCGTCTCTGTGATTCGGAGGTCACGTTAAGCAGTCGGTCCCGGTTGTTATCGTAGGAACAGTCGTGAAGCTTAGTTGGAGGCCTTTGGGTGGCTTAAAAACATCCAACGGTAAGATTACGTAGCCACAACGTTGCCTTGTCAGTCCCCAACCCGCACTTGGGCCTTAATCCTCTCCTGAGAGGACACTCGAGCCCAGCAGTGGGACATTATGGGTTGTTGATGATGATGATATCCAGCAGTGGACTGCGATAGGCTGATGAAGATGATGATGATACAAGTGTTTATTAGAACTCTAATAACAATAGCACAGGCTCTGTCTATTTTAAGACCAGCTTAATAATACTCAATTGCAAAATGATATAACAGCCATATCTATATTTCTGACATCTGACTTTTTGCTACCACGCCCCTACGTTACCCCGCCCAGCCGTTCCAAGTGGGCGTGTTACAGATAAACTATACATAGACTAATACATAGGCAGTCTGGACAACTTCCTTTGTCTATAAAATAGTCAGTTTTAAAAGTATTGTTTTCTTTACCATCCCTGTACAGAAAAGTTCAAAACTGTATTTTTTTTATTAATATTGGCTTCGTATTAAATGTTATGTCTCAATTTCTTAATTTAACTTCTTTAAAAGATAGTAGAGGTACGACTCTCACAGAAGATCAGCCTACCAACAATGCACATAGTGTGGGTCACCATGCTGCATTGTTGCATTGTCTGCATTCACAATGAGTATGGTGACCACCACTCTTGGATTCCACTTATGCTTCCTATAAAGAAAAGTAGAGTAATTTTCACGATATACAAAACGATAAAAAACATTATTTGAAGCTTGTTGCGTATTGTGTCACAATTTTGAGCTCACTCGATGCAATTTAGGAGTTTTTGAAGAGTACACGAATCAAGATAACTTTTTAATGTACTAGCTATCTACGTCTCTTCAATCAGCCTCGGCTCCTGTTGGTCTAAGTGTTAATATTTACTATTCTATCTTAAAAACGCCAGCAAACACACATTTTATCATAAAAAGGAGAAAATTAGTCAGATAGTTTAAGATACATCGTAAGCAACAATGTGATACGAGAATAGGTATGAAGACAGTAACCGAGAACCACTAAAATTATATATTTTTCTGCTGAGTCTAGCTGGACATGGCTCAAAAAAAATCGTTTAATTAAATAAATAAATAAAATATATGTAAGACATTTTAACACACAACGCCATCTAGTCCCAAACTAAGCAGAGCTTGTACTATGGGTACTAGATTACTGATATTAATACTTATATACTTTTTTTTTTGTAAATACATACATATTATTCATAGAAAACACCCAAACTCCGAAACAAATATTTGCAGATCATACAAACATTTGGTCCGAGTCTGGAATCGAACCCGAGACCTCTTGCACAGCAGTCGCATTCGCTACCACTGCGCCACAGAGGCAGTCAATTATATCTGTATTTAAATTTATGTAATAATTTCTTTGCACCAATTGTTAAACAAATATGGCGCACTGAAGCATATGTCATACAAGTAATTTATTAATGTTTATTAAAAGAAAAAGTGTTCTGAGCTAACATTTTTAAACAATGTAGCATATGGTTAAAATATAAATAAATATGTATAAATACTACTAGACATATTCAGTTACGTGTTGACCCGGTATTGTAAAAAATACTTTTTAATGACAATTCAAGTGACAGTCCAAGAGACGAAAAAATGTATTCAAAACAATAAATGGAAAGAAAGATAGAATACATTTATTAGTCACACTCACAGAAAAAAGAGAAGTAAGACATTTAGCAAGACACAAACCTTCGTGGAAGAGCCATGCTTCGATACGAATGGGCTAGCTCGACCGGGCCGATATCACCGCCTCACAGAAAACCAGTGTGAAACAGCGCTTGTGCTGTGTTTCACTGAGTGAATGAGGACACCAGAGGCATTTTTTTTTTACCTGGTGGAATGCCTTTACGCACTTCACTCCCTCCCCGCGGGGACAGGGGGTTCGCTTCGTGTGGGACTCCTGACTGACTCGCCAGACTACCCACTAAACCACTACGGTGTGCCACTCTGCGCCTGACACGGGAGAGATCCGGGAACCGCTTTCTTACGCCATCCGGACTCCTCCCAGCAGGACACCAGAGGCCCAAACCTCAACCTCTCCCCAATCCCTCTCCACACCCCCCTCCCCATCCAATAAAGTCCGACAAAGCACATGTGACGCCACTGGTGTTGCGGGTCACTAAAAAAACCAGTGAAATAATCTGGCTGTGTTAGTTCTCAGCTTTTATTATTCCCGAGATTATTTGGTGTCGAGCTGAATTCACAAGTTGACTTAGTTGTCAGTATATTTGAGGGCACTGACTACCCAATAACGATTGCCAAAGATGTTCTTGACAACCGAGGCCGACGGCTTAACGTGCTCTCCGAGGCATGGGCGTGAAACACTGCCAGCTTCCATACCCCAGGCTTTTATTAAGAATTTCTTGTTAGAAAAACCACAGGACACTCTTAGCCCACCTCAGGAATCAAACCCGAAATCTCTCGATCGGCAGACTAACTGTTATACCAACTATATGTAATCAAATGAACTTAAAACCCTTACGCAAGAACTTAAAAATGCGCGATGGAAAGAAGTAAAGATCCATGATTTTTGTTAACTCAAAAAGTGCTCAACGCCCCTAATTAAGTTTTCCACTTCAAAAACTCATTTATTTCGAGCGACATCTAGATAAAGTAATAGCTGACGTACTATCTATTCATAATGCAGACAAAACTGCATTATACACACTAGTATTTGTATCAAACCGTCTAACACAACACTTATTGATAAATTATCCTTAATTAATGGATAGTACACCAACCCATTATGTCGTATAAAACAGCCAGAGAACGGCCACAGATCGCCTTGCGAACAACAAGGGATGAAAACCACCCTGTTTCATCCCTTGAGTGTCGTTCTAGATGGGTTATAGGATTACGTAAGAAATGTGAGGAAAGCTGGAAAAAGTGACGGTCATTGTTTTGCCGACGGAGTGTGTTTGTAGAAACATTTTGGAAAATCAGAAAATCAATTAATTTATACATTTAAAAATATAGCGACTTCGCGTTGGCTATCCCGGTAAGGAGTATTTCTTTTTTTAAGTATCAATGTAGTTTTTAAGTATCTAAGTATTTACTCGCTAAATTTCATTAAATCGGTGCAGGGCTAGAGCAGTGAAAGTTTATAATATTAGTTATGATGAGGTGTAATATTCTCTCGTCTTATTCCTATTTTGTCCTCAAATTGGAACGGGACCAAATGGAAGGATAGATAGATAAATGGAATAAAAACATACTAAATTTAAAAAAATGAGAAAAATATTGATGCAGTCGGGCATACTGTTTTGTACTGTTTAACTAGGTTTTTCTGGCTCTGCCTTTGTTCATATCGTATTGGGGCCGTTGGGGTAATATTTTTTTTTATGTTATACAAAGCAAACGAGCAGACATATCGCCTAATGGTAAACGATTACCGCCGCCCGCCTCCTTTGGGCGGTTTGAAAACATCCAACGGCAAGATTACGTAGCCACAACGTTGTCTTGCCAGTCCCCGCTCCGGTCCGGAGACGCTCATGGGAACATGCTACCAGCGATCACCCATACAGGTACCGACCGCGCCGTCGTTGCTTACCCTCGGTGATTGTTTCTAATCCCCAAGTGCAACTGGGCTAGTAGCGCCTCACTGCGCTAAATTACTTAGCTGATTATCGATAAAAATGTTTCCGAAAGTGGGGGATTTTTTTTCTTTTGAGAACTTCTATTGCATACGTTGTGTAAACGGTTGAAGTTTTACAAAAACAATGTACCTAAAAGTAGTTCCTATTTAAGTAATCTAAAAAAAAACCGCGGTGATATATGTCCATCTTGTAAGGTTGGTTCGTTAAATCCTTTTTTATAGTAAATACATTTGTTTACTTTAATAACATCACGCTACGGGGAATAAGAGGTTGAGTGGCTAGTCTATACAAATCTATACATCGAAATAAATAAATGAAATTGGAGTGTTTGTTTGTAATATTAAAATAACCACTTTTTAGTTAATGCATTTGTAAGTATCCATGGTACATGTTCCAAAATAACATTTTTACACGTATTGACGGTGTGTTCCGGCTATAATCTCTGGAACGGCTGGACCGATTTTAACGCGACTTTCACTAGCAGCTAGCTGATAATATAAGGAGTAACTTAGGCTACTTTTTTTGGCTAGCTTCTACATGCGGCGTTACCTGCGATTGATGTTAAACGCGGGTAACACAACGGCTCAGTTAGTCATAAATACAACAGAATAATTAGTGAGTATTGTTTTAATATATTTAATAAATCCACAACAACACACTTGGGACTCGGCAAAGCGCGTCTGCGTTCCGAGTTTCGCAAAAACTTTTGCTATAAAACAATTGCACTGAGTCGCGTAATCTTCTTTTTAAACGGTTTTTAGGGTTCCGTGGAGAACGGAGAAATCGATTGCTGCTTGGGATTCGTATTTAGAAATTATTATGATAGTGTGAGTGAGAAAGATATGTGAATTAAATTTTGTGTAATATACCTTAAAACGTATACGAGCTCGTATATATATATATATAAGGTATTTTTTATATTACTTTTTGGCGGCAAAAATTCGACATAAAAATACGACAAGCCGTTTACTCTAGGGCGTGCCAAGGAAATATACACATACATACACTTGAAATACATAACCCTACTTTATATATATATATATATATATATTTAGTTTAGTTACAATATGTTTTTTATTTTCTTAATTCTACGTTAGTAACTTAAAAATATATTAATTGAATGTTAGTATTCCAATTTTGTATTATAGAAACCACTTGGTAGGGTATAAGCCTTTTTCAATTTCTTCCAGTTCTCTCGGTCTTGCATTATTTTAATCCAGCTTTTCCCTTTTTACTGCGCTAGAAAGAGGGTTGTGTTTTTCAAGTGTATGTATGTGTGTATGTATATTTCTTTGGCACGTCCTAGAGTCTAAACGGCTTGTCGTATTTTTATGTGAGTTATGTTAATAGATTCGTCTTAGTCGTGAGTGACAGTGGATAGATCAAAATTACACAAAAAAATATACGCAGTAGGGTGTTTTTTTATATAATTAATTACTTAATTTATTATTACAGTTTGACAAGGCAAACAACCAAACTGAACATACATACACTCGAAAAACATTACCCTCCTTCTTTCGTAGTCGGGTAGACAAAACTTTAAACATCTTACACTTCTGATCTAACGAGTATAATAAAAACTTGATTGCTGATGAGCATATTTTTATATGATAAACATACCATTAATACAAATCTCTAGACAACTTAAAATCGATTTAGCAATTTAGACGCTACATGAAAACATAAAGAGACTGCCAAAAATATTATTCTTTCTTTGCTGTAGTCGGGTAATACCCAATACAATCGTCTGCAGTCTCAAATAACACCTCAAACTAAATAAAATATTCAACTGTCTGCCCCCCTGTCGTAAACATTATGTCGTAATGTTACTTGTTTACTTGTAGGATACAACAAGGGGCGACTGATATTGGACTGGCAAATAAAATAAGATATAAATCTCTGTCAATATTAGAAAACTGTAGAGTTCATTTATATATTAATACGTGAAGACAAACTTTGTACCCCTTTTTACACGACTGCAAAAGTAGGAGGGTTATTCGAGGGTATGTATATATGTATATTTCTTTGGCAAGTCCTGCAGCCTAAACGTCTTGTCGTATTTTTATGTGAGTGGTGTCAATAGATTCGTCTTAGTTGTGAGAGTAACACTCGGTACATTCACAAATAAAAAAAAACAAAATCTAATCAATAAATTCTATCTTTTCAGTTCTTCAATATATTTAATAAAGATGGCAGATATTGACGCAGTCGGGTTTTTTTTAAAATAATTCGTTACTTGTTACCAACTTGTTACGAAAATTATGTGAACGGAGGTGCAGGTAATTTGGCCCAGTTACAGGAAGAGAAGTGCAGTGAGCTAAATAAGTAAAATTATTTAAAAAAAAACCGACTGCGTCAATATCTGTTATCTATATTAAATTCATTTTTTAATAAAACGTAAAAGCTATATATTCTCGTTATCGCCGTTGAAAATTCTTTATTTTGTTACCACGATCGATGTATTTTCAAAACTTTTTTTACATTACTTTTTGGCGCTAAAAATCTTTAATATTGTTTTTGTTAATTTTGATATTCTCACGACTAAGATGAAACTATTGACACCACTCACATAAAAATACGACAAGCCGTTTAGACTCTAGCGCGTGCCAAAGAAATATACATACATACACTCGAAAAACATAACCCTTCTTCTTTCGCAGTCTGGTAAAAAAAAGAAAGAATTACGGTAGAATTTCGGGTAACCACTCGGATGGGTAAATGCGCCAATGTCTGATATGAAAGGGGCTATTAGTCTTTGATTGCACATCAAAAGAAAACTATATGAGTCTTCTATATTACCATGCTTAACATAGGGTTAGCAGTCGTATGTTAAGCCTGAGCCTAAGTACCGAGGAGAAAGGATGAAACATATCTAGCTATACAGCAAAGGCCAATGGAAAAAGTATGTTAGGTATAAAATTAAAAGATTAATTATCAAACACTATCAATCAATCAATCAACAACCCATAATGTCCCTCTGCTGGGCTCGGGTCTCCTCTCAGGAGTGGGTTAAGGCAATACGTCCCCACGCTGGCCAAGTGCGGGTTGGGGACTGGCAAGACAACGTTGTGGCTACGTAATCTTGCCGTTGGATGTTTTCAAGCCGCCCAAAGGCCTCCAACTAAGCTTCACAACTGTTATCCTACGATAACAACCGGTACCGACTGCTTAACGTGACCGCCGAATCACGAATCAAACAATATATCGAAAAAAAAAACAAATATACCGGATGGGTAAGAATAACACCTTGATTAATTACACCTTAATTAACACCTTGAAGTGGTAGTGGGCAGGCTTTCTCCATAAAAACAATAGCTGACCCAGCAAACGTTGTTTTGCCATATACGAAAAACTAACAAAAAAATATTTACGGGTGGGTCACCATTAATATTTAGGGGTATGCAATTCACACAAAATTTTATAACAATCGGTCCAAAAGATGTAAACTTTGTAATTTTGTATATCTTCGGAAGTACTGATCCGATCCTGAAAGTTCTTTCACTAATAGATAGCGACACTATTTAGGAGTGGCATAGGTTATATTTTATTATTTTTGGATTAAAAATTCAATTAAAAATAATAATATTTGTAAATGAAGTCGGAGAAAAACGGCCAGTTAACGCCCAACGTAGTGGGCACGGGTCGGTTAGTATACAATAACAGAAAACAGATGGACACAATGACTAATATTTTAGAATGGACACTATGGAAAGGGAGTAGAGGAAGAAGAAGACCAAGATGAAGATGGAGTGGGATATTTAAAGTAAAATGTGGTCAAGTACAGCTGTTTCATTATCATTAGCCTATTGCAGTCCACTGCTGAGCATAGGCCTCTCCAATTGCACGCCACGTAGCTCGATCTTCAGCTTCTGGTTAATAAGCTTACAGCTTTAAATATATGTTTTTAATATTTTAACATTTTACTGTTTTATCCGCATCAATAAAACAGCTGTTTATAAATCAATTTATCTACCAGATTGAGGTATTGGTTACAAGAGAATGATAAAGCGATACTTTAAATTAGGTTTACATGGACACAGGTTGTTTTCGTAATTATATAAGTAACTTAACCCAAGTTATAATTGACCAAAAACCCTTTCTAAAAAAATCTAGCCCGCTACCTGATTAGACTGAAAAGGGATGATCTGAGGACGGTCATAGGTATCCTGACTGGATTCATAAACAAACATTTATTTACTATAGGCGCAACAGACAACCTAAGATGCATGGGGACAGCACGTTCTCATAGAATGTGTGGCAGATCAATGGGCAGAAATCCTCCAATCAATATCACTCCTCGAAATATGTAGTAACCTGAAAAGGCTGCTGTGCTTCTACGATAATCTAAAATGGCTAGAATAAAAAGATGAAAAACCCACGAGGCTAAGAGGAGGCCGTGCAGTTCCAGACAACTGAAAATCATTGTTTTATTAGTTAGATTCGCTATGCCTTCTGTATCTGTACTGCTTACTAATATTATGAAGCTGAAAAGACTACTCTGTCTGATGGAAAGCAATCAAAAAGCAGCGATCACCATACTTATTGCAAATGCAGATAACGCAATAATACAAAATAATGATCAATACTACGGCGGTTGATTGAGATACTTCTAGTCTTTAATACCTATTTTCCCCGTTATAAATCTAACACCAACAACATATAAGCTAACACTAATATCTAACCATTGCAGTCACGTATCCAAACCATTTCCAAACCAGACATACAGGTGTATACATTTATACATATGTATAAATTGTATACATTTGTATAAACTTCGGTGAGGCTGGATCGCATCAAATTTAAATATACATCCCTGTACGTGAGCCCTCATTATTGATGTACAGGTTGATGCAAAAATGGCGGAGTGGAAACTGCAGCGCGTTTTCGGCTGTGGCTTTTGAGTTTGTTGAAATATTTAAATAGCGTGTATGTTTTGAATTGAAGAATTGGTGTTGCTTGTTTTGTTGAAATGAAAATACATTTTAATCCACAAAGCAAATGTACAAAAGTATTTTTTTTAATGTTTAAGCCACCAAAATGATTCTACTCTGCCTGATGGAAAGCATAAGCAGAAACCAAGAGTGGTTGGTTGTTAGTGGTTTGTGATTTACAAATCGTTGTTCTGAGGCTGAGTGTGTAGAGGAGTGTGATACCAGAATTGGTATTCCTTAACTGGTTTCTTCATTAACTGTTGTAATATTCACATTGTGTGGAAATCATTGGTTAAAAGATTAGTATTTTTCATATCCATACGTACATACAATTGATATAAATATATATATGTCGAGGTAGTAGAGCCAAGCTGATTTCAGAACGAACGGGCCGGTTCGACCCTGGTGGTACTACCCTCGCACTGAAGTTCACCGAAAAATGACAGCGTTCGTGCATTCTTGTTTCGTTGATGAGTGAGAGACAGGAGGCCCAATGATGCTGCAACATCACTAGGCCGCCATGGTGTGGGTCACCATGCTGATTTGTTGAATTGCCTGCATTCGCAATGAGTGTGGTGACCACCATTCTTGGATTCTGCTTATGCTTTCCATCATGGTGTAGAATCATTCATAAAGAAACATATAAAATAATATATGATGTAAAATATTAAATTAGTTCCAAAAACGCTTCAAAAATTTAAAAGGTCTGTACTGATTGCGCTTAATTTTTAACATGATATACGGATCGTTTCAAACATTGTTTTATATATTTTTATTCAGTGTGCCACAGCAAAAAGGCATTAATTGAAAACATTAAAATGTATAAAAATAACATCCTGTAACAGATAGGGTTGCGAGCTCCTATCGAAAGTAACCGGCGCGGTAAGTGCAGTATTTTGTACGAAAATTATAGCATTGGTGGATTTAGGGAGGGGACATCGACAACGTGTACTTATATCGATATAGAGTAATATCGTGGTAGAACCATGCAACAATTCAGCAGTTTATTTATTTACTTACACAACTTTATTGCACACTATTATGGTATAAAATGTTGTTCAAATATGTGTAGATGAAAAATTATGATGGTCTTATCGCTCATGGTGATCTCTTTAAGACAACCTTTGTACGGATGATGCGAATTTAGATATTGGATAGTGTTAGCTGTACCTATGTATAAAATTATCCAATTAATTAATATTATACAAACCTAATACATGAATCTACAGTAAACACACCAACATATAAATATATATACAAGTTTACAGCAGATATAAAAGAAAGTTGTAGCTGACCACCTTTCAACAACCCCGCTAGAGTTTTGAAGAGAACTATTGTTCATGGGTTCTGGTAGTCGTTTAACATCAGATTCATAATGCCTCCAACGATTTACATGAAATTTAATTTTCAGGGGGGCGATAAATCGATATAGCTAGGACACATTTAAAGAAAATTTATCAAAACAAATACAGAGCAACGCTCTGTCATCCCAACCGTCCAAGTATTGGTATTAAATAAAGTACCTTAACAACGTTAATATCTACAAGCAAATAAACATCGATAAAGCGCATCGTACCATGCTTATCATAATAGTTGCACCAAAGTGCAGTCTCGACATCATAATTTCGATAATGTACAGCACTAATTATAGTTCACAAGGTATATCGATAATTGAGAACTGACATCACTACCGTCTGGGCAACAGAAGTTATTATTTGTTAAAGATTTCTGTAGAAAATGTACTCTAGAGATAGTTTGGAAGAGATAGGGATGAATTTAGGGGTTGAAGTTATGGAGACTACAGAAATCGCTTGAATTTATACCGTGGGAGAGCCATACTTCGGCATGAATGGGCCGGCTCGACCGGAGTGATACCACGGCCACACAGAAAACCGGTGTGAAACAGCGCTTACGCTGTGTTTCATCGAGTGAGTGAGGATACCGGAGGCCCATACCCCGATCCAACGCCCCCTATCCCCCTCACTATCCCCTTTCCCCCCAGGCGGCCATAGTGTGGGTCACCATACTGCATTGTTCTTTTTCGCATTGAGGATGGTGACCACCACTCTTGGATTCTGCTCATGCTTTCCATCAGGCAGGGCAGGCATTTTGGCAGCGTAAACATAAAAAAAAAAAAAAAATTACTATTTTTCTTTCAAATGCTTTTTACGAATTGAGGGCTAATGAACAGATGGGTTACCTAATGATAAGCGACTTTTTTGTTTATTAAAACAGAATTGTACAAATGACTATAAATTAAATATATATTTAGCATTAGCTACTTTGCAAAATGTCTGTACTATTTCACAGATTATGAATCCCGATCCTCTCCAGCAAAAGAGCCTTTAGTTGTGTCTTCAGTTGACATGTACTCAACTTAGGTAGGCTAGTTTAGACTACCCACATCCATTGATATTTGTAACTCAGATAAGTAGGATGACGTACTTTTAATCGCTCTCCATCAGACTACAATAGAACAGAGGGGGATAGAAGGAGAGGTTGAGGGGTAACCTCTGTCATCTCCAAGGAGATGGTCTGCTCGCTGCACCATATACCTTAAAAATATAATGATTAAGGAAAGTGGAAACTAGTCTTTTGGGCATGTAACAACAAGTTCACACATCGCTTATTCGTTTCAGAAATACGTGAAACAAACGTATAACGTCGTTTTGTTTAGTTAACAGCTACAGACAGTTTGATGGCGTAAAATGTGGGATGACCATAGTTTTAGGACTCATTGAGACAGAATACTAGCTCAACGTGTGACGACAAATTAAGAATACTGAGTGTCAACACCCTTTATTCATCCTTTTGGTGTCGTAAGAGCCGATTAAAAGCCCTTTTTAATAACCTATTCTTAGTTTAAAGAGGAGGCAGTCGATATTGTTTCTTTCGTATATATGAACTCAATTTTTTTTAATCGATTCAAGACCTTCATTGATATGCCATCCTGCATGGACCAGATAATGGTTTGAGCGTCCCTACTTGTTCCTAATTTTTCGTTTGAATTTTTATTTCTTGTCACCCCCCGTTAAAGGCACTTGATGTACATTAATGTTACCCTCCCACGCGATCTCAAAAACATTAAGCTGTCTCCCAGGGAACTCATTTAGTTTGGTTACAGTTCTTCCGAGTTTTAAGAGTAAAACAATTTCTTTTTACTGGCTTTACTCTGGCATGTTATGCTATGAAGAATAAAACCATACGACATATACAAATAGAGCCATGGCAGTAGAACCACGCTGGTTTCAGTACAAACGGGCTGGCTCTTTCTGGCCAGAACTACCCTCTCAGAGAAGATCAACTTAAATTAATAGCATTAGTACTAACGTGTTTCGTTGGCGAGTATGAGACCGGAGGCCTAATGATGCAGAGGCTGGAACTCACTACCAGCGCACGTGTTTCCTTCCCATTATGATCCCGGGTCTGGAACTCACCACCAGCGCACGTGTTTCCTTCCCATTATGATCCCGGTTCTGGAACTCACTACCAGCGCACGTGTTTCCTTCCCATTATGATCCCGGGTCCTTTAAGCGGGGCGTGAAAAAGCATCTCACCAGGCCGCTATAGTGTGGGTCACCATGCTGCATTGTTCTTTTTCGCATTGAGGATGGTGACCACCGCTCTTGGATTCTGCACATGCTTTCCATCAGGCAGGGCAGAGTCATTTTGGCAGCTCATACATAAAAAAAAGTACTGAACTTCGGAGTAATGTTTACACGAAGAAGCTACTAATCCTACATCGCGCAATAGAAGTTCTCGCGCCGATAAGCATATATACAACATTCCAACATCAACCGTTGAGCAGTGGATCACCAGGCATGATCACCTCGCCTGTCCGGAGGATCCTCCCTTTATGTTGGAGAAACATGATACCCGTTCCTCTACAATATCATGTCAAAAATTTGAGCTCAATCGATGCAGTTTATGAGTTTTAAAAGACTACACGAGTCAAGCTAACTTTTTTATATAGTAGTTGCCTGTTTTTTTTCAATCAGTGTCGGCTCCTAGTGTTCTAAGCGTAAATATTAACTACCTTATCTTAAACACGCCAGCAAACACGCATTTAATAAAAAAAATATGTTAAAATTGGTTTGGTGGTTTAGGAGCACATTGTGAGCAACAGCGTGACACGAGAATTATAAAAAATTAGCCGACTTGTGCCCCTTCCTTGGCGTTACCGCCCGCTTTTCTTCGACCTCATTTACAAATACTAGTATTTTTTTTCTTCTTCTTTTGATGATATGGCACTTGCAGAAATACCTGATCCGGTTGGTTGCAGCTTGTCCTGACAAAAGCAATCGCATTAAAAAGAATTATCCAATTTGGTGCACTCAATCGGAAGTTATGTGCGTACATGAATTTCGATGCTTCATTTTTATATATACAATTTTTATATGCTCGAGTTTGTAATTTATTACACACGATCTTCGTCTTTCATAAGCGCAAGCCTGACGGTGACAGGTGAGGCCACTAGTCACCCTACCAGAAGCAGGCTGGGATGGAGGGTTCCTACAGTGGAGGGCGCCACCTACAAACAGTGGGAAACCCGAGATACGACAGGGTTCCAGGAATTTCTTTTTTTGAGGGTGCACCTGGTTCCCCAGCTTCTAGTACCCGATACGGTGTGCGGTTTTTAGTCGGTTCGAGTCCGAAATAACCACCAGTCGGGGGCACGCGAGGGTAGACATATTTAACTGATATCGCGGTAATGACTGTCTGTGTGTTTGTGTTTTGGTACGTTCATATTTCTAAATTAATATTCATGGATATGCAGTCTATAGTATATTCCGAAGAAAAATCTCGTAGAGAAATAAATTGGTAAATCTCTGTAAAGTTTATTACTGCTGACAGTCAATTACAAAGAACATTAAAATCCCAGACGAACGAGTAAATAATACAGGCTTTTCCTGCACTTTATTATAGAAGTAAGAACAGCAGACGATGAAATGAAATATTTAGTTATAAGTCTGAATGCTTTTATGATATTACATGCACTTTATGGCCGGGGTCTGTGTGTAATAGATTACAGACTCGTTTCGTTTTAACAGTGCCTTTTAGTTCCCAAGGGTTGTTACAGGTGCAACAGAACTATAAAAGGTTTTCAATGTAATTCAATTTAAAAATGGACGGTGTTTCTTAAATTTTAGATTGAAATTCACAGATTGAATTGTTCTTTTCTAGGGTTCTCATGTTTTTAGAATTTGCGATGTAGATAGATACTCTAGTGATGATTTATACACAGCCGAGCTAAGATACATTCTAAAATAAAAATATAAACGTTGATAGAAAACTAAGAAGTGTATGGGTCTCTAAATCACGTGGCCAAAGCAAAATATTAGCCAATAGTATAAAAGAAGAGAGGTGTTAGCGATTGTAGAAGGAGCATCGACTCAAAACACTTGCATCTTGGATACGGGGGAATATACTACACACTACATCGCGCAATAAGATTAACTGCGAGTCACAAACATATGAGCAATTTGAGGAAAATCATGCGTCGCTGCTACGTCACTTATCCTATCTGTCGATGGAAAACTCAATTCAGCTCATAACAACAGTGATCAATCACATGGTACTGATATGAAGAGTAAATTACTAGAAATTGTATCTCATTATAATATCCTATCACAGTCTGCTGCTGGAAATAGTCCTCCCTAATTTCACGCCACTTAGTTCGATCTATGGCTACCCGCGTCCAGCTCCTGCTAGCCATCTTGCGCAGATCATAACCTAACCTATGGACGTCCTACACTACGTTTGCCGAGACGCGGTCTCCACTCAAGAATATGTTTACCTCAACGGTTATCAGTTCTGCAACTAATATGACCATTCGCTTGTGTGATGAACTTTTATTTCGTGTTTCTAACTTTAATAATCATAAAAACGGACTTCAAAAACTGGCCCAAATTTAAGTGAGACAAAATCATCAAATTCGGTTCATCCAGTCGAAGTGATGAACTCTTCCTTATTCGAAGACACTTAAAAATGAGTAAACTCTTCATACAGTCGTTTGTTTTTCATTTAATCTAGCACCAAATTTCCTTACTTATTAGGTGCTGCCAATATGAAAACACCAGTTGGGAAGGCCGCGCTTCGGTATGATTGGGAAGGTTGGACCAGAGTGATACCAAGGCCTAACAGATAACCGGTGTGAAACAGCGCCTACCGTACCGATACCGGAGGCCCATACCTGCCCCATCCCCCAAGGGCCAGCAACACATTTATGACGCCATTTGTGTCGTTTGCCACCAGGCGATACGTCTGCTCGTTCGACCCTATTCCACAATAAAAAAAGTTGATAAAATATAAAGTTGTTGGCCATACGGGTATAGGTTCTATGTTGATGAATCTGTCAGTCATGGCAGGTCTACCCGCCGTTATTTTAGCATTTGTTTGTAAAAAACTTTTGTAAGTTGTTAATTTTTATTTTGTACTAGCTGCTCCGCCAGACTCCTTTATGTCGATAATATGGACAAATGTTTTAAATTACTTTAAGGTTGGTGTGGGAAAAGAAAAGTGTTGGTTTTACTTTGTAAAGAAACTTTTCTCTCCATGACAACCTTCTTGGGGCCAAAACTCAAGTTTTGCGCTTAGCAACAGATATAGCGATTCATTGTCATTAATATAACGTAGTGGGTAAATTTGACTATATAAATAAATGAATAAATATTTCGTACATATGACACACAACGCAGTAGGAAGTGGTGTGGCGACCACTGAAACCACTAAGCCAACCGTGTACTATATCTCATTTAACTACATTAACATTATTTTAGCTTTCCGCACTCCTCCTCGGTATAAACTATAACAGTGCCAAATTTAACACTCCCTCGTTCGCATAATTTTCGTAAAAAGGGGTACAAAGTTTTTGCTTTACGTGACAACATATAGTTCATCATCATCATCATCATCATCAGCCTATCGCAGTCCACTGCTGGACATAGGCCTCTCCAATTTCACGCCACTTAGTTCGATATCATACAGATGTCGACCATTTAAAGTTATAATAATAAAGCCAATTAATATAATACATAATTTTATTACACATTCGTTACATAAATCCTAAAAATATAACGTAAACTCTACAACAAACAAAGTTTCGAAACAAATATTTTAGTATAACGGTACAAAGGCCATATCAGGCAGACTTATTAAAAAAACTGGCGTCGGGTATTACTCAAGATGGCAGTAAAGAAACTGAAGAAATGAAAATAAATCATATAATACGAATATAGCCTTATAGATGAATTTCTAGAATTCAGTATACTATATTTTGTTTTTATATACAGCTGGACTAATAAAAAATGAAATACAAATAGTCAAATATGACGATACCTTCTATTTCCCTATTTATACCGCTCATGTACTATCAAGACCAAGTGCGGGTGCAAGTGTCCCGCTGTACAACAAAACTACTAGTATATTTATAATTCTCAAAAGTCTTGTACTATCTTCGTACAATTTGTTAACTTAACAGGCTTAGAATAAAAAAAAAAACTAAATACCTTCATATACATAAGTTGAGATGCAATGATGAAAGTATAATCTGACAAAATTTGCCAACAAACAAAACATTCCCAAGATCATTTGATCACATGAGATCAGTTGCTCAGTAAATTAATTAGACCTGCAGCTTGTGTCTCTCGAATCATCTTTATCATCGTCATGACCTCAGATAAAAGAGGTTCGCTGCTGGACATACGAAGTAACAAGAAAGACATTACGAAAAACCAAAGACCCACTCATGATGAATAACGCCTTGTCTTGTCTGTCTAATTAGCCAACATCGCCCAAAATAAAGATAATTGGCACCTTTCAAGGAGACCTTCGTTCATCAGTGAACATCAGTAGGTTGATTTGATCTAATGAACCTATGAAATTCTAAATTATTTTAAATATCATCCTTTTTTTCACAAAAATTATCGTTTTCATGCTGATTAAGGTTCGTAAAAGGATGTCAAGTTGACGGAATGAACCTAGCATTGAAATTCTTGGCATGTATTGAAGAAAAATAACTAATTCAAAAATTATTTAAGATTAAGTTTGAACAAAATATTCCGTATTGCGAGAAAACTATTCAAGATCACATCGCTGCAAAGTGGAGGAATACTTGAAAGAAACCTTATACCAACCCGTTTGAACCAGCGTCGCATTGTGGACTAAAACCTCCTTTCTAGGGAGAGGTTTATGTCCAACTGTTAATGGCTGTTGATGTCTAATGACCCCACTTTGTCCATGACTTTGTTCAGCTTTAAGACATTACTTTCTTTCACGAGTGGTTGCAGTATAATCTACTTCTTGATGCTTATTATGACCATTCTTCGCTAAAGCAGTTGAATATTTCTTGGCTTCTGCTACGGCTTTATAATAAACATCTTTCAAATTCCTTTCATTCCTCTTGGGGATTGTCAATTTGAATCTTTTTTTGCCATTTTTGTCTTTATTGTTTTCTATAATTTGTTTTTTCTTCTTCTTTTCTGGAATCGGTATGCCATCATAGAAGCTAGCTGTTGTTCTAGTGTGTTTCTTGCCAAAGTTCCTGACAAATTTGTAATGTTTCCTTTTGCGTCTGTTTTTGATGCTTCGAGGTTTAAGGCCTCTCTTATACCGGAGCGGCACGCTAGATTTTTCGTACAGCTGAAAATTTAAATGAAAAATTTGAAGTGGTTTTACTATTCCCTGATTAGTTGTAACTTCTTTGTTGGTATTTTGGATGAATGATTGAATGTAGTGAAGTGATATTTAGGGCTGACTAAAGTTTTTCTACTAAAAGTATAATGACCACCCATAATGCAGATATATTTTTCAAGTTTAGATTTTGGAGCTTTCGATAAACCCTAGCTATTAATATTCTCCCATGAAGTGACGCATCACAGTAAAGGGAGTTATAATATTCAATAGAAATAGTTCGTAATTACAAAAGCTAAAGCTTTTACAACTTCGTTATTACTACTTAAAAAATCTAGCTCCTCTAGCCTGTTTTGCTAATAGACCTTTTTTATGCGTGGAATACTTTCCGCACCATAACATACGTGGGGAGACGAAGGACATATGTGAGACTCCCAGAGAACCTGTATAACCACTAAACCCTACGGTAGCCTATCTCAGCAGTCGTGAGGAGCTCCAGGAACACAACGGCAGCTGGAGTCCCCCCTGCCATACCCTATGGCTGAGGTACATCCCGGGGTGTTAGGAGTCACCCCTGGGGCAGGACGCTGTCACGCCTCACACCGCTCTATACAGTGAGAGGTGGAGCACCGACCTGGCATCTGATATAATAACGTTATTCTCCAAGTATCAACGATATGAGTACCGTATATCGGATAACGTATATAAAGTAATAAATATCTTGAATCAAATCTCCGTTCAACTTACATTGTATAAATCAAATCCACTTATTTGACTGTGGAGATGATGCAGTTGATTTTGCAAATAGAACTTGACGCCTGTCATTTTACTCTGTAACAGAATGAAGCTAAACTTGAGTATGTACATATAGCTAAATAAAGTGAAAAGCGTTTGTTGAACTACAAGATTATAATCATACATAAGACGAATTACACGATCAGTAATAGGTGTTGTGTAATTTTACGAAATCCTAAAATTAAATAGCAAAGGAAAAGTTCTTTTGCTTTTCAGTTTGTTTGAGACCATTAAAACATACGAATTTCTCAAAAGTTTATTTATCACAATTAAATTCTAGTGTGACACGACTGTACACGATGAATTCCACAGCAGAATAACCGACTTTCAGGCATATTATAAAATCTATTTTTTTTTATGGAATAGGTTAGGCAAACGAGCAGATGTATCGCCTGATGGTAAGCGATTACAGCCGCCCATGGACACCCGCAACGCCAGAAGCGTCACAAGTGCGTTGCCAACCTTAGGGGATGGGAAGGGAATAAGGGGAAGGGTTGGATTATGGGCCTTAGGTATCCTCACTCACACGGTGAAACACAGCGCAAGCACTGTTTCACAACGGATTTCATTACAATGTTTTACTAGCGCGCAAGTTAGAATAATCATGCTTAGAGCAATAGAATACTAGCATGTTTGAAAAATAAAACGCAGTCAACTTGCCTGGGTCTGTTAGGACCTTTTCAAGAAAGCATACGAACAATAACATTTATTTTTAAATTATTGATTAATTCTAGGTAAGTGCGACAATTTGTGTACCAAACATCTTTTATGCCAGAACGCCTAAATTGGAACGCATTAAAAGAAATCGAACAAAAGACGATACCTTTTCCTCGTCACTCATTTCCTCATATCGGTCCAGAAGTTCCTGAAGAGAGCGCATGGTTTCCAGATACTGGATCCTCAAGTCACTGTCTTTAAATCCTATGGGGACACTGTCAGTAGTACTGGTATATTCTAAGGCTTTATCTAATGAAATAAAATATGATAAAATTAATATATTTTACACGAACGACGGCTAGAGTAGCTATGGGTCTGCCATAGCTGTGGAATAGTTAAGCTTCATTTGTCTGCTTCCTTACAGGTTTTCTTGTAACTTTGATTTTTTTTATGTATAAAGCTACCTGCTACTCTGCCTGATGGAAAACATGAGCAGAATCGAAGATTGGGGTCACCATACTCATTGCGAACGCAGAAAATGCAATGATTTATGATGGTGACCTGTATTATGGCGGTCTATTGACATGTGTTGGCATCGTTGGGGCTCCGGTCATGTACTCGCTAGGTTGGTCTTCTGTGAGAATGTAGTACAGCCCCAATTGAGCTGGCCCATTTGTGATAAATCAGCGTAGCTTTACTACCTTGCAGAGATCAATGCTATTGAAATATTCTTGAATTATGAGCACAAGGATTTACCACTGTACATTGTCGAAGTAAAATATCATTTTCGTTTAGATTGTCTTAATAAATAAAAAGAATTATTCGTTCACCTTTAACTAGATCATTGGCTGTATCCACTCTTGAAAATACAGGAGTAGACATCTTGGGAACAAAGGATTCAGGTTTCTCGTTAGTAAGACTTGAGACTAGTTGTTCTTCTTTTAATTCCTCTTCAGGTTTTGTGAGCCACTCCAGAAATACTTTCAAATCTGGTGGGAGCTCTGGCGACAGAATAATGCTCCTGTAACTTGAATTCTGTGAGATATTGAATTGAGAATACAAGCTGTCATCAGCCCTATTCATCCAATGAGCGTCGTAAGAGCTAACTACAGGAGGAAAGTAAACAAGACAATAACACAGCAAAAAGGAGAGAAAATTGAGATATATCTTGTACCAAAAAGTGTGGACAGTGTAGAATAGTAGGCAACTTAAAGTTTCTGTAACTTGAAATACGAAATAACCCGTCTAAGGGAGCAAACTACCAGGACTACAGTACTGCAAAGAGAAGGAATACTTGAGGCAGTTTCTTTACCAATACATTTGACTAGCGTGTTATATATATATATTACTTATATTATATTATTTACTATATATATATATATATATTTAATTATTATTATTCAAAGAAAACATCCAAACTCCGAAACAAATATTTACAGCTCATACAAATATTTGGTCTGACCCAGGAATCGAACCCGAGACCTCAAGCACGTCAGTCGCACACGCTAGCACTGCGCCAGAGGCAGGAAAATAGATATATAGTTTGATAGGAAGATATGGTGGAAGATAATGGGTCTTGTATCTCTTGGTTTGCATTAGTCCACGAGCAGTCCTGGTCTAATTTGTAATCAGGTATTAAAATATGTGTAAAATAATAGTAATAATTAATATTATAGTAATTATTATTATTAGTTTCATCAGCTCGTTAGTTTCCTACACCACAACGAATAGAATAACTTAGTATTCTACCAAGAATACTAAAAGTACATACGACAACAGGTTTTCTGCTCCACCTGGTAGTCTACCAGGTCTGTAAGGAGACGAACCAGTTGCTGCATTAAAGATGCAGCCAAAGTTCCTTGGGATGTGTCTTCTTTTACTGCAACCAAGACGATTTAAGAATATATTTATTAGAAACTAGCTTATTTATCGAAGCTAAGAATTGAACCTTCAATCTCTAGCTTAGCAAAGGTCACGAACCACTGAACAAACAGACCAGTCCAAGAATAATCATCCTTCCATATCAACATTCAAGTTATTAGAGCGACGCTAATTTTGGCGCGTTTAGGCTAGCTCGACAGAAGAACTGAAGAACACAGAAGATCAATGTAAAATGACAGTGAAACCGGAGGCCCATTGATGCAGAAGTATCAGTAGGCGGCCATGGTGTGGGTCATCATGCTGCATTGTTGCATTGTCTGCATTCGCTATGAGTATGGTGACCAACACTCTTGGATTCTGCTTATGCTTTCCAACAGGCAGATCCATTCATAAAGAAAATATATATAAAACTCGAAAGTTATTCTATCTATCTGTCCGTTTTACCTGTCCGCTTTCGCGGCTAAACGCTGAACCGATTTCAGTGAAGAATACAATAGAGATACTTTGATTCTCAATTAATATGGAACCTTTAACGGTTTTGAAGCTTACATACCTCCAAACTCTTTTTTTTATTTATAGAATAAAATGAATAAATAAATATTTTCGAACACTTCACACACAACGTCATCTATTCCCAAACTAAGCAAATCTTGTACTATGGGTACTAGACAACTGTTATGAATACTTAAAGCTACATACCCAGAAAACACCCAAACTCCGAAACAAATTTTTGCAGATCATACAAACATTTGGTCTGACTCGGGAATCGCACCCGTGACCTCATGATCATCAGACACATACGCCTACTGCTAGACCAACGAAGCAGTCAATAAAAATAATTTGCAGAGATAAAATTACAGTAGAAAGTCCATACCATCTGTGTTTCTAGTCTGTTTGACGGCGTTGGCCGCCTTTCTGCAAACCGCTACCATATTATTTTCCAACATGTTAAATGCAGTCTTCTGGTTAGACTCGTAATCCACCTGCACAGAAATGATATCATCACCATCATCATCCAACAGCCTTTGTTAGTTTACTGACTGGATATAGGCCAGGATATAGGATAAAATTAATGAATGCATGGGCCGGAGTGATACCTCTGCCTCACGGAAAACCGGTGTGCTACAGTGCCTGCCCTGTGTTTCACCGTGTGAGTGATGATACCAGAGACCCATACCACCCCTCCCTCATCCGCTTCCCCATCTCCCAAAGACAGGCAACGTGGCATTTGTGACGCCTCTAGTATCACGGGTGTCCATGGGCAGAGGTAATCGCTTACCATCATGAGATATCTCTGCAAAGGGGCAGACGTATATTCCATAAGATTGATAATAAATCGTTTGTTCAAAGTTACGTCGGTTTCGCAGTCATCCGTTAGAGAGATAAACTTATATTTTAAAAACTGAACAGTTTTTATATATTATAATTTTATTTAAAAAAACCGACTTCAAAAACTGGGCCAAATTGAAATGGGACCACACGGGAAGCAACAATTTTCAAATAAAAAAAGGATTATTGAAATCGGTTCATACAGTCGAAAGGTAACAAACATAAAAAAAGTTATTTGAAGTTGGCTAAAAATTAAACATATCATGGCAATATGGGAATTTGCTATTGAAATTAAAGAATTTGATACTTACTTCATCAGACTGTCTTTTGCTTTTACGGTAAAGGTCCTTCAGTTTCTTTACTATTCTGCAACAATTAACAAAAATCTTAGTGAACAAAATAAACAAATAAAAACCTACAGTTTTAATTTTGATTTGCGAGTTCATCACCTAAACATTTATTTTTTATTGGCATGTGCTTTCAGATATTGAGAGAAATACGGAGAATAAGGATCTCAAAAACTTAAAGCAAGCTTTTGAATCATATACAATTTGCAAGTATTTTTAAGTTCGCCATGATTTTTAATAACTTCAAAAGTAACTTTGTTATTGGTGGGTTTGCCGAGAGTCCCACACTTACTCTTCCTTTTCCCCACGCATGGTATGATGCAAAAACCGTTCATCCCGTAAAAAAGTTCTCTTGCAACTTAAATTTATGTTACTGGAAAATCCTTGTGTTCTCTTAAATTTATCAGCTTTAAAAATAGAGGCTATTACCCAACATTTACTATGGTTCCTGAAGAGCGTCTTTTCACTATCTTCTCAGGAACATGACCCTTCAGGTTCTGGGCTATCTTTTTTATCTTGTCTTGCACCCATCTACCTGTAAATTTTCAGATCGGTATTTTTCATACTCTAACTTGTGTGGTACCACTGTTGTCTTATACGTAGTCGACTCAATATTTTGATTCTTTGTAACCTATTTGATAATTAATCACGAAGAACTGATTTTACTGAACAATGAATTACTGTATTTCATCGACGATATATTGGACTTGCTCTATATTGGCCCTTGTGACTGAATGAGGCAATATGGTCCCGAAAAGATACATTGACCAAATCTACAATATGTTAATTTAGGGCTTTGTTGAAAGCACCTGTTTTCGGTGAAAGTGTAAAAGAGCAGGACGAAGGAAGTCCTATCAGACAGATTTAATGGAATGGGTGTATGAATGAAAGTTTGTTTTGCTTTGTGTTGTTGCTAAATGGATAACTAAGGACCTACCTGATCGCTTGATAAAATCTTGTTTTCTAGAATATTTATCTCTAACGTCATCAAAATTATCAGTTTGTATGCCGTATTCATCATCATATATGTCGTTCCAGGATATCAAGTTGCTGTCATCTGCGTTACGCTTCACCTTGTTGCTTGTATTAGTGTCTTTTTTCGGCATACCGGAGGCTATATCTGTATGATCTTCTGACGTGGAATTATTTACATTGTATTGGGTTATGGTGGCTGTAGTAGCTGATGTATTATTTTCTGAAATATATTAATATTTGGAATTAATATTATTATTTGGAAACCTTTTATTTACCAGAATATCATTTTTTGAGAATCTATAGAAAGTACCTGGATGTTGGTATGGCGACTTCAACATACAGCGGCAACGTAAACATTTGACAACGCCATCTCTCGAATATACACTAAACTACGGTGTAACGTAGTGTATGAAGAAGCTACCAATCCTATAGATTAGAATAGAAATTCTCATGCTGATTAACATATATACAACTTCCCAACATCAAACGTTGGGCAGTGGCCCGCCAGGCATGATCACCTCGCCTGGACGTAGGATCCTCCCATGTGTTGGAGGAGTACGTGACCCATTCTCCTACAGATGGTATTTTTATTTTGGTTAAATTTTTAGCTTTTTTTCAAATTATCGCCCTTTCAAACTAAATTTCAATTACATAAACAAGACCGGGTCGTTTAACAGTTTTAGATATGAAATATATTTTGGAGAGGAAATACAGAATACTATGAAGGTATTGCATATAGTTGCACCTCTTGACACAACTTACACTGTTACCCATCATCGCAATACCCAAATTGAGTGCTAATATCTGCAGGGCAAGTCATAAATTATCAATAGCCACATTTAATTAATCATCATCAACATACCTACCCGTACCAGTCACGTTGAAATTCTCTCCTATAACTTCTTTATTATCTATGCTGATTCTTCTTGCACTCTCAGTAGTATTCTCTTCTTGTATTGAAAGAAGAACTCTGGATCTGTGGCCTATGTTATCAACCATTTCGGAATCGTAAAAGGGGTAAACAGAGTCTGTAGTACTACTTCGGTTTTCGTATTTGCTTTTGTTGAATTTGTGATTGAGTGCCATTAGCAACTCAGGTAAATCATAGCTGAAAAAAATTGTTGTCAATTTAATCAAAAAATCTCTAGAATAAATAAAAAAGAGAGGAACATTTTGTTTGCCAAAGACGTGACACGTCACGTCTTTGGCAAACAAAATGTTCCTCAACAACATATTCAACAAAATGTAAAAATATTATGTAATTTTTATCCGACTGCGATAAAAGCCAGAGGATTTTATGTTTTGTTATGATTTTGACAGGCAATGTATGTATGAGTGTATGCATGATAATCTATTCCCTCATAGCTCCTTAACTACTTATTAGAACTTGACAAATAAGGTATCGTTCGAAGCGTCTTGATCGTTCGCTGGTTATGTAGGCTATAAGATGTGTCACTGAATCTAATGTGGCGGTCATAAGGTACCGTGTTAAGAATAAATTTGAAATAAATATGCCGTGGCACCAGGGGTAAGGGCGTTACTTGTAAATTTCCAAAACATATTAAATATATTTTTAGTATTTGCTCGTGACTTTGTCCATATTTAATAGATTGATCTTAAAAAAGCAGTTATCGAGTTCGGAAACTAGTAATTAGCTAAAGGACAGGCCTGTGTCGCGATCAGTAGAGTCAAAAGTATATTCTTTATTTATAAGTGCCTTGGATCATAACAAATTACTGAAAAATCCTCATGATAAGCGATCGCTTGCAGTATTAAATAGATTAACAAACCGTCCCAGATCCAGAATCAGTTTGTTAATTAAAATATATTTAGCAAATAAATTAATATTAGAACGGTACCAAAACTTAAACCCAACAACAAAAACCGACGCTGAAAAAGTATTAAACAAGATTTTTCGGGCGGTGAATCAAACAACGTTAATGAAGAATCAAGATAATTGAAACAGACTCTACCAAGATGCCTTCATTGCAAGTTGACAATAATTTCATGCGATAAGACACTTACAGTACACAATTATCAGTGTACTGAGATACACATATTCAAGTTTCAAAAGCCATAATCACGCGTTGTTAAAGTGTTATGGTACGTTACTATGTAATGTAACTGTGCGGTTTTCTAGGATCTTTCTGCCTTGCACAACTAAACTATAGAATGAACTGCGGCCTTCGGTATTCCTGGACCAAAACTACCACCAAACCTTCAAGAAAAGAGCGTATTCTTTTTTATATGGCCAGTAACGCACTTGTGACGCCTCTGATGTTGCGGGTGTCCATGGGCGACGATATTCGCTTAACTTTACAATAAAAAAAAGTGTGACTATTGCTTTTCATACACAGCTTGAATATGTGTATCTTAGAAGATTTTTCTTATTGGTCAAGTCCTTAACGTTCTGTCTAGATTTTAATTTTTATATCTATAAGGTGTAAAACTTGGAAACAAACTTACCCGGGATTGAGTCTCGATTTGTCTTCATGAACTTTGATGCCTTCCAACATTTTGAACCAATTCGATATCATCATAAAAAAATCACTTATAGTTATATTATTTGTTGTAATATTATGTTGAGAACTGAAGTTTCCACTAACGGAACTATTCGCCATATCTCGCGAGTCATTCACAGAAATATCTTTATTAATTTCAGTTACACCTGAAGGTGATTCATTAATGGTTACGTTAGATTTCTCAAGAACCGTATTAGCAGTGCCAACGTTTCTTTTGAATCTTCTAATTCTTTTTAGTAATTGAAAAGTATCAACTTCATTCGTACTAGTTTCTGGCAACATACTAGGAGTTACAGTATGCAGTTCATCAAATTTGTAATGTTCATCAGGTAAATCACTGTTATTAACAAGGAAGGGTATTTCAAAATCAGTATTGGCGTTTTCTTTCACGATAGGATGCTTTAAATTCAGATACATTTGTTTTCGAATGTCATTTAAGTCAATAGCCACTGGTTTAATTTTTGTATCTTCTATTGACACTGTTATATCAGTTAAATTTGTTTCCCTTTCATGCGTATGTTCCGAGTTACTGGTGTTGTTAAGTTCCAAAAGCATGAGACTTGTTTCAGCAATACTGTTTCTCGGCGGTACAGTTATTTGTTCCTGTGAATGACTATAAAAGTAAGGAGTGCTAAAAAGCCATATATTATTCTTGGTTAGTTCTGATATATAATTTTCTATATTTGCCTCTGTATTTAGAGTAGAATCATCTTTATCAACATTCAGAAGAACCATATTTTGGTTTGAATGACTAAAGTTGTCATTACGAATGTATTTTGATACCAAGTTTTTTATAAATTGATTTTTCTCTTTGAATAATTTTCTGAAAGCGTTTGCATTAGATATTTCATTGGTTCTTTTGTTGTCAATCTTAGGGTCTTCTATGACATTTATTTTATAGAAATCTGTAACATTAACATTGGGATAAGCGTTTGCATTAGATATTTCATTGGCTCTTTTGTTGTCAATCTTAGAGTCTTCTATGAAATTTATACTATAGAAATCTTTAGCATTGACATTCGGCTTAGCATCAGAAACATTTTCATGAAAAGATTTTTCCAAATTCTGAGGCATACCATAGTCAGATTCTTTGAATAAAGTTGATAATAGAGCTCTTTTTTTAATATTACTGAAAATGGTATTAGGTAGATCATCTCGGGATGGCATTTTCTTTTTAAGTACTTCTTCAATGGAGTTTATCTTAAACTTGGGACTGTACAAAAATTCAGTTTTTGGGAAAATAGATACTGGTGTGTATTTGGTCTTCGTTACTTCTTCAATTCTATTGTCTAGCGTATCAAGTTTAATGTGGGATTGAAAAAGCTTGGAGACTAAACTTTCTTTTTTATTGTGCGAAGGTCGTATTTCAACCCTAAAACCCTCTGATCTGGGTTTGGTCACTATCGTAGTTGAGGTCTGGTCATCTGCTGAGTAATATATTTCACTTTTAGTTTTGTGTTTGATATTTATTGTAAAATCTTCATTTAATAAAACCATGATCTACGAAAGTCATTTGGACTAAACTACAGGTCTGGAAGAGATGGCCTATTGTATCATTTGCATATTTGTGACTCATCCTCTGTTTTAACTAAGTAATTTTGCATGTATACAATTAAAGATATATAAATAAATAATTGATCATTTTGATGTTTCACTGTCTTTTGACTTGATTTTGATTTTTCATTGTTTTTGAATTAAATTTGCATCTACCCTGCTAAAATCGAATCATTAATCAAATGATGTTTAAACACGAATATTTGTGATAACTACTATACAAAATGAAGAAAAACATATTTCAGTGCTATCAGCTATCTTTGCTGAATTACAGAATACCTACCAATTCTGTATCACGCAATAAGAATTCCCACGGCCATTTTATATATAAACTACCCAACATCAATCATTGGCTTGTGTTCTATCAGAATAATCCTATTATGTGAAGAATACAAAAAACTTGTTCCTTCCCATTCCAGAGTTTGCACATAAAAGCTAATTACTTACCTAATATTCTAAATATTCCACTAGAGAGGCCTGTCGTTGACGTTTTCTCCTTATTGTGGATCCAAAAAGGGTAGTAAACGCCTGCAGTCTCTTTATCTATAGCCAGGATTTGCCCGCCACGAAATGTCGCATCACTCGCATCAGCAGACAATTTGACTCTATCACCTAACAGTTTATTATTCGTTGCTGGGTGTTTATCATTCCTGATATTCTCTTTTTTGTCTTCTAATACTCCATAATCACTATAAGCCTGGGCCATTTCTACCAATTTATCGTCTAAGTAATCCTCTACATATTCTATTTCGGATCGTTTTCTTTTCAATCTTTCTAGAGGTGGTTTTGTTTCCATTCCTCGGCTCTCTGTGCTTAACATGTTTACCTGAGTTAGAAACATAAAATTATCAGACGGCCCAACGGAGGATCTAAATATATAGACGCAAAGTAATAATCGAATAGGATAATACATTGGAATATGAAGCATTACTAGTCAGGTCACGCACTTTGTATAGTCCTAAATCGTTTCGTGTAATATTGCCTTATTTATCTATGACATGACGTTTAAATCTTTTATCTGTGACACTTGAACTGTCACTTGTGATTTAAAACGCGGATTTTGAACACCTAGTCACATTGCTTAGAAAATTATTGTAAGTTAGCTGACCTGTGCCTACTTCCTTCAGCGTTACCCGTCCGCTTTCCTTCAACTTGATTTACAAATACTATTATTTTTAACTAAATTTTATGTTCAATCTTAATAAAATATAGTCTATGTCGCTCCTGAATAGTGTTGCTTTCTGTTGATGAAAGAATTTTCAGGATCGGATCAGTACTTGCGAAGATTACCCTATACAACCATACAAACAAACTAAGAACCTATACCTCAATATAAGTATTGATTAACGTCGCTCTTTAATTGACGAATATTAATCGCGTTTTTGTTAGCGCGCCGACTTGCTTGTGATAGTATTATGTAGATTCATAATTCGAAATAAAATTGTTGTGCGGACACCATTAAATCAAACGGCTACATTGGCTTTGTGATGTGACGAGAATCAGCTTGGAAGGACACTCGACGATTTGGCATGTGGAATTAACTCGAGATCTAATACTACGCAAGTGAAACAGTTTTTATTTGTGTCTTGCACCTAACCCCTTACCTATTTTAGCGTCACTCGCAAGGTGAGTGATCAGTGCTAACGCGGACAATGTTTGACCTTCCGACTGCACCACCGTGTTCTGATAACAACCGCAGGTTTGATGACAGTCGCGCTCCAAAAAAATCACAATTCGGCCGTGCCGTAACAAACTCAAAGCTGAACCTAATCTAATTTCGGATAAAGTCTCGGAGGCGAAAACGTGTTCTTAGCTAAAGGTTTACAGCAGAATATTTAATCATAGGAGAGTGCCCACCGCTGTTCATGATCACCAAAGGCATAAGTGTGTTAAGAGTTTTAGAGCCTTATCCTTAAAAAATAAGGTCAAGCTATGGTAACCTCACTCGCTGGGTGAAAAGGAATGAGAAAATTCTCTTACACCAATTTCAGCTACCCCATTAGTGCTGTAGCATGTGTCACTTATAGTTGCTAGCTGACCCACGCAACTTCGTCTTTTTTTTAATCATGCTCGATTTCTATTAATCTAGGAATGATCGCTCGATTTCTATTGATCTAAGCGTGATTTTACTTTAGGCACACCAACAAAACACATTAAAAATCGTAGAATCAATGTGATAGTTACGGAGTTGACCCACACAACTTTGTCACCGTCTTCTTTTAATCACGCTCAGTTTCTATTGATCAAAGCGTGATCTTAACTATTTTACTATAGGCACACCAACAAAACACACATTAAAAATTGTCGAATCAGTGAGATAGTTTCGGTGTGCATCATGACCAACAACGTGTCACAATAATCATATACATATAAGATTTATTTTTTATTTTTTATATTTAAGTTGCCAAAATGACTCTGCCCTGCCTGATGGAAAGCATGAGCAGAATCCAAGAGTGGTGGTCACCATCCTCAATGCGAAAAAGAACAATGCAACATGGTGACCCACACTATGGCGGCCTGGAGGGAAGGGGGATGGTGAGGGGGATAGGGTTGGATTGGGGTATGAGGCTCGGGTATCCTCACTTACGCGATGAAACACAGCGTAAGCGCTGTTTCACACCGGTTTTCTGTGAGGCCGTGGTATCACTCCGGTCGAGCGGGCCCATTCATGCCGAAGCGTGGCTCTCCCACGGTTTACGATTTGCTGCTACGCGCCAAATTTTCATTAGAAACCAGAAATAATTTTCTCATAGTGATAATATTTAAATGATCTAACCTTACTTAAATCCAAAGATTTCTCTTTGAGCATGGAACTCAATTCATCTGGGTACAGTGGCATGGGACCTTTCCAGTTCGGATTGTTGACATTATTGGAGGGTAGATTTAACTTATTTTCTTTCTGGTACACATCTTTTGCAAGGGTTTGGACTGTTGTATCATCCATCTGGATACATAAAACATATAATGTGACCTGTTGGTCTAGTGGTAAGCGGTTTTAGCTTTAAGCCAGGGGTGGTTGGTTTGGTTCTCAACTAAGACAAATTGTGTAATATACACGACCGTTGCTCTATGTCGAAGTATAGCTTATCTATAATATGTATGTTTATTTATAATGTATGAATGACTACTAATCTTTATTTGAAATTAGCTTTTGCCTACTTCGGTGGTGCAGTGGTAGAGTATGCGACTGCTGTGCTTGAGGTGTCTGGTTCTATTTTCGGGTCAGACCAAATGTTTGTATGATCTGTAAGTATTTGTTTCGGAGTTTAGGTGTTTTCTATGTGTAATATGTATGTATTAACAAAAAAGTATATATGTATTTATATCAGTCGTCCAGTACCGTCCAGTATAGTTCTGCTTTGTTTGGGACTAGATAGTGTTGTGCGTTAGATGAAAAAAAAGCTTCTCTTTGACGGCAATATGATTGCCTCCTACTAAGTAAGTTTAATATGTATCTGTCTACCTCTTTGCGGATCAAACTCATGAATTTATATGCATGTATATATTTTTGCTTGTAAAATCTATACTATAGACAATGATTGGTGTAGGTCTAGAAAAAGATGGTCCGGATGGCGTAAGAAAACGGTTCCCGGATCTCTCCCGTCTCAGGCGCAGAGTGCCACACCGTGGTGGTTTAGTGGGTAGTCTGGCTGGTGTCAGTCAGGAGTCCCACACAAAGCGAACCCCCTGTACCCGCAGGGGGGGAGCGAAGTGCGTAAAGGCATTCTACCACGACAAAAAAAAATAATAATAAAGAAAAAAAGGTCTAGAAAAAGCTGCATTAGAATCATTTAATCAAAGATTTTTGTCGAAGAAGTTAAGTCTTTCATTTTAACAGATAAATTATTACTTACAGCGCTACTCCAGTCTCCTGCAAGCGTTACTTCAGATGTTGGTTCTTTCTCGTCCATTGGCTGATTTAGCCTGATTCCCAACTTCGTAAAATTAATCTGCATAATAATAAATTTATAATTTCATGACCGCGCGAATTCGTTTGTCACACGATCTCAATATAGTATAGTATGTAGTAGTACAACAGTAGTATAATATAGTATAAACATTTTTTTTTTACATCTCCCGCATTAGGAATATACATTCCTGTGTCGCAGGGACTTTACAAACATACATGAAACGGACACAAAGTACACCCAGACTCGGAACAATTTATGGATCACACAAAGTGTTGTCCCATGTAGGATTTGAACCCACAACACTTGGCGCGGTAGGAAACGGTGTGGCGACCACTTAAACCACTAGGCCAACCGTGCAGTCAACCAATCAACCAATGAAGTCGTTACCACCATTAATGACGGTAGAACTTTTCTTTAAATTTATTTAACAATTATTAACATTGTGTGTATTTAAATTTATGTTTTAGCTGATATGTGATAAACAAATATACAGGCAAACGAAGAGCCTGATTTATCGTTCTTTGAATGTTTTCACAAAAAATATTAGAGTCGGTAAGAAAGAGCCATTTTATGGCTTAGAATGAGCCTGGCTTAAACATTACGCTGGTTGAGCTTATACTTGCATGGCTCTTGGAGATTTCATAACTCAAGTCTTACGTTTTATCGGAATGGCTGGCATTCCTGTTTTGTATACCTTGAGCCTGCCAATATGACTCTATTCTGCCTGGTGGAAAGCATTAGCAGAATCCAAGAGTAGTGGTCACTACACTGTTTCAGACAATGCAGCATAGTGACCCATAGTATGAGCGTGTATTGGGGACAACATTTGTTCACCAATGGATGTCGATAGGTTGATATCTTACCTCAGTTACTTCATCTTCTGGCTCATAATCACGTTTCATCCTTTCACCTCTTCCCTCATTATCATCTTGATTCTCCATGTTATCAGTTAATACTTCTTTGAAGTCCTCATACCCAAGGTTTTCTTCTTCCTCTCCATCTGATTGCAGAAGACGTCGTATATTTGGAACTTTATTTATAAGAGGGGTTTCAGAGCTGGATAAAGACACCGTTTCATCTGCTGTTTCTGGGTTCCTGTAATCACATAGATTCTATGAATTGTATAATGTTCATATTATTGTTAGCCCTAGGACATCTGCAATTGAAGAGTCAAGAGTGTAGTTCTCCATGATTGGTAACTTGAGTTTAACCTCACTTAAAGATTTTTTTTTTACTTTAAAAAAAAAATTGATACAGATGGCCGTGTGGGAGATATGAGAAGATATTGTATAATGTAGCGTATGATAAATAAACAGCATTCGCCTGAGGCTCCGTCCGTGTGTATGTTAATTATCGCGGTAAATGTAGCCTACGTACTTTCTCAAGAATGGAAAGATCTCAATTGTAAATTTCATCCTAGTCACACACAGACGGACAAAGAAGAGTTACTTTCAAATTATATTACTTACATTAGAGTGGACACGCTCAGCAATAATTCGAAATCACTAGGACTGGCAGTCACCAGGGTAACGTCTTCCTCTCTATTCATCATGTCGGCTTCGTGTTGGTAAAATTTGCGCTCATAGGGAGTGGACAATTCGTGATCCAGCAATTTCAAAATATCCGGTGTACTGTATGTGAATAATTTCTTCTTATCTTTCAACAAATCTTCTGGAGATTTCGTTATCTTGTTTGCCTTGGTTATCTTCTTGTCTTGTTTATTTTTAATTTTAGCTCTATGGACGCTGACAATGGTAGGTGTACTTAGTTCATAACGTAAGGTGTTTGTTAGTATATTGTTATTAGCTGTTTTGCCTTTCAATGCTTTATTCTGGTTTTTATTCTCTTTTACGCGTACTTCTTCTCCTTTCAAATCTATGTTTACTACATTTACGTTCTTAGTGGGACTTGGATGTTTGCACTTACTTTTCTCTCGTTGAAAGAGAGCATCAAACCCGAACGGATCTGAGACAATTTCTGGTAAGTTTTTATTGAGAAATCTGTCTAGCAGTTCATCAAGTCGTTGAGTATTTTGATAAAATGGATGTTTTAATTGATGTTCGTGATGAGCGTGATGTTCTTTTGGTACGTGCGAACATTTAGGAACTAATTTCCTTAAGTATAAAGGCTTGTACTGTACTATTAACTTTTTCTTTTCAATAACAAATGCTGTAGGATCACCAGTTTCATTGCTGAATCGCTTTAAGCGTGATTTGTTCTTGTTGATTGTTCCATTATTAAGGTCATTTGCTCGATAAATAATATCTCCTCTTTTTCTTCTGGCTTGACGTCTTTTAAGATTGTGGAAAACTTTAAGTGATCTCTTGAAACGATCTGGTGGTTTACTTTCATAGTTTTCAATAAACCCATTATTATGATTGTAAAATTTTGCATTTTTCAGACTTTTTATCATAGCGTCTGTTTGTACCAACTTCTTGTAGAATTCTGAAAATTAAATAGGTTTGCTTTTTTTACAACATTCACATGTTGGTAAGTAACTACCACCGTCCATGCACAACTGCAGCTGGAGAGACACAGGTGTCACCTATTTTGGTCCTCATTAAGGAATTATGGGAGAGTGAGAGGGGAATTGGAACACATGTTACTTAACTCTCGGTGAAAAGCTAAAAAGTAATTTATTAATATGGGTACTACGAGGACTAAAGTCTAAGTCTACGAGAACCAAAAGAACTATGGGGACTACGAGAATCGCTATTACGATTGCTACGAATACTACGAGTATTATAAAGACTACGTGACCTACGCGCAACGCCTACGTGTGCAATGAGGCCTATGATGCTACGGGATCTATAGAAATAACAGAGTCTCCTAGAACCCTGAATACTCAGTAGACTCATCCACTGAGAAAAGTTTTATTTTTCACCTCTCAACTTTTCACTGCTTTGATCAATCAGTATCGTCTTGTCTATGACACTGGACAAATCTGAATCACCGAGCTGCTTGCTTTCCCCACCATCCAGCATATTCTATGAAGGAAGTTGTTATAATAATAATAATAATATTAATCGCTTTATTGTACACCAGATTATGTACAATGGTAACTTAAAGGTAAACAGTACTATTGGCGGCCTTATCGCCTGAAGGCAATTAAACCTTACAGGCAACCAGGAGTTAATTCAATTACAAATATTGTGCGCATTTCATAATATGTTCGAGGAATCCTATACACAGAAACTTACATGGAATGACTGCCTCATTGATTCGTCAACGCAGAGCCTCAAATGCTTGGACTTTTAACTTAGAATTGTGATATTCAGTAGGACTATAGACAAATAGCAATCAGCTTTTCAGTTTGACTTTGATATATACAACATTTATGTGTATATTATATATATTTTATGGTGTAGGAGGCAAACGAGCAGACGAATCACCCGATGGTAAGCGATTACAGCCGCCCATGGACACCCGCAACACCAGAGGCGTCACAAGTGCGTTGTCGGCCTTTTAAGAAGGAGTACGCTCTTTTCTTGAAGGTTTGAAGGTCCTATTGGTCCGGGAATACCGCAAGCGACAATTCGTTCCACAGTTTTGTTGTGCAAGGCAGAAAGTTCCTCGAAAAGCGCACAGTTGAGGACTGCCAACCATCAACATGATGGGGATGAAATTTCTGTCGCGAAGAATGATGTCGGAAAGAGGCGGCAGGAAGCAGCCCGAACAATTCCTCGGAGCACTCCCCATGGTAAATGCGGTAGAAGATGCACAGTCAAGCCACATCTCTACGCAGCGCCAATGGGTCTAGCCGATTATATTTGTATGTGGGTCTGGTACGCATGATAGTGTTGGCAATATTATTTTTACTAGTTTAATATATTTTTTTACCAGACTGCGAAGAAAGAGGGTGATGTTTTTTCGAGAGTTTGTATGTAAGTATATTTCTTTGGAGCACTTTAGATTTTAAACTTGGCTTGGTTAAGGCTTTGTAGAGTATTGCCCCTTACAGCTTGTCGAATTTTTATATGAATCATCAACAACCCATAATGTCCCACTCCTGGGCTCGGGTCTCCTCTCAGGAGAGGGTTAAGGCCATACGTCCCCACGCTGGCCAAGTGCGGGTTGGGGACTGGCAAGACAACGTTGTGGCTACGTAATCTTACCGTTGGATGTTTTTAAGCCGCCCGAAGGCCTCCAACTAAGCTTCACGACTGTTATCCTATGATAGCAACCGGGATCGACTGCTTAACGTGACCTCCAAATCACGGAGACGCTCATGGTAACATGCCACCAGCGGTCATCCATCCAGGTACTGACCGCGCCGTCGTTGCTTGCCCTCGCTGATTGTTTCTAATCACCGAGTGCAACTGGGCTATGAGCGCCTATGTGACGATTTTTATGTGAGTGGTGTCAATAAATTCTTCTTGATCGTGAGAGTGACACTGGGTACATCAAAATTTAAAAAAAGCAATAAAAAAACTATACGCAACTGGTTTTTTTTTAAAATAATTATTGAATGCGACCGAAGCCTTGGCTGAAGGCTAGTATAATATATAAGTATGTTTATCAATAGTCTGGTTGCTAAAGTACAGACTCTGTCTAGTTCGGGATCAGGCAACCGTTTCTAAGATACCGCTACACAAATTACTGTTATCACCTGAGGAAATAACCCTTTGAATATTACTTAAACCAACTTTACTAACCCTAAAACGCTCGCCAGCCATTAGCACTTTAAAAGGGGTGCTTTCCGTTATTAACCCTCAAATAACGCCTAACAATAAATCTGTCGGGGGTTATTTAAAAGTGCCCAGGTGGCCGCCGCGACACTTTGAGTAACTGCAGCGTTTGTAGGGTTAACTAATGAAGCTTTAATTATTTGAGAAAAGTACAAAATTATAATTCACGTTTTTAGGTAAACGTTTCGGTAGCATGGAACCATAAAATATTTAAAAAACAAGTGATTAATATAACAGTTTTTTTAAACAAGCTTGTATTACTTGTTAAAACAATACTTTAAGCCCTTTCATTTGATACCTATATTGGGTACCCACCCAATATGGGCATTACTAATACTATTGTAACTAAAAACAGACTTAAAAAGAGTGGCCATGAGTTTCTTTGCCAGTATTCTTCTTATAAGGCCCTACGCGTTTTGGAAACTGAAAGTTATGGATCGACACAGGCAGACAGTGAATTTTGGTGTTTTCACCTAATTCACCTTGACAATGATTTTTATCTGTAGCTTCAATTTAACGTTCATAAATTTCACTCAGTGTCTTAAATGAAAAAATGATTTTGAATTTGAAAAACGTACGGCGCCATTTTGTTTCGGCGGCCATTTTGGAGAAATAATAATCCCTATTATATATAATTACATTTCAAATTACAGCTCAATCGAAATACTGGCAGTGGATCAAATTGAACTTGCAAGATTTAATTACAGACAAACATCGGGACAGGGGAAACTACGGAGGCCCATAATCCAATCCTTCCCCTCATCCCCCTCCCCATCCCCCAAGGCCGGCAACGCACTTGTGACGCCTCTGGTGTTACGGGTGTCCATGGGCGGCGGTAATCGCTTACCTTCAGGCGATGCGTTAGCTCGTTTATAATAAATGAATATTTCGGATATCTTACACACAACGCCATCTAGTCCCAACTAAGCAGAGCTTGTATTATGGGTAATAGACAACTGATGTAAATACATAAATACTTTTTTTTTTGTAAATACATACATGTTATACATAGAAAACACCCAAACTCCGAAACAAATATTTGCAGATCATACAAACATTTTGTCCGACCCAGGATTCGAACCCGAGACCTAATGGACAGCAGTCGCGTACGCTACCACTGCGCCACTGAGGCAGTCAAGTCAAGAATGAATAGTACCTATGAGTGGTGACCTTACCCACTGCGAATAGAGACAATTCAGCATGGTGACACACCCTATGGCTGCCTAACTAGTCGCTTTTTTACACCCCGCTTAAAGGACCAGGGTTCATAGTATGAGGGAATCTCCAGCTGGTACTTAAGATACAGGTTTTGAAGGATGCCTTCGTTTATGTCGCATATCGCAATAATCATTTTCGGGTTAATATGGCTTATGACACTCACAAATAATGTGACTTTATATAGTTAAAGGAATTTTCAAAATTGCTTTAGTAGATTCTGAGGTTATACCCAACAAACTCACATACTTTACCTCTTTATGATATTGGTATAGAAAATTAGGCAGTACATGTAGCATTCGCTCAGTTAATCAATACTTATAATAAAAATAGTAGCTGATCGCTGTCTGTAAATGGCAAATTTATAAGAAAAACTATTATAGTTGAGCTTTATACACGCAATAGAATTCAATATAATGAAAGAAACTGCTTCATCATCATCATCATCATTAGCCTATCGCGGTCCACAGCTGGACATAGGCCTCTCCAATTGCGCGCCACTTAGTTCGATCTTCGGCTACTCGCATCCAACTCCTGCAAATCATCACTCCACCTGGCCTGTGGACGTCCTACACTAAGTTTACCAAGTATCCTAACGGTTATCGGTTCTACGGCAAATATGGCCCACCCACTGCCACATCAGGTTGCTAACCCTGAGGACTATGTCTAAAGAAACTTTTTAAACCTGTTGAATGCGTTGCAATTAGTTCCACTTAACATTTAGTGTTTGTTTCATTTCAATCGGTTGAACATAAAAGTCAGAAGAATAATTACCGCTGTAACCAATCTTTACTCGGGCGTAGTCGCTGGCAACAGCTAGTTATAACAATACATTCTAAAAGGTGTATATTTAAGTACAAGTGAGTTTGATTCTAAAATGAATTGCAACAGGTTCCTTCCAGTGCGGATAATCGAGAGTATGTATTACATAGTTATAAGAATAATATTTACTTGAAGGTTTTGCGGACCGCCTAGCACAAAATCGCAGGCGTCAATTAAAATAAATAAATAAATATTTTCAGACATTTTAACACACAACGCCATCTAGTCCCAAACTAAGCAGAGCTTGTACTATGGGTACTGGACAACTGATATGAATGCTTATATACTTTTTTTGTAACTACATACATATTATACATAGAAAACATCCAAACTCCGAAACAAATATTTGCAGATCATACAAACATTTGGTCCGACTCAGTAATCGAACCCTAGACCTTTAGCACAGCAGTCGCATTCGCTACCACTGCGCCACACAGGTAGTCATTTGGCAGTCACAGGCGTCAATTGGTTCATATACGTTATAGTTGTGCGAGGAAAAAGTGTCCAAAGAACAGTGGTGGAATGCCATTAGCGTACTCCTTAAAAGGCCGGCAACGTACTTATGACGTCTCTGGTATTGCAGGTGTCCATGGGCGGCGGTAATCGCTAACCATCAGGCGATACTTTCGCTCGTTAGCCTCCTATATCAAAAAAAAAACAATGCCAATTATCTGACTAATAACGATGGTGGGAAAAACCATAATAAAACCTCATCAGCAGACTTCTCTTATGAACCTTCTGCTGGATTATCCTTTCCTTATAGGGAGATTACGCATACTATACCACGCTGGATGGTCGAGGGGAACCTGTTGGATATGGGCAGCATAAGACCTGCAGCTTTCATGTAATACTAACACTTTTATACCTGAATATCTGACTTTCAAAAAGTATCTATGAGTTTCTCTGCCAGTATTCGTCTTATAAATCTCTACGCACTTTGGAAACTGGAAGTTAAAGATCGACACAAGCAAGTATTACATTTTGGTGTTTTCACCTAATTCACCTTGATAATCCAGTACATGCTGTGGCGTCTGTTTGTGTCGATCTATGATTTTTAACTGTAGCTTCAATTAAACGTTCATACATGTCACTTGTATATCACAGTGTATTAATTAAACAAATAATTTTGAATTTGAACATTGGCCGAAGCCTCTATCCTACGGTGGACGTTGAGACGATGATTAATATACCATACTAACCAAACATGTTGGTAAAGTGTAAGTGTTTTCAGCGTATTTTGCTTCCATCGTCGGCTTTCTAACACATAAAATATATGTGTATCAATATTTCAACGCATTATACAGCATGAAAATAATTATAAACTTTCAAAATAATAATCACCTAAGGTGCATTTATTAAAATTTCCGTGGAAATTCCATAAGACATGGGACACGTTAGCAAACGAAGAGAAATGTCTGTGTTCTGAGGTGCGTCCTCATTTGCAAGCGGCTTTTGTGTCAGTGTATAAGTTTTGCAATGGAATCTGTATAAACACATACTTTTGTTGGAATCAGCCAAGGACGTAAACTACTCAGGACAACAGCACTGCCAAGAGATGACAAAAACTTGAAACCAACCCGTCTAGACATCGTGGTAAAGTAGGCCAAAACCTCCTAAGGAGAAGGCCTGTGTTCCTCAGTAGATGATTTCAAGCTAGCAATGTTGATGGAGAGACTAAACGAGCAAAAAGATCACTGAATGGCAAGAGACTACCTTCGCTCATGGACAAATGTAACTCGAGGTTGTTTTAGTAGGCTTGTTTAAAAGTAGGCTTGACTATGTAAAAATTCCGTCGCATAAAATTTTGATAAAAATTTACATAGCTTAACTAGCCCAGGTTTGGTAGTTTAGGCGCTTTAATGGAACGTGCAAACATACATAGACAGTCAAAATCATTACCGTTCTTAATATTAGTACTAGACCATAGGCCAGTTTTTTCTGACTGTGGAGAAGCATAGACTACATGTGTAATAAAATAAATTGCAAAAGATCTACTTCAAGAACTGGACGAAATTGAACATAACACGGAAAGCACTAGCTTTCAATTAAAAAAAGAATAATCAAAATCGATTAACCCAGTCGAAAGTTCTGAGATAACAAACATTCAAAAAAATACTGTGGAATTGACAAGATCCTCTTTTTTTGAAGTCACTTACAAAAAACTTGTGCGTCGAAACGCAAGAAGTGACAATCTTAGTTAACTTCCATAAGAATTTATCACTTCAAAAAATCGCTCTCACTGGCTCCCGACCCTATTCACAATTGCAAGAAAGGCGACAAAACATTAACTCACTCAATATGTTACTTTGTTATGTGCTGTCTCCCTTCGTCGTTCGCTGTGCGAGTGAGAGGGAGAGTGATTTACCCGAACGCCCGTCACATGTTCATAATAGCCGGTTAATGTACGAACTCTGTTAAGGCGCAGTTTGTGTGGAAATTGTTGAATTTAAGTATATTAAATTTTTAGATTTTTTTTAAATACATGTACATGTACTCGTTTGTCTAACGGTAAGCGTATGAAGAGGACGCGGGTTTGAGAGTTTTTCTTACAAGAAGTTCTTAATGACAAACCGCAATATTTGACTGCCTCGGTGGCGCAGTGGTAGCGTAAGCGATTGCAATGCCTTGAGGTCTCGGGTTGGATTCCCCAATTTTTGTATAATCTGCAAATATTTGTTTCGGGGTTTGAATGTTTTCTATGTACTCGTATAATATGTATGTATTTACAAAAATAAAAAGTTTGTGTATTTATATCAGTTGTCTAGTATGCATAAAAAGAGCTCTGCTTAGCTTGGGACTAGATGGCGTTGAGTTGTACCTATGTCCAAATATATGTCCAAAATAATAATTATTATTATAACATGAAAGTTTAGTAATGTTTCACACACGAACTTCACTGAACTCAAATATATTGACAACAAGTTCAACCTTCAAATTCAGTTCTCCCTCAGGATAACAGAGGGCCGATGTGAGTCGATGGAGAAAAGTAATATTCAGGTAAAACCGGTTGAACTAGAAGCAGATTGTAAATAATCTTGGAATTAATAAAGACTGGAAAGAAGACGATGATGGATTTGTGTCAAGTGTTCCTTCTCTTCGCTGTGCTGTTGTCCTGGTAGTTTGCTCCCTCAGTCGGCTCTTACGAAACCCACGGGGTGGTGGCGTGACCCACAGATGATCTTTAACAGCCCACTGTCCACAAGCCCCTCCTCAGATAGATGTTTGGCCTGCTATACCACTCTGGCCAGGCGGGTTGGTATAGAGCTCCTTTCAAGTGTTTCTTCTCTTTGCAGTGCTGTTGTCCTGGTAGTTAGCACCCTCATTTGGCTCTAACGACACCTACAGGGTGAATAGAGGAGGGGAGGGGGGTTACACTGCGTATTCTTAAACCGTCACCTTACGAACGAATATCCATAATTACCATGATTATTACTTCTATATCAACAGCCTTTAGTGTTTTAGTCCAGTGGTTACTAACATTAACTGCTAATCCAGAGGTCGTGGGATCGATTCCCAGTATGAATAATAGTGTGATGAGCAAGATTATCTGTCTGAGTGTTATTTATCTATGAAATGTATGTATTTAGGAGTATTCAAGTATCTTTATCAGTAACTAGCTGGTCCGGCTAACTATGTAACGCTATTTTTAACCAACTCCAAAAATGGAAGAGGTTATCATTTCAATTGTATTTTCTTTTATATTTGTACCTCATAACTTTCTACTGGATGAACCGATTTCGATGATTCTTTTTTTTAAAAGCTGGTGCTTCCCTGTGTGGTCCTATTTCTATTTGACTTTGTTTTTTTTAATAATTTGTGATAATATAATATGTGGTTATAGTGATAGATTTGTATACCATTGGATAGACCCTGCCTAGTTTGGGGTTCGACGTCCAAATGTAAGTGTGTTATTATTACTCAAATTATGTATAGAACTACCCCTTAACATAATACACACGCTTACTTAATAAGTTAATAACAGAACATGTTAGAATAAGTTTTAACTTGCCAAGTTTTGGGTCAGCGCGCGATCGTACCCACTCGTAAATATAATTCTCGTATCGATATGTTGTACGTTTTGTAATTTTACTGATTCTTAGTTTACGAACTAGCTTTTGTCTCACGTCTCCGGTCGCGTGTGTGTCGGTTATCGCGACATAAAAGTAGATAATGTGAGTCCTCAAGTATTAAAGTATCTTCATGACAAATTTCATAGAAACCCGTGCAGCGGTTTAGCCGTGGAAGCGTGACTGACACACCGACAGAGTGTATCGCATTCATCGCATCTCTATAAAAAAAAATGAATCACCAAAATGTATGTACGCGCATAACTTCCTATTGGTTGCACCAGATTGTATAGTTATTTAAACTGTGTGTTAGGACGAGGTTTGTAGACAATAGATGTAGGAAATAAAAAACAACCTCAAGTTTTTTTTTCACTACTTGTACGAAACTCAAGCGGCCATAATTACTAAAAAAGAAGTCTGTAAGAGATCGCCGTGAGCGATAAGACCGTCAATTGTTGTAGTAATGCTTTTTGTAACTCATTTTATTTAGTATTTTGTAATATGTACGCAATGAAGATAAATAAATAAATAAAAAAAAAATATTCAGTCATTCAGAAAATATTTGCTAAAGATAAATATGGAGCTACGAAGTTTGTTGGGACAGTTAGTCTACATAATAATGAAATGTATGCACGTACATAACTTCCGATGAACTGCACCAAATTGGATGATCCTTTTTTAATGTGTTTGGTGCTGTTAGAGCAAGGTTTGTGTATAAGACAACATTGTTATTGTATAGAAGAGAAGGAAAAGAAACCAGATATACCCCAGGCACTTCTGGTTTATTTTTCAAACGGACAATGCTCTACAAAGGCGAATGTCTGTACTGTCTGCCCAGTACTGTATGTAGTTTTGGTAGATCTTTCCTTACCCGTAGATAAAGTACTATTCATCCCCGTCTGTTACATCATAAAGTATTTAGTTCATTATAGAATATATTAATAATAAATAAATAATAAATAAAACGTTTATTTCTCACCACAACCAAAATACACAGTTTACGAATTGACCTACAAAATGGTCAGGTAGTACTTCGGCTAAGGATCGCTGGTGCCCATGGTAGGCATAAAATTGTCTGTGTTACAGGTCACCAGGGTCCTCGCTCCGAACTAGATACTATAAAGCAATGATATATGAATAAAACAAGGAATAAAACAGACTACACACCAAATTAAAAACGTATTAAAAGAATTAGTTTACTTTTCTCACGGAATTATGGGTCTTTGTGTGTGTGTCTGTGTGTGTATATGTGTTTGCGTGTACGTGTATATGCATGTATGTACTAAGTATGTGTGTGTATATTCGTNATTAAAACAAGAAACAAAAGAGACAAAATACCAAATTAAAAACATACCAAAAGATTTATTTTTCTTTTCTTATGGAATTATGGGTGTTTATGTGTGTATGCATGTATGTACTAAGTATGTGTGTGTATATTCGTAGTATTACTGTAAGTCTATATATATATAAGTGATGTTTAGCAATGTAATAATATGCAAATATAGATGGCTACTCCAGGACCACAAATAAATCCCCGGTTTCTTCGTATGTCTGCTTTAAGAGCCATTGTGGCTTTGGTATAAAGTCAGTTGATAAAGAGTCAGAATTTCATTAGTTTTATTGTTTAAATAAGGTCCCAGGAAAATAAAGAATTTACGGCAGAATAACGTATTTATTTGAGATGTCGGAACGATGGGTTTATTGCGGCGAATACTCTCTCGAGTGTAATGGGTAAGTGCGTGTTGTCTAAGTATTGTAGCTTGCACAAATAGTTGCCTAACTGTAGGCACTTGACAGTATTCATAAGGCTTCATGGTTGGGAGCAGTCACGGTTAAGAACAGCAAACCTCGAGTACCGCTTGACACCTCATTAATTGGAATCGGTTCAGTAGTTTAGTGGCTACGTTCGAACATATATAAAGGGTTAAAACACTACCTGTTAGGTGGAGTCAGGTTATAAGACTACTCACAATGCTCGCTATAACTCCCGACATGTTTTTGTAGTTCTATATATATATATCTATATACATAATACAACAAAGCAAAAGTCCGTCTGTCTGTCCGCAACAATGGACTCCCTCAGGCAGCGGAAGATTAAAAATTTTCTTGTTGTTATGTCTGATGAGAAAAAATCTAGACTTTAAAATCTAGGTATAATTTGAGGACCGGTGTGATGATTTTAATAAAAGACAACGAAACCTAAAATCACTTAAGTGGATAACTATTAAAGTGTTATATCCATACTTACTTATCATACTAACAATATAAATGTTGAAAGTTTGTGTGGATGTTTGTTACTCTTTCACGCAAAAACTGCGGAACGGATTTAGATGAAACTTTACAATAATATAGCTGATACGTAAGAATAACACATAGGCTACCATTTGACGCGATAACCGATATATAAGCGGGTGGAGCCGCGGGCATAAACTAGTATAGTATAATTTAACTGCGTCGTTGGTCTAGCGGTGACGTATACGACTGCCGATCAAGAGGTCTCGGGTTCAAATCGCGGGTCGATCCAAAAGTGTTGTGTTATAACAGCTCGGAATTCAGGAGTTGGGGTCTGAACCCCCGTGCCTCAGAGAGCACATAAAGCTGTCGGTCCCACGCATAATCTCTTCCCGATCGTATCGGATTATGAGACAGAGGGACCAGAGAGTGCACCTGTGTTTACGCACACACTTGTGCACTATAACATCTCCTGCGTAGTTGGCTGGTTCCCGTTGAGACTAGCCGCCGTGGCCGCAGTTGGCTAGGAGAACATCAATATAATACAAAAAGATTGTTTGTTTGGGTAAACGCATTAATCTCAGGTCTACTAGTTCAGATAGAAAAATGCTTCTTAGTTTTGCACAAAACATTTATCGGGGAAAGATGACAGAAATGATTGACAGAAGGCGAATCCATTAATATTCTTAAAAAATCCGCGATCCGCACCGAATGGTGTAAAACATATAAGACTGAAATTTGTCAATTAAACAAGGTTTTGTCAGCTTCAATTGTATATTTAATTACTTGAAAAAGTTATAATATGAACAATAGCTAGCTGTATAAACCAGTTGTAGGCTCAGGTGAGAGAATGTTTCACAGTATTTGAATGTAATATTCTCGCGCTCAAATAATGAGTATAAATTGATTCTTCCACCATTAGGCTGTGGTTTTACTGAAAGATGAGCAAAGCGGTACAAAGTCACAAGTGTTAAGCTGCGTAGCTTTGCCAATAAGAACTATAGCAAAGATGATATTAAGATTTACTGTGGAGGAAACATGACATTTACGTATTACTCAATATCGCCTAACTGGCGCTTATAGTCTACGGGCCCGTGTCGGAAATTTATAGTTCATGTGAACCCAAGAGATCTTTATCGAAAGATAAATAAAATAATAAAACAATAATGTCCAGCTCACATGACATGACATGTCTAACTGAGGACTGGTACTAAATTGTTTCTCTCTTTCTTCTTTCTATTGCTATTCAAAAGAATATAATACATTTATTATCTTGTAATAGATGAGTGACTTTCAATCGAATTATAATTTGTCTCGTCGTTTATCTTATATCTCATTAAAAATTAAGTTTTATACCGAAGAAGTGAGAAGAAAATAATTCTAATTCCCTCTCCCAACTTCGAAGGAATTTACTTTAAAAGTGTTTGTAAAGTTTTGAAATTCAAGCAATCCATTCGATGACTTTAAAACACCTATTGAACAACAAACCTCAGCTCATCTTCGATAGGACCGCAACCTTACGCAAGCTTTACGACTGACAAAATTGTTAGCTGAGGTGATAGATACTCCATTCATAAATACTATGTAATTAAAGTCTTATAAAGGAATTGCATGGGGAGTGTCTCCTTTAGGGGGCTTTATTGATGGTTGTGAAGTGAATTGGTTGTTATTTGGCTGGGTCTTCGAGTTATACCACTTTAAGTGTTAGTGAACTTACTAAATGAATATGTCTAAAAATGTGAGTATACTTGGATCTGAGTTCGATTTCTGTCCAGGACAAGAAATCGTCTGATGAGCACGAGAATTTATTTATACATGGCTGGCGACAAGGCCTGGCTCCACACGGAAATTTTTAAAATTATCGGATTTTCTGTCATATGTATGTAGCTTCCTTTTGAATCATTATATCTAAGGTTGAAAGCTACAGTCCATAGGGTAGTTTAAAAGATCTTAACGATCAGATCAGTTTATACTGTTTTGATATCTATGTCTTTATTTTATTATTTAGATATGTATGTTTATCAACAGTCTGGTTACCATAGTACAGGCTCTACCTAGCTTCGAAGGGGACGCGGTAGAGGTCGCTAGCTCCTAAATCATCGCCTAACGGTCGCTGCGGCCACATGTTGGGGAAATAGGTGACACCCCGGTGTGGCCGGGGATGTCGTCTAAAGCAGGTCGGTGTTTCAGATCTTACTGCGTGGAAAGGTGTGAGTTCTGCCCCGGTGTAGACTCTGGTCACCTCGTGATGTACCTCAGCCATGGTCTACGGCAGAAGAGACTCGGAAGGCGCCGATGCGTTCCTAGAGCTCCTTTCGACTGCCGATGTTGGCAACCGCGGGGCTTATTGGGTAGACCGGTCTTCTGGGACTGCGCTGTGTTTCATCAAGTGAGTATATCGGAGGCCCATACTTCTCCCATCCCTCTAAGACCGGCAACGCACTCCTGATGCCTCTGATGTTACAGGCGTTCATGGGCACCGGTAATCCCTTGTATGCCCGTTGATCCATAAAAAAAAGTTTAAAAGGCTGAAAACTACACTTTCAAAAGTCATTTCAGAAACGATGTCAAACTTGCCCTAATTTCTGCCTCTTGCCATTAATATACGTCTTGTGTATAGTATTTAAGACCAGCGAACTCAAATGAATTTCTCAATCATATCTCTTTTATAATATTTACCTTTTTCATTTTATATTAGTTTAAATACTTAATTTTTTTCTGAATTAATAAATATGTTCAAACATTTTAACACACAAAGCCATCTAATCCCAAACTAAGCAGAGCTTGTACTATGGGTACTAGACAACTGATATAATAATTTATTAACTTTTTTTTGTAAATACATACATAATATACATAGAAAACACCCATACTCCGAAACAAATATTTGCAGATCATACAAACATTTGTTCCGACTCAGGAATCGAACCCAAGACCTCTTGCACAGCAGTCGCATTCGCTACCACTTCGCCACAGTTACTGGGTCACAGAAATTAATACGTTAGTTTTTTGAGCATTTTAATAAAATGAAAATCAGGTGCCAACTAATTGCACACTCTTTACATTTCATGTTATCTATTGTATTTAATTATCTGACTTTTAAAAAGAGTGGCCATGAGTTTCTTTGCCAGTGTTTATCTCATAAGGCTCTACGCATTTTGGAAACTGCAGATTATGGATCGACACAGGCAGGCATTTAATACCGTGGGAGAGCCACGCTTCGGCATGAATGGGCCGGCTCGACCGGAGTGGTACCACGGCCTTACAGAAAACCGGTGTGAAACAGCGCTTGCGCTGTGTTTCATCGAGTGAGGGAGGATACCGGAGGCCCATACCCCAATCCAACGCCCCCTATCCCCCTCACCATCCACTTTCCCCCCAGGCCGCCGTAGTGTGGGTCACCATACTGCATTGTTCTTTTTCGCATTGAGGATGGTGACTACCACTCTTGGTTCTGCTCATGCTTTCCATCAGGCAGGGCAGTCATTTTGGCAGCGTAAAAAAAAAAAAAAAAAAAAAAGGCAGTGGATTTAGGTGTTTTCACGTAATTCACCTTGACAATACAATACATTTATGGCGTCTGTTTGTGTCAATTTATGATTTTTATCTGTAGCTTCAATTTAACGTTCATAAATGTCACTTAGTGTCTTAAGTGAATTAATGATTTTCATTTTGATTTTGATTGTAATATCCTTTTTTTACATATGGAAACCCCCTCGGGCCTTCACCCCACCGGGGTTTGCGGCGAGGCGGTGTGTCGGAATCGAACCGACTAAAACCACATGGTGTGCCACTCTGCCCTTAGACGGGAAGGATCCGGGAACCGCTTTGTTACGCCATCCGGTGATTGCAATATCCTGCCACAACTTGCCGTGGAACTCTGTAATTGGCTTAAGTTTATTGTAAATGCAATCAGCTGAGGCTGACTGCATAACAGATTATATATCACTGTAATTTATAAGTACCTGTAGGGTTACCTTAAAATAATTGAATAAAATAAAACGCCCAGGTAAAATCAATAAAAGTGTCTTACAAACCGTTATATTACCGAAATAAGACATTAGTCGTACCAGTATTTTTTTTTTTATTCCACAGTATTATTATTATTTTATATCATTATTTATTAAATTAGTAATATAAATTATTTTTTGTTATATACGTAAAAACTTTTTTTTTTCCTCTCATTCTTAAATACCCTGCACCAGCTTTGAATGAAACCTGTCCATCCAAAGGTTGCCTGGAAGAAATTGCAATGAGTAGTAAGGCCGCCCTTTGTGCATCACATTTTCATTTTTTTCTTTTTTAATTTTATAATTTTTAGAATTGTATATTGTGTGTAAACCTTGGTGCACAAATAAATTATTATCTATCTATCTATCTATCTATCTACCCCGTATTTTAATAAAGGTATGATAGAATATAGAAAAAGACCCAAAAACATTAGCTGTACTTGTTGCAGACATCAGACCATCATTACGAAAGCGCACAAAGAGGCCGGCGATGTATAAAAAATGTCCGCCGAGTTCAACTTGCATTCTGTAGCGGGACAATTTAGACTAGGCAAGGAGACAGCGACGGGAATTCGAATTAGTTTCAATTTTTCCTGCAATGATAGTACCTGGATGACCGGCATCCTATGATATGATCTTTAGTTAGACCGATTTATCGCTTTCGAAACAGCGGCAATAGTAAGCAGAAGCATCCTATTTAAAATTTCATTAAAAAAACGTTTGCGAGATTCAAATTATATATTTTACACCATATTCCTTTGAGGGGTGGGGGACAGGGCGTGTGTAGGATTGCCGTCAGGCAGAGTAGAATTCACTTTGGCAGGCCTATACATAAAAAACACAAACATTTATTAACTATTACCGTGGGAGAGCCACGCTTCGGCATGCATCGGCCGACTCGACCGGAGTGATACCACGGCCTCACAGAAAACTGGTCTGAAACAGCGCCTGCGCTGTGTTTCACTGAGTGAGTGAGGATACCGGAGGCCCATAATCAAACCCTTTCCCTTATCCCCCTTTCCATCCCCCAAGGGTGGCAACGCGCTTGTGACGCCCCTGGTGTTGCGGGTGTCCATGGGCGGCGGTAATCGTTTACCATCAGGTGATACGTCTGCTCGTTTGCCCCCTATAACATAAAAAAATATATACATATATTTTTAGTCCACCGGCTCTTTACCTAAACATTACGGCGGTATAAAAATCTAAAAATAAACATCAGCAGTACGGAGAAGCAGACGGCTTCATTTAGTGGGAGGGGGCGGAGGGCATAACGGCTCGTTTTCCACCAACACCGTGTACACTGCACTCTTTGGAGTTCTAGATATTATTGTTGGCGACCTTTTTTAAGTAAATAAAAAAAGAAAACAGCATTTTATTCATTACTTTGCTAAACTTACATGTACCAACTGCATAGTTGATGTAGTGGCTTAAACACCTACAGTCCATTCGTTTAGATAGTGTCGGTACCCGAACGTAACTGTGGTTATTGCTGTGTAAATTTACATAACGGCATAAACTGACAAATGATTCTTAGGGTTCTTTGAAGAGAGTGAAATAATATGAAAAGTGTCCATATCTAAGCGAATGGACTATACCTAGTAGCTTCTATTTGCGATGAGTGATATGGGTATAATAGTAAACCTTCACTAAAATACTGTCTTAATCAACCCTTACTATAAAAGATCTATACAGTGACACACCATATCACGTGCTGAATGAATATAAATTAAATAAGCTTGTAAACTAAAACAGTAGTCAGGTCACTATACTATATATATGACTACACGGTTGGCCTAGTGGTTTCAGTGGTTGGTCCGGATGGCGTAAGAAAGCGGTTCCCGGATCTCTCCCGTCTCAGGCGCAGAGTGGAACACCGTGGTGGTTTAGTGGGTAGTCTGGCTGGAGTCAGTCAGGATTCCCACAAAAAGCGAAACCCCTGTCCCCGCGGGGGGGGGGAGTGAAGTGTGTAAAGGCATTCCACCACGTAAAAAAAGAAAAAAAAAGTGGTTTCAGTGGTCGCCACACCGCTTCCTACTGCGCCAAGTGTTGTGGGTTCAAATCCTACATGGGACAACACTTTGTGAGATCCATAAATTGTTGTTCTAAGTCTGGGTGTACTTTGTGTCCGTTTCATGTATGTTTGTAAAGATCTCCGTGACACAGGAATGTATATTGCTAATGCGGGAGTTGTTAAAAAAAAAAAAAAAAATAGTGCAGAATCATTGAATTTTTCGTCAGTCCACTTGTCAAAGATGAAAGTGTTTTTCATCGATTACACTATACAACACTCAGAATTTCACGGGAAAAATGCATACTGCAATTCACAATCACGCACATAACACCAGAATAATAATATCAAAAGCCATATGGGTTTTACCCATATTCATATAAATCGCTTTTAGTTCTCGGCGTGGTAGGTCTGCTGGATACATACACACACATACATTTTTTTTTTTAAATATTTAAACTGCCAAAATAACTCTGCCCTGCCTGATGGAAAGCATGAGCAGAATCCAAGAGTGGTGGTCACCATCCTCAATGCAACATATCTCATTTAATGTTAATTATTTTGGTAAATTGATGATAAGTTTGTATAGAATTAGGTTCCTAGCTTAGTCTTTATTTTCTTTTTTTTTGGAGGCGCAGTTGCATTTTTTTATTTAATGTTTCTGTATTATCTTGTAGAGCCTATTTCATAGAATAAAATAAAAATATTAACTCGGCCGTAGGGTGGGCCTGGAGATCTGTCACACAGGCTTCGAGCCTAGTATGGACTCCAGCTCTCACGAGGGGATTTTAAAAAAAACTGTTATATATGTACCTAGATCTCATGAAACTTAAATTGTACCTATACTGTGAGAAAAAACTAACTCTTATTTATTATTATTATACACTTGTACTGCGACGTAATTGTGCTTTAATGGTACACTATTATTTGTAAAATTGAAAATTGAAATACGTTGTTTCGTTGCATGTTGTGGGTACCAAACCAGTATACACGGCTACGATCCTGCCATCTCCTCACTGCGCCGCAGGTGGAGACGTGTACGTCACAATTCGCTCCCACGAGCCAGGCAGTTCTTCTGCTCAACTCTCTGATTGCTCAGCACCCGGATACCGACTTAATCCATACCAATTTGAGTAAAATGTAATCAAATTGGTACGGAATGAATGAATTGGTAAAATTTTGTATACTTTTCCTTAGTGGTAGGTTCTATATTACTTTGTAAATAAGCATCAATTATCCTATTTTCAAATTATATTTTATTGTACTAGCTCGCTGTACGTGTTGAGCAAACTAAGTGCAATGAGTGACCAAATATAAATAATTAATAAATAAATAAATATTTCGGACATCTAACACACAACGCCATCTAGTCCCAAACTAAGCAGAGCTTGTATTATGGGTGCTAGATAACTGATATGAATAAATAAATACTTTTTTGTAAATATATACATATTATACATAGAAAACACCCAAACTCCGAAACAAATATTTGCAGATCATACAAATATTTGGTCCGACCCAGGATTCGAACCCGAGACCTCATGGACAGCAGTCGCGTACGCTACCACTGCGCCACCGAGACAAAAAATATAATATATTATTAAAAAAATAATAAATTATTTATTTCAATCACTTATATAAAAGGTGTTTTTTTTAACTATCACTATCACTTTTTTCACCTGTTTAGAAGGGAATATTATTTTGTAGTATCTATATGCATTTGGTTCTTTCACTTTGTCTCGCTTTTGTGTTGTTTTTAGCTCAGTTATTTCGGGTTTTATCTGCGTGAAAATTCCTAGTGAGCTGAATTTTTTTATACACCTTTATTAAGTCGTTGTAATGGAGATATGAAAAATCGACAATGATATCGTGACTTACTACAACAAGCAGGCAAAGAAAAATCAATTGACAATTGACTACCTAGTGGCGCAGTAATAACGTATGCAACTGCTGTCCATAAGGTCTCGGGCTCGAATCCTGGGTCGGACCAAATGTTTGTACGATCTACAAATACTTGTTTCAGAGTTTGGGTGTTTTCTACGTATAATATGTACCTATTCACAAAAAAATGTATTTATGTATTTATATCACTTGTCAAGTAACCGTAATACAAACTCTACTTAGTTTGGTACTAGATGGAGCTGTGTGTTAGATGTCTGAAATATTTATTTATTTATTATTTATTTATAAATGATGTGTGTTAGATGTCTCATATATTTATTTATTTATTTATTATTTATTTATAAATTAATATTTTGTCACCTAAACACCGTTGGTCGTATATGGTCTGCGTGACGTCACATTCGATTCAAATGTAGAAGTGCGGTCACAGTGAAAAATCTTACTACCATCGTCGAGTTCAATGGATAATTGGAATTGTCTGCCTTGATAATTCTTTTTTTAATAAAATCTAGCTATTCTAAGTCTCTGCTTCTGTTTCATCGCTTAGTTTATCTGAAAAATAATTTGACGTATCTTCTATAAAAATTATGTCAAGACATATTATATCAGGAAAGCTCTGAAGAAACTTATCCATAACCGATGAAACAGGACCTTAGTATGCAGAACGATGAGGTAATAAAATAAGGTATTCTGTATAACGTTATTGGAAATAGCATTTTGAAGTGTTATGATACGTTGCGTTAAATTAGCCCCGAAATTATCTTGCTCTTGTCGTAGTCTAACTAATGTTCGCTGCATATGTATAAAAGACACCCAAAGTTTGGGGAGATTCTCCCCAATCTGGCATCACTGGCAATCTTTGTTTGAGTACAATGACGTCACACATCCTGATTGGCGTCGTTATTAATAGATTATTATTTTATTTTATTAAAATATCTAAAATAAAAATATATTATAGCAAATAAAAACGCTGTTTAAATTTCTTGTTAATGTAAATAGTTATATACAAAGTATCTTATTTTTTTATTACTACAGACAAACACCCTATTAGCATTGCAAATCAAAGTGGCAATGTTGCCAGCTTTTTGGGAACGCTACCAGCAGGCGATGATTTGGAGGAATATTTTGACGCTTGTATGTATATTTTCTTTTTAATATTATTTATAAGTATTTTAATTTAATTTTATATATTTACTTCAAAGTTACTACGAAAAATAGTAAAAACAAAAAAAAATATGTCTCTTAAAACTTTACGTGACTGAGATGTTTTATTTACTGTACTGTGTTTTCACCACATGACTTAGCGTTAAGTAATTCCGATACATTTGTTATCCTTACCTTAAAGTAATATTGACTATGAAACCGACGAAGTAACTTTGAACAAGCAATTCTATTTTTATCACCTGTATTTTCACGATTTACGTGCCAGTATTATCATAAACGAAGTGCAACACATTCTGAATATATAAGTTCACATATAAAATGGTACCAAACTTCAAACATCCTGTACATATTAAGATCTAAAATGACAGTAGTGACAGCTGTCACAGAGAGCATGTTGTACATCATCATAGAATAGAATACACTTTATTGTACAACAGATATAACAGTTTACATAAATATATAGTTTACATAATACATCAATTGAATCATCATCATCATCAGCCTATCGCAGTCCACTGCTGGGAATACGTCTCACCAATTTCAAGCCACTTAGTTCGATCTATGGCTTCTCGCATCCAGCTCCTGCCAGCCGTCTTGCGCAAATCATCGCTCCACCTGGCCTGTGGACGTCCTACACTACGTTTGCCGAGACGCGGTCTCCACTCAAGAACTCGTTTACCCCAACGGCTACCGGTTCTTCGGCAAATGTGGCCAGCCCAGTGCCACTTCAGCTTGCTAATCCTGTGGGCTGCGTCGATGACCCTGGTTCTTTGTCGGATCACCTCGTTTCTGATGCGATCCCTTAGAGAAACGCCGAGTATAACCTTCTCCATAGTACGCTGAGTGACTTTGAACTTATGGACCAGTCGAACCGTAAATGTCCTCGTTTCGGCTCCGTATGTCATTGCGGGTAGGACGCACGCATTGAAGACTTTCGTCTTTAGGCTATGATATGTTGTACATTCAGGACTATAATTTTTGACATGACAGTCAACTGTCGTATCCAACCGAAAACTATCAACTACTGTATCAAACTAGCACCATACATTACTAACCGTCTGAAAAACATCTCCCCTCCCTTAGAGGTCCCTTATAGAAAATAAATCTAAACAAAAAAGAGTTGTCTCCCCACAAATCATTTAAGGCTACGTTCACATGGGACGGCAGGTCTTAAGATGCCAACCATGATTTGTTACTACCTTTAGAATGTATAGGATGTTCGAGTTTTGTGTAATAGTTTTGAGGTTTCAATGTACGTGACTTAATTATACTGTTTTGGATTCTGTACGAGTTGTAAAAGTGCAGTGCCTGACACCGATATGTTAAGTTGGTCGATCTCTTGTTTGAGGACCTGAACGGAGTCCAAAATCAGTTCAGGTTTTCCAAAATATACACGTAAGTAAACTAGGTATTGTTTTAATTGACTTAAAAAGAGAGGAGGTTCTCAATTGTACTGTATATTTTTTAATGTTTGTTACCTCAGAGATTTCCATTGGGTGTATCGATATTGACGATTCTTTTTTTATTAGAAAGCTCGTGCTTCTCGTGTGGTTTCATTTCAATTTAATATGTTTTTTTAAGATGCCAATTTTGTATTACGATTTTTGTGGTCCTAAAAATTCTTATAATTTAGTTGATTGTCTGTTTGTCCGTTTTTGTGTAGCTTTTTTAAGTAATTGAAAATTTTGCTTAGATATGATCAAAGTCTAGAAAATACAATTTATTGGGTTTAATGTTTAAAATAAAATACATATAGTAGAATAAATAACCAGTAAGTTGCCGATACCGAAGCTGCTTAACAGGTAGTTCTAAATTACTAAATTTGTTATTCAAAGTCAAATTAAGCGTCACAGTTATAGGTTTCTGAAGGATTCTAATAAAGTTATAATTCCGTCTGTGGATTTTTATGCACTTTTAGAACTAGGACGCTGAAATTATTCATAAAGAAATTGAATTGCGAATTTCTTCATTTTAGTGATGACGTTACGGAAAATTAAACCCCAAAGCTCTTTTTATAAATAAATCACTCACCTAGTATTACAAAAGTGGGACTATTACAATATATATTGGGAGTGGAATTAAAACAATATAGTCTGTAAAATATGGATAATTTTAACTTCCTCTTTACCTACTCATTTGAGAACACAATTAAATTTAACTAATGACATAACTTTTGTATACAAATTAAATATTTAACTACCAAATTTCAAACAACCTGTACATATTAAGATTCTGCCAATTGACTCCATTAAACTTACCTTACTTAGGACATAATGTTAAGAAATTTATTATTTTCAAGTAGGGGCTTTCATTGCAAAAACAACTTTACACAACTTCCAGATGACCATCAAAAACCTTTACCTTAAACAGATAGCGATAAGGTTCAAATTCGCTTGAGAGAATGTTCGGAAAATTTATGAATACTTGTATACTTATTGCAAAGGAATAAAGTCGCTTTTATGATATATATTTTCAAGGCAACAGTTAGGTTGTTTTAGAAATTTATATAGAGTTGCCTAAAGTGAATTTTGCATAGATTCTTATTCAAACTTGTTGCCCCCATGGTAGTATTGTTTTATGATATCTTATGGGTTTCTAAGTGTTTTATGGGGTTTGTAAGCTTATGGGTTTTGAGTATTTATAGTATCAGTTCAAATGCAAAGGTGTGTGAAATATTTTTTTATACGTGGTGTTCGAGTTTATGTGTGGTTATTTTTTTGAGTAGAGAAGTATGGATATTGGGAAAATGGGAATTAAGTTTTGGTTTTTAGTTTGGATATGGGGAAAATGGGAATTAAGTTTTGCTTTTTATTTTTATTTATTTATTTATCTTTATTGTACACACTCAACAGATAGAAAAAAAAGAGTTACAACATACAAATGTGGCAATTGGCGGTCTTATCGCTCATGGCGATCTCTTACAGACAACCTTTATACGGATTATTTGGTGACATTAATTAGGGTAGCAGCAGTAGGGTGGACAAATCTCAAATCTGATTAAATGTGAATCATTACAAAAAAAAACACGAAATTCAAAATATTTTACATTCATTTATAAATACACATGTATAAACATACATATACATAAATACATACACACGTCTTTTCATATACGAGAAGTGGTGTATTAGAGCGATTATTACGAGATCGCAGGTTGAAAAACCTTTACCCTATTTATATACATTAATATCTACCCTGTTTATTGTAAATATTTATGCACATTAATTGTCTTACATAAATATATATTTCACGGCACCCTAACCCCTCAGAGCCAACGGTTAACCTGATAGAAAGTAACTTAGTCCACCCATATCGACCACTAAATCCCATAAATCAAGGTGAAGTGGAAGAAGGAAAGATATATGGAATGAATGAATTTAGTGATCAGTAACCTCGCTCACTCAGGAAAAAGATAAAAAGAATATCTTGACAACAGTTCTTTGGGAAGCGAAGCAAAGCAGCCTGACATTTGAGGTTATACTACGGGGATCCTGTAACCACTAGGGTGAATTTCCGTGCGTTTAGACGATTCTGCCAAACATATTATAGAAATTAAATAAACTCACTCATGATTCATAACATAATAAATATTTCGGATATCTAACACACAACGCCATCTAGTCCCAAACTATACAGAGCTTGTATTATGGGTACTAGACAACTGATTTGAATACGTAAATACTATTTTTTTGTAAACACATACAATATTATACATAGAAAACACCCAAACTCCGAAACAAATATTTGCAGATCCTACAAACATTTAGTCCGACGCAGTTCGAACCCGAGACCTCATGAACAGCAGTCGAGTACGCTACCACTGCGCCACCGAGGCAGTCAATACTCACTCAGAACCGTCAAAATGTTTGGAAGTGGTGTTTCCCAGTTTTAAAAATGTGTACGCCTACTAAACTTCTCTTGCGTCACGCTTTGCTTCGGAGGGGAGTGGACTCATTCAATTTTCAACTTCTCTAGTTGTTCTTTTGATTAATACTACAGGTTTTAATACAATCTAATTCTTCCCGAGACCTGATACTTCCTCAGTGTCTGGCACTCGGTATAATCATGGTCACTGCCATAGCTCCTGAAGTACAGGAGTTACAGTAATGGGACTGTGGGCTGTAATTCTTTTTGTATGGTCTTTCCAAAGTGACCCTACTCTGATACATGATGGAAAGCATAATCTGAATTCAAGAGTGGTGGTCTCTATACTCAAAGCATATGCACGCGATATGGCGACCCACACTACGGTGGTCTAGTCATGGTTCTGCATCATTGGGCCTCTGGTCTCGTACTCCCAACCAAATACGACAGCACGAACGCTGTCATTTTAGGTTGGACTTCTTGTTTTATAGTGACGTCACAATTATTTCCACGAAAAACAAAAAAAAACGAAAACGTTACTTCAATCAGGGTTGTATTCAAAGCCCTTCAAGCAACACAAAAGGGCCCAAGCTTTGTCCCGCCGCAACAAAACGTGTCCAGCCACACTTACACAGGCAAACAAACTGACATACCTTAGGGCTCGTGTACACACTGATGAAAAAAATTATTGCTTTTTCTTGGATCACCTGGTGGTAAGGGGTTACCGTCGTCTAAGGACATATAAATGCATCTCAATAGACAATATCTTTCTTACTAATATTATAAACGCGAAAGTTTGTATGGATGGATATTTGTTACTCTCTCACGTAAAAACCACTCAACGGATTTGGATGAAACTTTACAGTAATATAGCTTATACATCAGAATAACACATAGGTTACTATTTGCTGCGATAACCGACATATACGCGGGCGGAGCCGCGGCCTTAAACTATTGTTATATATAATTACATCTTTGAACATCTAACACACAACGCCATCTAGTCCCAAACTAAGGTGAGTTTGTGAAATGGGTACTAGATAACTGATATAAATAAATATTGTATTCTTTCCTTTGTAAATTGAGATTGATACTTCCAAACGCTCGAATTCCAAAAGAATTATTTGTAGATCATATAAACATTTGGTCTGGCCCGGGAATCGAGCCCAAGACCTTAAGCACAGCTAGCCGCATATGTTAGCACTGTGCCACCGAGACAGAGTTGCTTAGTTGCTTAACATGCGTGCGTGATATTTGAAACCTGGAGGCCTGGCCAAGATGCCCGTGTTTCGCGTCAAATCTTTTTCTAGAATCGCAAGCGCCTTTATTCCCTTTTATCATTTAATTTTGACCACATGACTTGAGATGACGTCATACTCATAAATTTGATTATGTTTACGTTTGTAGAATGTAAACTCTAGCAAATGTTGACTAGTGGCAAATTATTTTATAGACCAACATTCTAAACTCTAGGAGAAAAATGTATAGAAAGCGTATTTGCATGATTTTTCTAGAAAAACAAACGCAATGGATATCCATACAGTGTTTCTAGAAAAATACAATAAGAAAAATAAATAATACCATTTGACAACGGTGCAACAAAAGTTTGGGTAACGCCGCGGAGTGTAGTTAGTCTTAAAGTAGTTAGTCACTGCTTATATCATCAGCTATCTGCCAGGGTAGTTCCGTCAAAATCGTTTTTTTTATGTTATAGGGGGCAAACGAGCAGACGTATCGCCTGATGGTAAACGATTACCGCCGCCCATGGACACCCGCAACACCAGAGATGTCAGAAGTGCAACCGGCCTTTGGGGGATGGGGAGGGGGATAGGGGGAGGAATTGGAATATGGGCCTCCGCAAGCGCTGTTTTACACCGGTTTTCTGTGAGGCCGTGGTATTACTCCGGTCGAGCCGGCCCATTCATGCCGAAGCGTGGCTCTCCCACGATTAACAGTAACGGTGCAGCCATTCCAGAGATTAGCCGGAACAAACAGATGGTCAAAATGTTTTAAAATTACTTTTTATTTTAGTTGTTATTTAATTTTTACAAACAGACACTTCAATTTGATTTCTTTGTATAGATGCAATCTTTTGTGATTACCGTTGCGTCTAAATGTAGCCTTAGACACAGACGGAACCTAGGTAATATTTTAAAGGCTTCAGCGCCGAACTAATACATCATGGGACAATGGGGGATGTAATACAGACGACAATGATGTGGATGAAAAAAACAAAGGGTGGCTGGGTATAGTCTGATTGTGTTAGATTGGCATAAATATCATAAATATGGAACTCTCATTCGTTGTCGAATCGTTCCGCCCAGCAAAGAAAAAGTTTTAAAACTATAATCTACTGCGGTACTACTACTATTGTCTTTCGTTGATGAGTGCAAGATCAGAGGCCCAATGATGCTGAAGTATCACTAGACTGCCATGGTGTAGGTCACCATGCTACATTGTCTGCACTCGCAATGAGTATGGTGACCACCACTCTTCGATTCTGTTTATTTTTTCCATCAGGCAGAGTGCAGTCATTTTGCAGGGTCATGCATAAAATAATAACAATAATATCAATACTTGTATTATCCAAACTATTTCGTATTATTCTCCCAAAGCCATTACATTCTATTCAAACACAGTGGCCAATTGTATTCACCCCTACTATAAATATCTTTTCTCAACCCTCAACTGAGGGATGTTATAGTTTGTACCGCGAGGGTCTATCTATCAGTATATGTAGGTCAAATTTGTTTTCGTTAAATTTGTTTTAGTTAAGCTTTACTCAGTATTTTTTTTTTCTATATTCTGAAAATGAATCCTAAATAAATCGATTTATCATCCCCGAAACCCCTTGGCTTACAGAATATTATGAAAACTGTTGGAGCCGTTTCCGAGACAGATTACATTTTATGCCAATAGCTTATTATTCATATGAGAATTGTCTCAAATAAAAAGAAAATAAAGAAAAAATTTGTAAATAGCGATGGTCTTTATGGCCCAGCGCTATTTTTTTTTTTATACACGCACAATGACATAATATTGATTAAGATCTCCTTGAGCTTAGGATCAACTGACTCGCGGGCAGCTACTGTTCACGCGCAACCCTTCTCCACATCAGCCCTCAAGGGCCTCGCTGGAGTATTTAGTTAGGCCCATGGATATGTTTGACAGCCCAAAAGCCGTAACTATTATTACCTCTGGACCAACGGATTTAGCGGTGGTGATCTGATTGACAGATGACCACGAAATGAGATAATTTTAGACAAGCGATTTTATTTTGAATCACTTACATTTTTATTCTTTACCAATTGCTAATGTGCCAGTTTTATCACAAATGAAGTGCAATACATTATAATTCCAAAATGACATTAGTGACACCTGTCACAGAGATCAAGGTTTATTATACAGACTCTAGAGCTGCTAGGAGATCAATTATGGACAAATCAATCAAATTAACGAGGACAAATCAATATTGTAATAAGCTTCATTTTAATTTATCACACACTAGTAAGACCAGGTCCGGCTTCGCACAGAAGTGTTTAAAATTCTTGGAATTTCTCAATCTAATATGCATATATCACATACAAACCTGCCTCATGAATAGCTCTCATCTGTTGCTGAAAATTGATTTAAAATCCATTCAGTATTTTAAAATATTAAACCGAACACACAGCGGAAGTGACATCATTTTATACTATAATAAATAAATATTTCGGATATTATAACACACAACGCCATCTAGTCTCAAACTAAGCAGAGCTTGTACTATGGATATTAAACAACTGACATTAATGCATATATACTTTTTTTTCATAAATACATACATATTATACATAGAAAACAACCAAACCCCGAAACCAATATTTGCAGATCATACAAATATTTGGTCCGAGTCAGGAATCGAATCCGAGACCTATAGCACAGCAGTTGCATATCTACCACTGCGCAGGGAGGCATTCTACGTTAAGATATATGTAATTTTTTATAGTTTTACGCATTTCTTCTGCATATAAACATTAAATATTACAATTAACATGATTCCTTACGCCATATTTGTTTGAAATGGATCCTAAAGATCATTCTGCACTAAACAGATAACATCTGTGCTGAAATTTTCTCCAATTTTGACTGCCACTGTGGCGCAGTGGTAGCGAATGCGACTGCTGTGCGGTCTCGAGTTCGATTCCTGAGTCGGACCAAATGTTTTTATGATCTGTAAATATTTGTTTCGGAGTTTGGGTGTTTTCTATGTATAATATGTACGTGTTTTACAAAAAAAGTATCTATATATTTATATCAGTTGACTAGTACATATCACAGTCATAGTACAAGCTCTGCTTAGTTTGGGACGAGATGGCGTTGTGTGTTAAAATTACCGAAAAAGAGAAAGAAAAGAAAAGAAATAGGTGAGCGTGTACGATCGCCTATTCGTCTCAATACAAAACTCCCGCAGGCATTAAGAGTATATAAATAATATGTATTTATAGCTCAGCTAGAAGTTTGGGGTGTAATTTTTAACAATCAAGGGAAAAATTCATTGTTGTGTTCTTTTTTTTAAGTTATATGGGTCAAACGAGCAGACGTATCGACGGTAAGCGATTACCGCCGCCCATGAACAGTCTCAACACCAGAGTTGCTGGTTTTTGAGAGATGGGGAGCGGGATGGGTGGGGGTTGGGTTATAGGCCACCGACATCCTCAACCACTTGGTGAAACACGACGCAGGCGCTGTTTCCTACCGGTTTTCTGAGAAGCCGTGGTATCACTCCAGTCACGAGCTAGACCATTCATATTCCGCTTCGCGTGTCTTTTCCACGGCACATGGCCGTATGGCGGTCCCCGGTTCGTACTTTGTTATTGTATGTATTATGGTTATGTTAAATAGCTTTATGAGTGGCCCAATTGAAAACCAGTGTCCGACATATTGTCTGACACAATTCTGAATTGGGTCCATCTTTGGCCTTGCAAAATTACTTAGCAAAAAAAAATACATAGCTACCTTTTTTATTTTTATTAATTTTTAGCTGCCAAATGAAATATTTTCTTTCTTTCTTTCTTTGGGAAATGTTTCCCGAAACACGAAAAGTATTGAGAGAAGAATATGGAGTTGTGTATACATAACATACACACTTAATACAATTGGTTATAAAATATGTTTTTTTTTTTTTAATTTGGACATCTAACACACAACGCCATCTAGTCCCAAACTAAGCAGAGCTTGTATTATGGGTACTAGACAACTGATATGAATACATAAACACTTTTTTTTGTAAACACACTCCGAAACAAATATTTGCAGATCATACAAACATTTGGTCCGACCCAGGATTCGAACTCGAGACCTCATGAACAGCAGTCGCATACACCACCACTGCGCCACTGAGGCAGTCAAATGTTTTTACATAATGTAAACTACATTAATCATCATAAATCATAAAATACATTAATCTATTTTTAACGGAAGAGATTGCTCTTGGCAACAAGGCCGAACTTTATACACTATTCGGACATTTAATGTGTTATGTTACTTATTTAAATCTGTATTATAATGTGCAAATAAAGAGTTTTCTATCTATCTGTCTATCTATTTATGAGGTTCAGTAGCAGTTAGGAGTACAGTACTTAACATGCGCTCTGGAACTAAACGGTTCGGTTTTTCCTTCCTATACCCATCAGTAGAAAACCTGGACCTCACTACCAATACACGTGGTCACTTGCCACTATGTTAGCGGACTCTTTAAGCTCGGCTTGAGAAAGCATCTCACTAAGCCACCATGGTGAGGGTCAACATGATGCATTGTCCACATTCGCAAAGAGGACAGTGACCACCACACTTGGATTTAGCTTATGCTTTCCACCAGGGGCAGAAGTCATTCTAATAAAATATATTTAAAAAACTAGCTGACTCGACAAATGTTTTGCCTTAAATAAATAAAAAATACAAAACAATATAGTGTTAGGGGTGGGTTACCCTTATCATTTAGGGGTATGAAAAATAGATGTTAGCCGATCTTCAGATCTACCCGATATGCACATAAAATGTCATAAAAATCGGTACAGCAGTTCTGGAGGGGTTGGTAACAAACACCGCGACACGAGATTTTATATAAGAACAGTAAAGAAAATATTGACTTACCAAGTCGCTGAAACTGGGAACAAAGTCTGTAAAAGAATAATATGTAGTAAGCAATTATACAAAATTCAGAGAAGACATGCATGAAGCGAACACAGAGAAGAATAATTATTTAAATCGGCTGGTAAATAACTGAGTTCTAAGGGTAACAAACTAAAAGATAAGACAATATAAATAGACAGCCAACTTGTAGAAATGCTTGAAAATTTTTACCGTAGGAGAGCCACGTTTTTCGGCCTGCATGGGCCGGCTCGACCGAAGTGATATCACAGCCTCATAGAAAACCAGTTTGAAATAGGGCTTGCGCTAGTGAGGATACCGTAGGCCCATTTTTTTTTTACGTGTCGAAGCCCCCTCGGGCCTTCACCCCACCGGAGTTTGCGGCGGGGCGGTGTATCGGAATCGAACCGACTAAAACCACACGGTGTGCCACTCTGCACCTGAGACGGGAGAGATCCGGGAACCGCTTTCTTACGCCATCCGGGGGTACCGTAGGCCCATTTTTTTTTTTTTTTGACGTGGTGGAATTCCTTTACGCTCTTCGCCCCCCCGCGGGCACAGGGGGTTCACTTTGTGTGGGACTCCTGACTGACTCGCCCACTAAACCACCACGGTGTGCCACTCTGCGCCTGAGACGGGAGAGATCCGGGAACCGCTTTCTTACGCCATCCGGACCCCTCCCAGCAGGGTACCGTAGGCCCATACCCCAACCCCTCCTCCTATATTCCTACCCATTATCCTCCCCGTCCTCAAAGGCCGGCAACGCACTTGTGACGCTTCTGATGTTGCGGTTGTCTATGGGCGGCGGTATCGCTTACCATCAGGTTATGCTTGTTAGCAAAGTATTCAATAAAAAAATTTATCAAATTGACATAGAAAAATACCATTTTCAGGTGATCCTGGCATCCCCACTGGCTCTGCACTTATATCATTGTAATGGGATCTGAAAGAGAAATAATATCATATTACTATTCAATAACTGTATTAAAAAAAAACACATTGCAAAGTTAAGTAATTCTATCCAGGACTTCTATGGATGGATGTACCTTATTAACACAACCTTTAAATACTCTTTTGTACCTCGGGGAGCACATAAGCCTTTGGTTCCGATTGCCATATACGAACCTGACATTCATTACGACAGAACATCGATATTGCATGATGATGCTGTTTTCAAAGCGGAGACCAGACTATACAGGAGATATAGTGCACGATTGGGTGCAGAAACACAGGTTCTCTCTCATAATCCGATAGAACAGTTAACTGACACGATTGGGGAGTGTTGAGGTGCAAGACCGACAGCTTTACGTACTTTCCGAGCGTGCCTCGGTATTCAGACCCCAACTTCCTAACTCCGAGCTGTTATTAATTATAATCAGAAAAAGCCTATAACACTATTTGCCCGACCCGGGATTTGAACCCGAGACCTCGATCTCGATTGATTCGAGATCAATATCGGCAGTCGCATACCTCAATCGATAAAATATTGCATAGTACTTAGGTTATTGACATAGGGCAAAATAGGCCGGTGGACCAGAGGAGTAGCCAAAGAGTATTTTTCTGATATAAAACAGTCGTCACTATTTGCGGGGGAATTTTTGAACATACACATTTAAGTTTCGCATACAACAACAACCACCTGTCACTACGAACGCACACATACCAATTAAAACAATACATTCAGAATTTCACACACACATGAACATATTGTGTTAAACAGTGCAATGCGTAAGCCCCTTTATGCTCATTCTTTGACAGAGGGGGACTTTCTGCCGTGTTTGTCTATGGTTTCAAACGTCTGATGGCAGTCCCGCGCGTAGAAAATCGAAATTCAGACATATCGTAGTCTTAAATCCGACCCCAATCTAGTTCAGGAAAAAGGCTCGGAAGAAGGTCAACTGTGAAACTCACTTGCCAAACACTTCTTCTCGCAGTTCATTTTTCATCAAGTTGTCGTTTATCATGTCAATCTTCCGTTTCAACCTCTCGCTATCACCAATATCCATTTTCATATCCACACTAGCCGGCGTTGTATGCATTATCTTTTTGTGTGTAGTGGCTGTAGCAGTTGGCACATTCTTGTACACGAGGCAGAAGGCTGCCACAATGGAAATCGAGAAGAGGAAAAGTAGGCAGGCGATGCAAGCATATTCTGATCCCACAATACGTCTTAATCTGAAATAATTATTATGAATAGGATAACAAACAAAAATTTCAACAAAAAATACTGACTTCAAGAACTTGACCTAATTGAAATGGGACAGCATGGAAGCATCGTCTTTCCCATAACATGAAAAACAGTGGGAGGGCCACGCTTCGGCATGCATGGGCCGGCTCGACCGGAGTGATACCACGGTTTCACAAAAAACCGGTGTGATACAGCGCCTGCGCTGTTTCACCGAGCGAGTGAGGATACCGGAGACCCATATTCCAACCCTTTCCCTCATCCCCCTCCCCATCTCCTAAGGCCGGCAACGCACTTGTGACGCCTCTGGTGTTACGGGTGTCCATGGGCGGCGGTAATCGCTGACCATCAGGCGATACGTCCGCTCGTTTGCCCCCAATTCCATAAAAAAACATCAATATCAGTTCACCCAGTGTATAGTTCTGAGGTAATAAAAAAGAAATAGAATCGAATTGAGAACCTCCTCCTTTTTTGAAGTCAGTTCAAAAAAGGCAGTAAAGGCCTCGACCACTCATGTATTCATATATTCAGGGTGATATACTTAGCTGGATTATTTAGCTTGGTAGTTGAAATATCGATTCTGGACCAAAATCAGCAAAAACCAAATACAAGTAAAACTATTGTAAGCAATGATATTGTTGCTTCTCCTTTAGTAAGTGACTTTATCTCCTCTTGAATCAGGGGAAACGGTATTAGTAGACGGTTCTTGTTATTAACCATCACGTGACTTCTCTGCTGGTATGCCTCCTTCATCACAAAGTCTTAACCCACTTACGCGCAAGACACACAAGAGCATGTATCATCTTCAGTCTTTATCGGCTCCGGCTCACACCCTTGATTCTCCATCTGACAGGGATCCTGAAAGAATACTTCATATTAATAACCTCACGCGTGTCACAGGCCGTGATCTCAAGCTAGACAAAGCTATTTTAATTTTAGTAGTATCCAGACTGTTAGTAAACTTTTGAATTTGTTTCTAAAGATATATTACAAATAAAAATAAAAAATCATACTAAAAATTGGTGCTCTTCATATATTGAGAATTTAGGGAAAGCTAAAACTGCTCCTCTCGTGAAATTCTATTTGAACATTTTCTTATTTTTAAGTATTCAATTTTACTTACTCTTTGGCAGTGGGTATCAAAGTCCTGCAAAAACAATAATTATTATATGTGTTATTGGGCTCAATATTAAATTGTTGATATTGGTTATATTGTTCAAAATCTTAGAAAACCGAAGTTCAAGTTACAGGTATGTAAACTGATTAGCTTGATCCAAACTTCTTAATCTATCTGTGTAGGTAATATCTCTCACTTCTCTTTCAAAATACTTAAAAGATTTTTTATCTCTTATTCATATTTAAGTGGTTGGCGGATGGCAATATTCGTGCCGATCATTTAAGTGGAATCTAAGCTTAGTTGCCAAAATAGCAGAAATCAAATGCAGTTTTGCAATTGGATTTTTGCCGAACAAAATTTTGGCCATATTCTACAATTATTTGTTCAGAGTGAAAACCTCCAATCTCTGGTCCAGCAGTCGGGCAACCAACCGTTCGACATATCATCGATGTTAGTTTTGCAACAGATTTATATCTGCGACTCACCTTTTTCCACCAGTGGCTTTTCTTTTCGCTGCGGTAAGCCTGCAATGAAACATATTCTGAAGTAATATCTACACTTATGATATATATTATAATACTTATGATATATAGGTGGTAGGGGAGGAACAGGAACATAACACTCTATTGCTGGACTAGGCCTCATCTAAGGAAAAAAGTTATGGCTTACTGTACCACGCTGGTTATACGAGTTGGTTTAGGGTTTATTGAATTTTTTCTTTTTCTCAAGGCACATATGGACCAGTTCAACCTTTTTTTTAACGGGGGAAATCCTCATGTATGTCCTCCGCCCTGGGGAGAGGGCGAAGGGGTCTGTCAGACTTTTACTGACTAAAACCCCCCGGTGTTCCGTCTCTCACCTACGCCAGGGATCACGGGAACTTAAAAAGCATCCGCAATCCCCGACTGGTGCCGGCCCGCTGCTGCGGACCACATCTCGTCTGCGAGAGGAGTGAGGTATTTGACTCCCCTCGAGACTTCAAAGAGGGGCGCACAGGAACACTAAGCGCCACCACCTCGGGTCCGGTTGGTTGGGGGCGACGAACATCCCCAAGTCCACCGCCCCTGGACCCAGTTAGGGAGGCCGGTGGAGGTCAGCGTATGCCCTCCTCCGTCGCCCGGTGCGCCTTCTGCGGACTGAGAGAGAGTTCAGGATCTCCCTCTCCCTTTCCGCAGCCTCCTTCTGCGAGATGACGGTTTCGCAGAAGAACACCACCGCGTCCCAGGACTCCTCGCCGTCGACCATAGAACGAACTACGGCCGGCAGCGAGAGGTCACTGCCTACTACAGAGATGAGGGCACGGCAAGCGGCACACTCTGCCAGCGAATGCCACGCCGTATCCGGACCAGTTCAAACTAACACAGATAGCTGGTATTAATCAAGTATATCGTTGTTTGCATCAAATGAGTTAAATTATAGAAATTCAAAGGTCTCTTCCTGATTTTGGAGACTCAATAAGAGTAACCGTGCTCGTGGCTTTTGAGATGGAAAGTGTACATGCGGTAATCACTTGCTGTTAGGTAAATTGATAGCTTCTTGCAAAAGGACTTAAAAAATAACTTGAAAAATAACCAATTTAAAAAAAAAAAACTAAACACAAACTTACTTGAAAACAATAAAAAGCGAAAAATAAACTAAATTATTGATTAAACTGCAACTACTAATACTTTTACTAAATAATTATATAAAAAAATGTCTAGCCAAATAATCAGCAACTACAAAAATCTAAAGCATACCTTTTCAAATACAATTGACGGAGTAATCGGTGAACATGCATATAAAAAAATACATACAATTGAACAAAGAAATCCTCCTTTTTTGAGTCGGTTAAAAAGTTGTTACTCACATGTTGCGATTCCCGTGGTATTTCACCAAGCCTCTGCTCAGCTGGTAAAGTTTTGTAAGGACTTCTTTTTCTGTGTTCTGAACTGCTGGATTCGCAAGATCTCTGTAAAATAATTTTCATACAAAGGATGGAGATTGATTGGTATGGATATCATAGATATTTCCGACATCTAACACACAACGCCATCTAGTCCCAAACTATACAGAGCTTGTATTATGGGTACTAGACAACTGATATAATACTTATATTTTTTTTTGTAAATACATACATATCATACATAGAAAACACGCAAACTCCGAACTCTTAACAAATATTTGCAGATCATACAAACATTTGATCCGACCCGGGAATCGAACCCAAGACCTCAGGAACAGCAGTCGCATACGCTACCGCTGGGCCACCGAGGCAGTCAAATATGGATGATTGTAGCTTGGAACTGGTTAAAAGTACAACAATTCAGGAAACCATCGGGTTTATGGTGAGATGTACAGTATTATATTTTCTTTATTAGGGACAAAAAACAGTTACATGCTAAGATATTAACTATAAATACAATTAAATATTCAAGGTAATGAACATGTATATTGTTACTGCCTCGGTGGCGCAGTGGTAGCGTATGCGACTGCTGTTCATGAGGTCTCGGGTTCGAATCCTGGGTCGGACCAAATGTTTGTATGATCTGCTAATATTTGTTTCGGAGTTTGGATGTTTTCTATGTATAATATGTATGTATTTACAAAAAAAATAATGTATTCATGTATTCATATCAGTTATCTAGTACCCATAATACAAGCTCTGCTTAGTTTGGAACTAGATGGCGTTGTGTGTTAGATGTCCGAAATGTTTATTTATTTATTATTTATTTATTTATTTCTCCCAGTCTTGAGAAGTTCCAGTTAATATGTCGCTAATAGCATATTACTTTTTACATATAATTTTATAGACAGCAAAAGTTTCATGTTTTTGATTAACGTCTAACTTTGCTTATAAACTTGAACCCCTTAAGTGATCTGTGGAAAACGTAGTGGGTAGTTTATTTATTAAGTTTAGTTTTTAATAACTACTGTATGTACATTTTATATACTACTGTTTGTGTTCCCTATCTGAATAAATAAATCAATAAATCTTACCCACGGTTTTGTTCAAAGATTAATAAACATTAAATTAAATGAGACAGGTCACATTGTTACAGTGATGTATAAATATAATAGGACTACACGGTTGGCCTAGTGGTTTCAGTGGTCGCCACACCGCTTCCTACTGCGCCAAGTGTTGTGGGTTCAAATCCTACATAGGACAACACTTTGTGCGATTCACAAATTGTTGTTCTAAGTCTGTGTGTCGGTGTACTTTGTATCCGTTTCATGTATGTTTGTAAAGATCCCCGAGACACAGGAATTTCTATTCCTAATGCGGGAGTTGTCTTTTACATAAATTTAAAAAGAAAAATAAAAAAAAATATATAAACGTGTGCTGATAAACTATCAATCAACAACCCATAATGTCCCACTGCTGGGCTCGGGTCTCCTTTCAGTAGAGGGTTAAGGTCATACGTCGATAAACTATACCAAATTGTAAATATTGAGTTATTTTAACTTTTAAATTTTCGCGTTTTAAGGTAATAAACATTTTGACCAGGCTGACTCAGTCAGTGCAACCTGGTCGAAGCGTCAGGCAAATCAGAGGTATGTAATTCCTTTAAATAAGATAAATTAGCAATAAATGTATGCATGCATGCATGTTGCCCCACACTATGGCGGCCTATTGAGATTCTTCTACGTCAGTGAGCCTCCGATCTCATACTCTCCAAAGTAACGCGACAGCATGATTGCTTTCATTCTAGATTGGTTGGCCTGTTCGTGTTGAAATCAGCGTTGTTCCACTACTTACGAGATCGCAGTTGCCACCAGAAAACATGAACTTATCTAATATAGAAATACTTCAGACTAACATAACTCACACGATTCACTTTCGTCCTGGACCCTGTGTACTGCTTCCGTTTCTTTTCCTGATCTAGAAGAAGGTTTCGCTTTTCTGGATCACTGGAAATTTGAAGACAGACTCTAAATAGGTAGACAATCTTTGTGTGGAGACGGTACCACATTAATATTCACTTTAAGTCCCTCCTACATACACAACTGAATTTATTGCTCAAGAAATCTCATTTGGTCGATAAAAATCCATACATTATCATCAGCCTATCGCATTTCTCAGACCTCTATAATTGCACACTTGGCTTGATTCTTGTCACAAGTGCGTTGCCGGCCTTTGGGTGAAAGGAAAGAGGAGAGGGCAAGGGGAGAGAGAGGGAAAGGGGATGAGAGAAAGGTGGGAAGGAGAGGAAGAGGGAAGAAGAAGGAATAGGAGTTAGAGATGGGCCTCTGGTATCTTTACTCGCTTGGCAAAACACTGCGCAAGCGCTGTATTACACCAGTTTTCTGCGAAGTCGAGGCGCCCCATTCATGCCGAAGCGTGGCCCTCCCACGGGAAATTGGCGAACTGTTAAAGGCTGTGTCCTAACAATACAGTTACTTTGAAGCTGCGCCTGATGCCAATAAATAGAAAATTATCTAAGAAGATGCCTTACTTGTCCTCTCTCATCATAATTTCCTTAAAAATCTTCAACAGCGGAGACTGTGTTTCTTTGTCAGATTTTTTGCCATGGCTGAAATGATATAAAACATAACAATATTGTAAATAATTATTTGATCTGGGTGTGATTTTTTGTGACTAGCTGTATTTCACTCTGCTTTCTCTACTGTGATAGTATCGATAAGAAATGAAGAACAAAAGTTCCAAAAGATTAGGTAAACAATCATTAGTTTGGGTTTTCTATGTATAATATGTATGTATTTACAAAAAAAAAAATGTATTTATGTATTCATATCAGTTGTCTAGTACACATAGTACAAGCTCTGCTTAGTTTTGGACTTTGATTTCAATTGGCGTTGTGTGTTAAAAATGTCCGATAATATTTATTCATTTATTGAAGCATTCTGTAAATTATATTCAAGGCAGTAGAATCCTGCTGAATTTAGCGCAAACCCCTCTCACAGACGACCAACCTAAAATGACAGCATTCGTACTGTCGTATTTTATTGGTGAGTGCGAAGCTGGAGGGCCAGCGATACTGAATCGTCTCAATAGGACAGTGTGGGTCTGTATTCGCAATGAGTCTGGTGACCAATACTCTTGGATTCTGTTCATGCCTTCCTTCAGACAGAGTTTTTTTTTATTTTATTTTTTTATATTTAAGCTTCCAAAATGACTCTGCCCTGCCTGATGGAAAACATGAGCAGAATCCAAGAGTGGTGGTCACCATCCTCAATGCGAAAAAGAACAATGTAGCATGGTGACCCACACTATGGCGGCCTGGTGAGATGCTATTTCACGCCCCGCTTAAAGGACCCGGGATCATAGTGGGAAGGAAACACGTGCGCTGGTAGTGAGTTCCAGGTTTTGACCGCTCGGCACAGGAAGGAATTACCGAAGCGATGAGTACGAGAATGTATGTCTTCCACTTTAAAGCGGTGAGTTCTAAGGCCGGCACGTGTTGTTCTGTAGAGGAAGGGAGAGGGGGGGATCAATTGGAAGAGCTCTTCAGAACACTCACCATGGTAAAGGCGATAGAGGACTGCCAAGGAGGCGATATCTCTACGCAACTGTAGAGGCTCAAGGGTCTCGGTGTAGTCTTTAAGTCTTGGCAATACAAAAAAGCTCAATCAGTGCAGATTTTAAAACCTTTTTGAAGTACTCAAATCGGTTCAACATTTTTGTACATTTAGATATGTATGTATTTAGAAACATATATGTTATTTAGTATTTTTGTTACCATAGCACAGGCCCAGGCCACAGGCGTCTGAGAGCTTACCAACACCAGTGATGTGTGACATTTTTATAATAATGTGGAGGAACGGGTGTCATGTCCCTCCAACACAAAGCGAGGATCCTCCAACCAGGCAAGTTGATCATGCCTGGCGGGCCACACACACACATTTACTACACACTTTGTTTTTACCCAATCCTATCGAGTTGCAGTGACGTGTTGTTAATCAAATAATACACATAAATTCATACATTAATTAAAAGAAGGTAAAAAATCATTCACCAAAAACTTTGGCGTACATATAACGCATCTTCATCACATCAGTGTACTGACCAACTCTGAGGTATACCCAAGAAAGGCATGGTCTACTTGTATAGAGTCAGATTGAATAATATCTATTGCTTAAAACAAATATATAAATAGCTTACCTGTTTGTATCAATTCCCATATTCTGTATGACATTAACTTCGATATTTTTTTCTTCTGTAATGCTTTTCTCAAAGTGGCTTTGGGTGACAGAAATGAGTTCTCTTCAAAAAGTTTTTATATCTTTACTTATTTAGAGGCTTTTATTATCATGCTATTTATAATATTATTTCTATTTAATAATATAGTAGCCCCATCGTGGCTTATTCTAAAATACTAACTAACTTGGAGACAGAGGATGTCGTTGTTGTGCAAATATCTCAAATAGAACTGACGCCGTGTTTGTATAACAATTACTTAAGATGGTAATGAAAAGCCCTACATCGTACACATTTAAATTATATTTGCACATCAACGAGGTCCTTTGGTTTCGATATTTGACAGAATTAACTAGCAAGTGGACATCATCACGGATTCCGCAAGTTTCACAATTTGGTGTATCATATTTTGTCATGAAATGTCCAAACTTTCCAGATGTGTTGTGGCCTGAAAAAGATTTAATAACGAAGTAATAAATATATTTACATATTTACAAAAAAAATGGGATCGAATCACAAACAGATAATCTGACAAAGAATGACATAGCCTACAGAATCAGCAAGCTGAGGCGGCAGTAGGCTGGCCATATTTTCCGTAGAAAAGATATCCGTTGCGGTAAACGAGTTCTTGAGTGGAGACCAGGCCAGGTGGAGTGATGATTTGCGATAGACGGCTGGCAGGAGCTGGATGCGAGAAGCCGAGGTTCGTGATCGTGATGAGAATATGCACTAGAAGTCTACATCGAGCGGTGTACTATCAATAACTGTTGATGAAATGTATACATGTGGGTGAACCAGACACATAGAAAATCAGTTTCCTATTGACTGTATTTGTGTACTTGAACCCCACCTGAAACAGTTTACGATTCACAATTTGTGGTTTTGAGTCTAGGTGTTTTTTGTGTCTGTTTCATGTATATGTATAAAAGCCCCACGACACAGAATGTATTTCAGGTGTCCTTTTTATTAAAAATTTCTCCGTATATATGAGATTACTGTCAAAATTGCCCCCCAACTTGTGGCAAACGGGATTCATTTATCATTAATTCACGACATTGCAGGTTTCCATGGGTAGCGATAGCCTCTTACCGCTAGAGATCATCAACTCAAAACTGTCGGCACCGATTGTTTTATCTTTCTTTATTTATATATAACCCTGCCAAAGTATATCTCTGCCTGATTAAAAACATGAGTAGAATCTAAAAGCAGTGGACACCATACTAATTGCTGACTTGACTGCCTCTGTGGCGCAGTGGTAGCTTACGCGACTGCTGTCCATGAGGTCTCGGGTTCGAATCCTGGGTAGGATCAAATGTTTGTATGATCTGCAAATATTTGTTTCGGATTTTGGGTGTTTTCTATGTATAATATGTATGTATTTACAAAAAAAAAGTATATATGTATTAATATCAGTTGTCTAGTACCCATAGTACAAGCTTTGCTTAGTTTGGGACTAGATGCCGTTGTGTGTTAGATGTCTGAAATATTTATTTATTATTATTATTATTATTGCTCGAGCAAATAATGCAGCATGGTAACCCACAGCACTGCACGACCTATTAAAATACTTCTGCATCTTCGATCTTTGGCGCCAATTTCGTACCTTATTTCTAATACTGTGCCATAACGAAGAGAACTGCTAGTTACTACTAATTCTTCTACTTCTCCGGGTGCCTTTTCAATCCTGAAGGTTGGCCGTCAGCTTCCTGTACTCCTCCTTGTCATTATGCCAGGCGGAATAGTTTTTCAATGGAGGTGATACCGGTCCATGCCCGGATATAACGTGGCCACGTTTTTTTCTTTCGTCCAGTGCGTCTCTTCACTTCCACCTTGCCCATCATTATCAGTTGAAGCAGCATATATCTTTCGTACCTAAGCAGATGGCCGAAATATTCGATTTTGCGCTTTTTGATGTTTAATACTAATACACATTATTAATTCGAAAATAGCTGTTTGTCACGCTTTCAAAGCCAAAGCGCTGCACCGAATTCCACGTAATTTGTCATAGATATTCTTTGATTGATTTTAGGAAGGATATAGACTCTTTACCGCGATTTGACTGCCTCGGTGGCGCAGTGGTAGCGTAAGCGACTGCTGTGCTTGACGTCTCGGGTTCGATTCCCGGGTCGGACCAAATATTTGTATGATCTGCAAATATTTGTTTTGGAGTTTGGGTGTTTTTATGTATAATGTGTATGTATTTACAAAAAAAAAGTATTTATGTATTTATATCCGTTGTATAGTACCCATAATACAAGCTCTGCTTAGTTTGTGACTAGATGGCGTTGCGTGTTAATTGTCTGAAGTATTTGTATTTATTTATTTATTATTAATATAAAAACGGGTGTTTAACCTAGTTTTTAGAGTCCAGTGCCCAAAGGGTAAAACGGGAGCCTATTATTAAGACTTCGCTGTCCGTCTGTCACTAGGCTGTATCTCATGAACCGTGATAGTTAGACAGTTAAACTTTTTAAAAGATGGTGTATTTCTGTTGCCGCTATAACAAATAATACTCCCATACAACACATGTGATTTTTTCTCGTTTTTATAAGATATTGATAACGGCAACAAGTAGAGGCTTGAAATGTATAGACTATGGCGGGGAACCCTTCCTGCGCGAGTCCGACTCGCACTGACCGGTTTTTTATAGATACTGTTTTTTTTNGTTTTTTTTTTATTTTTTTTTTTTTTTTTTTTTTTAGCTGCCAAAATGACTCTGCCCTGCCTGATGGAAAGCATGAGCAGAATGCAAGAGTGGTGGTCACCATCCTCAATGCGAAAAAGAACAATGCAGTATGGTGACCCACACTATGGCGGCCTGGGGGGAAAAGGGATGGTGAGGGGGATAGGGGGCGTTGGATTGGGGTATGGGCCTCCGGTATCCTCACTCACTCGATGAAACACAGCGTAAGCGCTGTTTCACACGGGTTTTCTGTGAGGCCGTGGTATCACTCCGGTCGAGCCGGCCCATTCATGCCGAAGCGTGGCTCTCCCACGGTATTCAGTAGTTAAAGTTTAGAAATAAGAACACTTAATACAAACATTCAATAACTTAAGGAACTGCCGAATGTACTCAAAAAGCCTTCTACAATTATATTAACAAGAGCCCTTACCTTTGAAATATATATACATAAAATGTACCGCAATATGTTTGAGTGATCTTAAATAACCGACTTTACGACTTAGGTACTTAGTTTTGACGTGAAAATGTATTATAAAATACACACCATGTACGGTACTTATTCGAGTTTATTTGAGTCAAAAATTCTCTTCTTTTTATTAAGGAAGTTAGGTGTGTTGTAACCGGGTGGTACTCTAACTGAGGACTTAACAACTTTGGCTTCACAGGTGCGTTGTTGCCATTTCTGTGCCTCCTCATATAATTAGAGTGAAATGCAAGAGTTAAGTTTGAGTGAAATCACTGACAAAACTATGAAAAAACAGCTTAATACAGGTCTTCGGTGGTCCTAGTTCTGTTGTTTTTAATGAAAACTTCTTTAAGGAATGTTGAGCTCGCGTCATCATCAGCAAACGATTTCCGTGAGCTATATTTTTTATCGAGCATTTTATTTAAAGAACAAAGAGGTTTATTTCGGGTGTACTCAAGTAACTGTTTGTTTATTGTTTTGAGTTTTTACATAAGGTAATGATCCAGACTGCTAAGCCAGAGGTTGTGAGTTCGAACGCCATACAGGACAAATCTTGGATCGTTTTTTGTTTTTGCGAAAGACGGTCCCCATTTCATGTCATCCACATTTTTTATATTTTTTATCATTAATTCCATCACGACGAAGACTTGAAGACTCGAAGACTTAGAATTGAAGACTCGAAATACTTGACATTGGCAGAAATAGCTGATCCGGCTGATTGCCATATCATCAAAAGAAGAAGAAGAAGGACAAATCTTTATATGACACGATCATTTTCTTCTGTATCTGGGTGTAACAGATCCATTTATGTAATGTATGTAAGAAAGAATGATTTATTTGTTAGTATATAGTAAAAAATATGTTATAACATTGTAATACGTTCATTTTAATCTACCATTGCTTGAGTACAAATTTTAAATCTTATGCATTAATCTTAAGTCAAGACAATAGCATTATATTTTTTATGATATAGTAGGCAAACGAGCAGACGAATCGCCTGATGGTAAGCGATTACCGCCGCCCATGGACACCCGCAACACCAGAGGCGTCACAAATGCGTTGCCGGCCTTTTAAGAAGGAGTACGCTTTTTTCTTGAAGGTTTGAAGGTTGTATTAGTCCGGGAATACCGCAGGCGACGGTTCATTAATTATATTTATTTTAGGTCTAGACTGTAGCATTCAATTATATTTCTTTATCACTGAGATATATAGTATAGTATATATCTCAGTGATAATAATGAAAGACGGTTGGATCAAGAGTCTGATGCAGAAGGCAGCCCTTCTTGACACGGCTCGTATTGTCAGGAGGCTCCTTTCTTTGGAGCCCTAACCACCGGTTTCATGGTTCCTGTACCCGAAGTCGGTGGTCTACTATTTTTTATATTTTTAAATATATATTATTGTTTATTTTTTATGTATTTAAAAATGTAATAAATATGTATATATAAAGGTAATAAAGAGAATAATAATAAGAAAAAGAAAAAGTAAAAGAATAATTTACGTTTAAATTGGTCAGAGTAAAGACATTTGAGGCAATTTGGTGACTTATTGTAGGCTAGTTTATGTCCGCGGCTCCGCCCTCGTATATGTCGGTTATCGCGGTAAATAGTAGCGTATGTGTTGTTTTCATTTATAAGCCATATTACTGTAAAGTTTCGTCCAAATCCGTTGAGTAGTTCTTACATGAAAGAGTAACAAACATCCAACTTTCACGTTTATAATATTAGCAGGATTCGTATCGCCATACAGAAATAATTTTTATTGTACATAGTAGCGCGCTTGGCTAGTGGTTAGGGTAAGCGAATGCAGGTCAAGAGGTCTCGGGTTCGATTCCCGGGTCGGACTGCAGTTAGGTTTTTCTTACAAGGAATTCTTAATAGAAGCCCGGAGTATGGAATATGGCGGTGTTCCCCGCCCGTGATTCGGAGGTCACGTTAAGCAGTCGATCCCGGTTTTTATCTTAGGATTAACAGTCGTGAAGCTCAGTTGTAGGCCTTTAGGCGGCTTAAAAACATCCAACGGCATGATTACGTAGCCACAATATTGTTTTGCCAGTCCCCACCCGCTATCGGCCAGCGTGGGGACGTGTGGCCTTAACCTTCTGCTGAGAGAAGACCCGATCCCAGCTGTGGGGCATTATGGGTTGCTGATTGATGATTTTTTTTAAAAATCGATTAGTTTTTATATACAAATAAACAGATTTTCTGAATGTTAAGACATAACAGTGGTAATCTATGTATATAAAAGAAAGTTGTTGTTTCACCGCGGGTCCACCACGTCGCTCAAATAGTATTTGATATTTCTTAAATAATGGTTTGCAGCTGTCGGTTTAATCTTACACATTTTTTCTTTTTTTGGGCTCTGAATCAAAAGTCTGGTTGCCATTGTACAGGCTCTGCATAGTTTGGATTCAGACCGTGTATGAGGTACTAACTTTTACCCAAAGCTCCGTCCGCGTGTTTGACTAATATCACAGTAAAGAATATTCGTTATTCCTATTTCGTTCCTCAAGAATCAAAGAATCTACATGGCAAATTTCATTGAAATCGGGCAAATACTTTATCCGTGAAAACCTTACAGAAAAATAGAGTTCAAGAAGTTTAGCTGTGAAAGAAAGAAAGACAGAGTTACTTTCAAATTGATAATATTATCAAAGGTTCAGTTCTAAGACTATCAATATTATTTTGATCGCTAATTACACCACTAGTAGGTTCTAAATGGCCTGTACGATAAAAATGGTCCATCATTCGACCACAGTAATAGAAAATTACAGATGTATCGAACATCGACGTCATTAACGGCGGAGTGAGGGCACCGGTTATGGGCTGGGCGAGCGTAAACGGGCCCCGTGGGATAGGACCTTCATAAACCTGTTTACCTTAGTTCGTCGCGTTGGCTTGTTGGGTTCAGTGAGGAAGTTAAATTTGAAAACCATTTATTTGGAATTTATTTGCAAGTATTTCTTTATAGCATACAATAAGAATCAGACTGTTTATCTGCTTGTAAGCCGTTACTCCTTCAAGATAAATGTGAAAAACTCCTACTGGGTTAATTGACAGAGCTGGCGAGCTCTTAGTTATTTACTTATTACTGTTTGTTTGTCGTCAATACTAATAATAATCATCAAGAAAGGCTATTATCGTTATATTTTACACGGCGACGTGGTTCTTTTTCAATTATCTGAAAGTATTTGTTGGTTTTTACGTAATTTTTTTTTTTTTTATATTTAAGCTGCCAAAATGAGTCTGCCCTGCCTGATGGAAAGCATGAGCAGAATCCAAGAGTGGTGGTCACCATCCTCAATGCGAAAAAGAACAATGCAGCATGGTGACCCACACTATGGCGGCCTGGGGGGAAAGGGGATGGTGAGGGGGATAGGGGGCGTTGGATTAGGGTATGGGCCTCCGGTATCCTCACTCACTCGATGAAACACAGCGTAAGCGCTGTTTCACACCGGTTTTCTGTGAGGCCGTGGTATCACTCCGGTCGAGCCGGCCCATTCATGCCGAAGCGTGGCTCTCCCACGGTAAAGATAAAATGAATAACCTTAACTGAATATCTCTCGAAATCGGGAGTATTTGTATATTTGCTTATTTTTACGACGATAGAGACGCTCATAGCCCAGTTGCACTCGGTGATTAGAAACAATCATCGAGGGTAAGCAACGATGGCGCGGTCAGTACCTGGATGGGTGACCGCTGGTGGCATGTTACCATGAGCGTCTCCGTGATTCGGAGGTCACGTTAAGCAGTCGGTCCCGGTTGTTATCATACGATAACAGTCGTGAAGCTTAGTTGGAGGCCTTCGGGCGGCTTAAAAACATCCAACGGCAAGATTTACGTAGCCACAACGTATTCTTGCCAGTCCCCAACCCGCACTTGGCCAGCGTGGGGACGTATGGCCTTAACCCTCTCCACAGAGGAGACCCGAGCCCAGCAGTGGGACATTATGGGTTGTTGTTCTTTTTTATTTTTACCCGACTACACATAAGCCAAAAATAAATGTAATATTCATCCGTAGCACTAAAGCTATGGAACCGATTTTAATGACTGAATCGCCAATAGTTTCCTTATAATGTCCTGTATGAGACATGGGCTCAATAAATAAAAATGTTAAATAATTAAATTGTTCGATCTATGGCTTCTCGCATCCAGCTCCTGCCAGCCGTCCTGCGCAAATCATTGCTCCACCTGGCCTGTGAAAGATAGAAGATAGATCGAACTTAATGCGTGAAATTGGAGAGGCCTATGTCCAGCTGTGGATTGCGATAGGCTGATGATGATGATGATGAATTAAAATGTAATATCATTGTTTGGTCGAAAACTTACCAGGCCATATAAATAAATTATATTCTATGAATCTATGTGTTCGTTTTATTGATTTTGTAGCATCGACGAAAAATCAAAATATATAAAAGTGTGAAACATTTTAAATAATAAAAAAAAGTTGTACGGAACCTTACCATCACAATTTGTTCAATTTGATCTCGCTGCCCCGGGACACATCTAGTGACGTGTGTAATTTATGACCATCTGTCACTCACATATTAGCTGCCAGGGTTGGCACGCAACTGAAACGTGCTAAAATAAAATTTTTGAAGTGAAAACTTCCTTAGGCGCTTTGAGCACTTTTCAGGTGAACAAAAAACAATTTCGGTGGGGGGAAATCTTATGAGTACGCATCACCACGTCATCGTCACCGTCATGCTAACGTCACAAAACTTCTTTAGCCGCGTTGAGCACTTTTTGGTAGGAGGAAATCTTATGAGTTCGCGTCACCGACTTGCTAATGTTTGATGTTGATAATTTTAATTTAAACATTATGAAATTTATAATTTAACACATTAATTTTATAAATAATATTCTAAGTAATAAGCTTTCTCTTCTATCGTCAGTCCTGCTAATTTTTATTTGTTCCGACATGAACTTTGTTCAGACATTTTAACACACAACGCCATCTAGTCCCTAACTAAGCAGAGCTTGTATTATGAGTACTAGACAACTGAAATTAATTCTTGTATACTTTTTTTGTAAATACATACATATTATACATAGAACACACCCAAACACCAAAACAAATATTTGAAGATCATACATACATTTGGTCCGACTCAAGAATCGAACCCGCGACCTCTAGCACAGCAGTCGCATTTGCTACCACTGCGACACGGACGCCGATTCTTCAAATTGTATTTTTTTTTTAATGATTCTTTATTATATAAGAAGCTATTTTAAATGCAAATCATTTGATGGCAAGCGACCACCGCTATCCATAGAGACCTGCCACCGAAATAAACATTTGGAATTAAAGAAAATTAGTCTGTTTATATTTCTATACTGTACTATTGGTCTGGTCTGCGGCAGGTGTTGCGGGTTCAAACCCCGCATGAGACAAAACTTTGTGTGATCCACAAATCATTCTTCTGACTCTGGGTGTTCTTTGTGTCCATTTCATGTATGTTTGTAATGTCCCCTGCAATACAGGATGAGACGAGCACAGTGACTTCACATATTATAAGACAGACAGACAAATAAAATATGTAGAAAAATTAACAAAAACCTTAGATTCGATGTATCAGCAATAACAATTATGCAATAACTCGATGCAACTCAAACAACCGTGGGAGAGCCATGCTTCGGCATGAATGAGCCGGCTCGACCGGAGTGATACCACAGCCTCACAGAAAACAGGTGTGAAACAGGGCTTGCGCTGTGTTTCACCGAGTGAGTGAGCATACCGGAGGCCCACACCCTGACCCCTCTTCCCATCCCCATTCTCCTCGCCATCCCCCAAAGGCTAGCAACGCACTTGTGACGCCTCTGGTGTTGCAGATGTCCATGGGCAGCGGTAATCGCTTACCATCCAGGTACTATCTTAAATATACAGACATCGACCTGTAACTATGAGGTTTTATTATGTATATATACACTTAATTGTTTAAATAAACTTCAAACTAACTACATTTACATAACACATTACACACCCTTATTGAAAAAAAACTAACTATTGTTTGTATTTCATATACTATCTCTTTCTTTAGGCTCCGCCCGCGTGTTTGCCCATTATCGCAGTGAAGAGTAGCCTATGTTCTTTTTTAAAGTCAAAGTATCCCTATGCTAAATTTCATTGAAATCGGTGCGGCGGTTTCGCCGTGAAAACGTGTAAGACAGACTTTCGTATTTGTATTATAAGTATCGGAAGTATGGATTTTTTGAATATTTTATATTTTTACTCAGGTCAAGTGCCAACCCTAAGCCTTACGATGTTTACCTCCACCTCTAACAGTTTAACCTCTTTTTTTATTTATCAGTTCGACATTTACATTCTGCGGGCACATCCTGGGGTAGGCAGTAACACAGCCTCTCCAAAATATTCCCCATCACGAGGGTGGTTTCTTCAAATATACGAACGCAGTTCAAACATGAAATTATAGCAATGGTTTTTGTTATATAAAAATTGGCTGGATTCGCGTGTGTTTCTGAAGTTTTTTTTCATAATATACTAAGTGAGCCCCGCGGTGTTAAGCTGGTAACTTATGTAAAAATAGCCTGAGTAACTCCTTATATCATAAGCTATGCAACAGTCAAGGTACTGTCAAAATCGGTTCCGCCGTTCCAGAGATTATCTATCACAAACAGATAGATGGACAAAAATGTTAATACATAATTGTTTTTTTGATTCATGTACGTATATATTTTCATGTGCATTACCCAAGTGAAGAGCTGTTCATGTAAAATTACAAATATAAACATCAATTTTATTTATTTACATAGATTTATATATTTTTTGACTGCCTCGGTTTCGCAGTGGTAGCGTATGCGACTGCTGTGCTAGAGGTCTCGGGTTCGATTCCTGAGTCGGACCAAATGTTTGAAGGATCTGCAAATATTTCTTTCGGAGTTTGGGAGTTTTCTATGTATAATGTGTATGTATTTACAAAAAAATTAATGTATTATTATCAGTTGTCTAGCACCCATGGTACAAGCTCTGCTTAGATTGGGACTGGATGGCGTTGTGTGTTAGATGTCGGAAATATTTATTTTATTTATTTGTTATTATGTATAGAACTATCCGTTTGTTGGTGAATTAAGAATACGGAATATAAGTCCCTTTATCCATCCCGTGGGTGTCATATTAAACAACTAAGGACAAATATCAAAGCACAAACATTTATAAGAAAAAAATCACATAACAGTCTTGAGGACTGCCGACTGAAGTGAAAACTCAAGTGAAATGAACCTCTTTGTCCTTTAAATAAAATGCGCTATAAAAAAAAAGCTCATGGAAAGCGTTCGGTGACGATGACGGGAGTTCTATAAGTTTTGTTAACCCAAAAAGTGCTCAAAGCACCTAAAGAAGTGAACAAAAAACAACTAAACTAATAATCCTTATGCTTAACATGACCGAAGGTCACGTTAAGCAGTCAATCACGGAGACGGTAGTGGCATCATGCCACCAGCGGTTATCCATCCAGGTACTGTCCGCGTCGTCGTTGCTTACCCTTGGTGAATGTTTCTAGTCACCGAGTGTAACTGGGCTATAAGTGTCTCTAATTATAATTCTATATTCTATGTAATAGTAAGTCTACAGGTCAATATAATTATGGTCTTATTGGACAGGCGATCTCTAGAACACATTAAAATAATAAATATTTCGGACATCTAACACACAACGCCATCTAGTCCCAAACTAAGCAGAGCTTGTGTTATTGGTACTAGACAAGTGATATGAATACATATATACTTTTTTTTGTTAGTACATACATATTATACATAGAAAACATCCAAACTCCGAACAAATATTAATATTGGCTTGATTATTAATATTATAATATATTTTATACGAGGTTGGAATCGTTACTCATAACATAATACAACAATCTACACTAAGGTGGTATATTGAGATGCATTTGGATCTTTGGGCCTCTGATCTTGCACTTAACAAAGCAACGTCACAGCATAAATATGTCATTTCAGGTTAGTCTTCTGTGAGAGCTTAGTACCATCCCGTGCTGAAATCAGCGTGGCTCTGCTACCCTTATAAAATGATAAATTCTACCTACACCATGCGGAAGAAATCGCGAACGGAAGCCAATTCCCGCCTGCCTGCCTCGGTGACGCAGTGGTAGCGTATGCGACTGCTGTACTTGAGGTCTCGGATTCGATTCCAGGGTCAGACCATATGTTTGTATAATCTGCAAATATTTGTTTCGTAGTTCGGGTGTTTTCTATGTATAATATGTATGTATTTACAAAAGAAAAGGTATATATGTATTTACATCAGTTGTCTAGTATCCATAACACAAGCGTAGCTTAACTTGGGATGATGGCGTTATGTGTTAGATGTCCAAAATGTCCGAAATATTTAATTACTACATCAACAAAATCTTTCTCTCTGGCCAAGGTTAGTCTTCTTCTTCAGAATTCTTCCGTGAGAGCGTAGTACAATGCCGTGCTGAAATCAGCTTGGCTCCACTGCCATGATTATATGACAAGATGCGAAAAAATCGAGAACGGAAGCCAGTTACAGTAACAACAAAATCTTTCTAATATCCATTCCAATAATACTACTCTCACATTCAATTACAATTTCTATATATACAATATCTTACATGTAAGATAAGATCTGACAACAGGGTGTTACCACAAATAAGGCTTCTGGTAGATACAGGATGCTCCGGCGTGATCCTGCCAATCCCGTTGTTACGGGATTGTCGTAAAATCGGTAGGGGTGAGGCTATTAGCTCGCGTGGGGTGTAAAGTTAAGGGTGGAGCGATGTATGAATCTGTAAACAGGGTTGGTGTTTATTTGGTGGTTATGTTCAGTGTCTATATGTAATTATTCTATTGATGTAAATGTTATTAACATTCGTAGCTTATGACCGCATCGGTGGCACAGTGGTAGCGATGCGACTATTGTGCTTGAGGTCTCGAGTTCCAACGGGTCAGATCAAATGTGTGTATGATCTGCAAATATTCGTTTTGGATGTTTTCTATGTATTATTTATACATGTTAATATTTATATAAAAAAGGATATATGTATTTATATCAGTTGTCTAGTACTCATAATACAAGCTCTGCTTGGTTCGAGGCTAGATGGCGTTGCGTGTAAGTTGTCCAAAATATTTATAGCTAAGTCAAGTTTGTAAGTCTGTTAGGAAAAAATCGCCGTAAGCGATAAAGCCAACAATTATTTTATCTACATCTTTGTTACTTATCGTTTTTTAAGTTTTTCTTGCATACAAAAAAATCATAAAAGTCAATAAAAAAAAAATTACAGTATTCAGAAGCAAACCACGCTAAGAATTTCAGGTCTTCAAACAACCTACTTCTTTACTGTCCCACTCATTGCTTTACTTTGTACACTCCACTTTCCATATAGAGTCTGTCCTACTTTTTTTATGGAATAGGGAGCATTCGAGAAGACCTATCGCCTGGTGGCAAGCAATTACCGCCGCCCATGGACACCCCTATACCTGAGGCGTCACAAGTGCATTGCCGTCCTTGGGGGCTGAGGAGGGGATGAGGGGAAGGGTTGGATTATGGGCTTCGGGTATCTTCACTCACTCGGTGAAACACATCGCAGGTGCTGTTTTAAACCGGTTTTCTGTGAGCCCGTGGTATCACTCCGGTCGACCTGGCCCACACAAGCCGAAGTCAGGCTCTTCCACGACTCTGGCAATCAAAGCAAAAAACTTGGCAAACTTTCATATACCTGTTGCATATACATTTTCTAAACAAATTGTCTGATTCACCTTAGTTTTATATTCTCCCCTTTTAAATATTATATTATATGAACCTTTATATATGTATGATTGTACAAATATGTATTTAAATGCTTATTTATTATATTAAAATTAGTATTACTATTACTTATTGTATATATTTATATATTTTCTTTATTAAATTAGTTTTTTCTGTGTATCGCTCTAAGGTGGACTGGCACGAAATTTCTAAGGCATTAAGTCCGCCTTTACCAATTTTGTGCATAAAGATTTAAAAATAGATGATTGAGAAATTTTTAGGGGTTGATTCTCACCCAAGATAAATAATAAATGAACTCTAATAATATACTTAGCAATCTGTTTTGCAAGAGATTTATTCTTGTGAGAAGTTTTATGTTTTAGTAGACTTTTCATCAACCTTCAACGGTTTATAGCTGGATATCCACATTATCTTAGAAAGAAGGTTTTGGTTACTATATCAAATGTGTATCAAATGTCCAGGAAAGTATAGGATATGCTTCAAGTTTTCCTTCTCTGAGTAGTGTTATTAATTCGCGTGTTTGCATCTTTTGTTAGCTCATAAAACATACACTTTTAACAACAACAAAAAATCTAAAACAAATCTATCATCATTTCGCACAAGTTTACAACTTGTACCACAAATCTCAAGGTATCGATGAGCCGCGGTTTGTTGGTTTTACGGCCCGACTTTATGACGTCATCCGTACTAGTAACCCATGTATTGGTTAATAAATTTGTAAAATATATATGTTGTGCTATTTAAATATTTTATTAAAGAGAGCCTTTGGTGGTTTATAGGGTTGGTACAAACTTTAAAAATTGATAATTTAATTGCTGGTTTCCAAAACTAAAGTCGCGGATATGGGCAAGAATACTGCTAGATTAAAAATAGGATTGTGCCAGACACGTATCTCTTTGTTTTCTGGAATTTTCTGTGTATATTTTGATTTAACAGATTTTTGTAATTTTGTGTGAGAGAAAAATATGTAAAAAATAAAAATAAAAAAAATAAACGTATGTAGTATGTATCCGGACCGGTGGGCCTAGGTTGTCGAACTCTGGGAGCCTCAGGGTGGACGTCGACGACGAGGCAGGCCCCGTAAAAGAACAAGTTAAAGATGATCTTGACGCCTATCGCATAGATTGGCCGGAACTGGCCTTGGATACAGAGAAATGGCCTGTAGAAGGCTCCCCTTCGCCTTTATAAAAAATCTCAAATCTCTATCTATATATATACTTAGAAAACATTTAGTCCGAATCGGTCGGTCCGAATTTTGTACGAATCGAACCCGAGACTTGAAGTACAACAGTCGCATACGCTACCACTGCGCCACAGAGGCAGTCAAAAATGCCATTTATCATAAAACTACTAAATGTTTGTATGATCTACAAATATTTGTTTCAGAGTTTGGGTGTTTTCTGTATACAACATGTATAAAAAAGTACATATGTAATTATATCAATTGTCTAGTACCCATAAAACAAGCTTTGCTTAGTTTGGGACTAGATAGCGTTGTGTTTAAGACGTCCAAAATATTTATTTATTTTAAGGTTAGTTTATGTCATTTAAATATCGTTATTATGTGCTTGTGGCGACGAATTAAAAATACAGACCACCCCTATTCACCCCATGGGTGTCATAATAGCTGGCTGAGGGAGCAAAATAGCAGGACAGCAGCACTGCGAAGAGAAGGAACACTTGAAGGAGCTCTATACCAAGCCGCCTGGCCAGAGTGGTATAGTAGACCAAACATCTATCTGAGGAGAGGCTTGGGGACAGTGGGCTCCTGTAGATTATCTGTGGGTCACATCATCATCCCGTGGGTATCGTAAGAGCCGACTGAGGGAGAAAACTACCAGGACAACAGCACTGCGAAGAGATGGAACACTTGAAAGGTGTTCTATACCAACCCGCCTGGCTAGAATGGTATAGCAGGCCAAACATCTATCTGAGGAGAGGCTTGTGGACAGTGGGTTGTAGTGTCGTAAGAGCCGACTGAGGGAGCTAATTACCAGGACAACAGCACCGCAGAGAAAAGGACATTTTGACATAAGTAAGAGACACTGAAGAGGCAACGTGGGTGCTTTATAATAAATACAAGCAAAAGTGAATTCCAACTCAGATATTTTAAAATTCTGTTCACACAAGTTATTCCTGCAGCCACCTGTTCTGTTTGTACCAATTTCGTACCATTAATCTGATATTGCTTTAAACATTTTACTCCCCATGGGGGAGGATGTTGTGATGCTATTCTTAACGCGATTTGTGGGGATGATGTTATGGGGTTATGGGATAGGGATGCAGGAAGAAAAATAATAAGATTATACAATTTATATTGAAGATTGTCGGCACTTGATGGAACTTGTTGCAATACATTCTGGAATTAAACTCACTTGCACTGATTCCACTATTTTATTTATTTATTTTGTTTTACACCTGACCGGTTTCGATGCCATAAGGCGAAACTAGTCAGGTGTAAAACAAATAAATAATATAGTGGAATAAGTGCAAGTGAGTTTAATTCCAGAATAATAAGTTTATGTTTGTTATTTTTATGAAATTATTTTTTAAAAATTCAAATTGCATGTGCATCTCATGGCGCCCGACAGAAGTGATAATTTAAACTAAAGTAAGTTGAATTTTTTAATATTGAAATTGTTTAACTTGAGAAAAGCTTAGTTTATTACTTAAATTTTATGTGAAATCCTTAAAATAGGTTTATCTGTTTGCTGGGAGCGGTCCGGATGGCGTAAGAAAGCGGTTCCCGGATCCCTCCCGTCTCAGGCGCAGAGTGGCACACCGTGTGGTTTTAGTCGGTTCGATTCCGACACACCACCCCGCCGTAAACACCGGTGGGGTGAAGGCCCAAGGGTTTCCACATGTAAAAAAAGAAAAAAAAAGTTTATCTGTTTGAAATACGGCTAGCGTAGCGTAGATTGGAGTGAGAGAAGGGGAGCCTGCCTATCGCTGCCGTATGCGTGAAAGAAAGGGAAGCCAAACAGACTGGAGCCGTAACGCGTTACGTAACGAAACAGTTTACCAGGTTCACTTCAACAAATAAGTAACAAAAAATTGTTGATTCGATTGTGCTTATTATAGCCAGCTGTGAACTGGTAAAGGCTGATGTTTATGATTAATGACTAGCCAATACACATTTTAAATATCCCGTTTGTAGCAACCTACGAAATAAAAACGACTATGGTAATATAAATCAATAAATAGATTTTATCTTAGTGTTTTATCAATGGCGTTTATCTAACTAACTACTGCTGGAACTAGGTCTATCCTTGGAAAATAGTTTTCAAATCAATATCTTGTTATTTTTTTTTCTTATTATTTTTATTTAGTATAGGGCAAACTAACACACGTATCGCCTGTAATCGCTTACCGATTACCGCCACCCATGGACACTTACAACACCAGAGGCGTCACAAGTGCGTTGCCGATCGGGATGAGAGGAGAGGTTGGGTGAAACCAAGCGCTGATTCATATAGGTTTTGTGTAAGGCCGTGGTATCACCCCGGTCAAGCCAGCCCGTTCGTGCCGAAACGCTCTCCGACGTTAATCTTAACTATAGACATATTGCATAACACCATCCCAAGCATCTGTTCTGAAATCTGGAGCTTTTAAAATCCATTTAGCGTATTACACCGCGGTGATACTATTATAAATATTGCAAGACTATTTGTTGAAGATTTATTATAACAGTCAGGTACAAGCATTCGAACAAGTAATAATAATTATAACATTTGTTCAAGAAACTTATGTGACTCATTAGGGTCGTAATAATAAAATTTACTTTCGAACAATTTTGTTTTTAGAGTTCCATACCTCAAAAAAACCGAACCCTTATGAGATCATTTTGTTTTCCGTCTGTCTGTCTGTTAAGAGAAGATGTCAAACTGAAATTTATATCAAATACTCAGGTTTATTGAGTCTGTCTACTGTCCTTTGGAATTGTGAAAATATCAAACTTCTAAGCCAACGCAATCAAAAGATACAGCCGTTTATGTTGCAAATTTTCGACACTCGCAAAGGAATCAATACTTTTAGGTGCTTCCCGTGAACTCTGAATCTTGAAATTCAGTAGTTACATATTATAGCACGTATACAGGAAAAGTCGTGAAAAGCATAAATTTTCAGTGATATCATACAGGCTTGTACTGAACCCTTGATGCACGAGTCCGACTCGCACTTGGCCGGTTTTTTTATTAAAGACAACTCTCGTATTAGGAATACATCCTGTGTCATGGGGGACTGTTTAAACATATGTAGTGAACTCAAAGAACACCCAGACTTAGAACAACAATTTCTGGATAACACAAAGTATTGTCCCGTGTGAGATTTGAACCCACAACATTTATCGCAGTGGAAAACGGCTTGCGACCGCGTTATTTATATATAACTTTATGCAATTTTGTATATCGGCGGACTTAATGCCCCGGGCATTCTTTACTAGTCAGCCTTAGGGTGATGTAGAAATCTTGTGAGATAGGCACACATAGGTTATATAACTTCGAATCTGAGATACGTAAATAAGCAATATACATACATACATAAATATAGATATAAAATATACTATACTTATATATCACGTTGACTGTCCGTGCATTACATGTAATGCATTTTTGATCTGGCTGTGACGTTCGTGCATTACATGTAATGCATTTGCCAAAGACAACTGAATCGCGTTTCCTGGGCTGGACGTGTGAGTTAGAGCTTTGATTTTCTAGGGACGTATAAACAATGAATTGGTGAATATAAAACTAAAATGTCCCATCGATTTTTTTTATTATTTTATTTTTTATGGACGTCTGAAATCAAAAAAAAATCTTTAATGAGCTTCATTGAAACAGTTTAGGCAAAATGCTTTTTTGCAAGGAAGACACTCCGTAATTACTTGTGTGGCCTTTTTTCTTGCATCACTAGTTGTGGAGCCAGTTTCTTTAAGTTTTTTGTAACAACTTGCGCACCGTTTCTGGCAAATCTTCCCATTGGGTTTTCTGGCTATGCGCGTCATTTTGTGGCTGACTTGACTCAGAGAACTAGTTGAACTAGGGTTTGACAACAAGATGTTTTCACTAGTTTCCAGTCTAAGTAACTTCTTTATGACATGTTGATGTCCCTCTAGCATCTTCATTTTTGGTTCTGTATGTAGCTCATTATATATCAAAATAGCATTGACTACACTTATGGCTAGAAGGTCCGCGGCGATCTTTTTATACCAAACTAAGGTTTTCCTTACAGGCGAGTTGTAACTTGCTAGCTGGTCTGCCAAGTCTATCCCTTTCTTACCTTCGTTGTAGGTCAAAACCATCTTTGGCTTCAAAACACTACGATATCCTCCTGACATCCGCATCTCGTTGTTATGGCAAGTAGACAACATATAGACATCACGTTTATTAAGCCATTTCAGCACTGTTATACAGTCGTTCTGTTGTACAGCGATTTGGCCTCTAATCAGCCGTTGGTGAATGACTTGTTGCGGCAGTTCTCGGCGGTTTTTGCGAAGTGTTCCACATAAATCAGTTTTATGTTGTTTTAGGTACTTTGCCAAAGGAATGCTCGTGTACCAGTTGTCAGTAATCATAAGCCTTCCCTCATTCAGCAATCCATCACTTAAAGTGATAACTACCGATCCTGGCTTATCTAATCCCTGTATTTGATGATCCTGGCCAGAATAAATGCGGTAGCTCCAAGTGTAACCACTATCAGTACACAACTTATAAATTTTTATGCCGTACTTATTGCTTTTTTGTGGATTATACTGGCGAAATCCAAGTCTTCCTCTGAAGCCAACCATTGACTCATCGACGACAATGAGCTCGCCGGGATTATATACTTTTCGGCAGTTATGTATTATTTTGTCAACTAATGGTTGAATTTTGTACAACCGGTCCTGTGATTCACGTTCTTCAGCGTTATTTGTGAAGTGCCAACATTTCAAGATTAGCGCGAATCTGTTATAAGACATATTGGTCTCATGGAGAAGTGATGATAGTACAGTTTGTCCTTCTTCCAATAGGTTTCTATTGTTGGAAAATTGAAGATTCCCGTCAGTAAATACACACCCAAAAACTTTTGTATTTCTTCAGCTGTGACAGGCTTCCACCTCTTCAAACGGCTGTTAGGACTTAAAAGGTTATTACTTATTTGTAAAGCATACCGGTTCGTTTCAGTTACCATCAAATGAATAACTTCGCTATCGATAATCTCGCAGAAAATCGTCCATAGGTCACAGTTTTCTGTAAACACACGATCTTGGCGTTTACCTTCATCATAACCTGTAAAAACTTCTCGTGGCAATTCCCTTATAGTATTTTTCCAAGTGTAGTAGTAAGTAGTCAAAACACAACACAGGAACTACCTACAGACTTTGTGAAACTTTTTGACAGATAAACTTTATGACCGCAAAATTAGCTGATTGAAAGAATGAAACTTTACACACGGTTACCAAAGCAAAAAAACGATTCAATCTTTTAAATTTTATTTCAAATGTCCATGCATTATATGTAATTCACAATAATCTAGTTCAGATGCCCATGCATTATATATAATTCACAAAAATTTACTTGAGACGTCTATGCATTACATGTAATTCACGCTGAAATTCAGGCCTGCTGTATAATTAGGGAGTGATCAATGTATCAGGCCTTCTTTTGATCATAAAACAAAGTAGTTTATAAAAAACCAGAAAATTTCTTAAAATAGGCGCGACAGTCAACGTGATATATTTACATGTCAAATACATACATATATATCAATTTACATTATATTCACACACTATCGATTTGACAAATTTAGTTGGCGTGTTATCCTTTTGATAATTCTAGCAATCATTAAGAAAGAGCTCATGTACCTTCTTTTTAAATGCATAACGATTAGTGGACTTCTTGATGATAAGTGGGAGCACATTCCAGAGTAGTACTGCCTGATAAAGAACGAAGAGTTCATGAAGTTCTGAAATGTTGTGTGATGAGATTGGTAAGCACTTCGAATAGGAAGGGAAGAATAGAGATAGGACGAAAGTATTCAGGAAGAGAGGGATTAGTTTCTTTTTGGGAGAAGAATGACGTGAGCCATACGCCATTGAGAGGGTAAAGTTCCAGAGTCGATGGAGAAGTTGATAATGTGGGTGATCACTGTAAGGATATGATCCAGGATGGTCACAATCATACGTCGGCTATAGAAAGCCTGTATCAGTGGGTCACACATAGACAGATTCGAATCTGCTGGCAATGCTGCATAGACGCCAGCTCTGTTTAATAGGCCAAACCCGGGCATACGATCAGGCGTTTCGCCCGATGCCAATTGACTACCACCGCACATGGACACCCCCGTAACACCAGAGGCATCACAAGTGCGTTGCCGGCCTTTGGGGGATGGAGAGAGGTTGGAGTATGGGCCTCTTGTATCATTAATCACTCGGTGAAACACACCTCAAGCGCTGTTTCACACCGGTTTTCTGTGAGGCCGTGGTATCACTCTGATCGAGACACCCCATTCATGCCGAAGCCGAAGCGTGGCTCTCTCACGGTAAACCTTTCTAACGAGAGGCCTGTGCCCAGCAGTGGGCTGTTAAAGACTGTTGATAACGATTTAGAAATATTCGAATGTACCTACTTAGTAACAGTCTTACTATCATCGTACATATGGTACTAAAATGACTGTGCTACTATGCCTGCAAGCATGAGCAGAATCCAAGTGTACTGGTTACTTCAACAAAACTGTAGAGTGAAGTCAGCGTGCCAGGAACAAGTAGTTCCAGTGTGTCGGAACTGAATGCTGTTAGTCCCAGTGAGTCGGGATTGCATACGGTGCGTAGTGCTGCTTTGAAGCCCCCAGTGAGTCAGAGCGGTTGCTGCATAGTGGCTGGCTGCTGCGTAAACGGGTGAGAGTTACTCTGCTTACATAGACCGTAGGTGTAGTGTGCTGTGCCTAGACGCTATAGAGGCCGTAGGGGTATCCAGGCTAGAGCGGTCGCTTCCTGCGTGTGGTGTATCCCTGTTGAGGCCGAGGTTGCTGGTTGACTAAGACTTGGTTGGCGATCGTCCCTGTGGGAGTGAGCATGACGTGTTAATTCTGCTGCTGTTGATCTACTCCTTCGTCGTCAGGGTCACAACTGTGGAGGAACGGGTTATATGTCCGTCCAACACAAAGGGAGGATCCTCCGACAATGCCTGGCGGGCCACGGCCCAACGGTTGATGTTGGGAAGTTGTATATATGCTAATCGACGCGAAAACTTCTATTACGCGGTTCAGGATTGGTTGTTTCTTAATTTCCTTCGTTGCTCCGTAGTTCGACGTATCTTCTGGCGCTGTAATATTTTTCTGTTTTGCGTTGTATGTGGAAGCCGTCACACCTTAAAAAAAAGAGCGTACTCCTTCTTAAACGGCAGGTAACGCCTCTAATGCTGTAGGTGTCAATCAGGCGATACGTCTGCTCATTTGCCCGCTATCACTAAAAAAAATTATAGTCACTGACCTACACTATGGCTGCATATTGACCTGACAATCACGAATGCTGTAATTTCAGGTTGGTCTTCTCTAAGATATAGTGTAAAGACAGGCACGTAACTTGGCCAGAACTAATACATGCACAGAAGATGTTTTTTAGGTCCCTTTGGTTGATAGAAGGACACGGGGATTGTAGTGGCACCGTTCCGATCAAAGCGATTGGAGCGTCAGTCGACGACACTTCCATTTAGTTTGTTTTGATTTGTTACAATAAGTGTAATATGCGCGAACTTATCCCCACCACGCGATTATATAGTCAAGTTACGTGCTGGCGTCTCTACCATTCCGGTCGTGCTTAAATCAGCTTGGGTTTACTACCTAGGCAATGCATAGCTTGCGATAGCAGAGCCGTTTGAAAGAGGGGTATAGTTATTAATTTACCTATATTCTCGTTTATCGACACTTGATGGAACTTGTTGCAATTCATTCTAGAATTTAACTAACTCCAAATTATTCCACTATTTTTATTAAGCTTACACCTGACTGGTTTCGCTTTAAATCAAGAAATAATAAACATTCTGGACATCTAACACATAACTACATCTAGTTCCAAGCAAAGCAGAGCTTGTGTCATGGTTACAAGATAAATGATATAATATGAATATAAGTACACATTTTTTTTGTAAATGCGTACATATTATACATAGATAACTCCTAAACTCCGAAACAAATATTTGCAGATCACAAACACATTTGGTCCGCGGAAATTGAACTCGAGACCTCATGATTAGCCATTAAACCAACAAGGCCGCCAAAAAATTAAAGGTAAGATAGTACAAAAAGTACATGTGAGGTTGATTGACTACACGGTTGGCCTAGTGGTTTCAGTGGTCGCCACACCGCTTCCTACTGCGCCAAGTGTTGTGGGTTCAAATCCTACATGGGACAACACTTTGTGAGATCCATAAATTGTTGTTCTAAGTCTGGGTGTAATTTGTGTCCGTTTCATGCATGTTTGTAAAGATCCCCGCGACACAGGAATGTATATTCCTAATGCGGGAGTTGTAAAAAAAACAAAGATTCTAGAATGTATTATTAAGGGCCACAACACACAAGCTACTTTTAGCATCAGCGTTAATATAAGATCTACTCTTCTGTCATTTTGTTTAAAAAATAATACACAGCGGACATAAAGCAGTTAAGCCATGATAGTTTTCAGTGTACAAATAACCTTGTTTGACAGCCTCGGTGGCGCAGTGGTAGCGAATGCGACTGCTGTGTTTGAGGTCTCGGGATCGATTCTCGGGTCGTACCAAATGTTTGTATGATCTGCAAATATTTATTTCAGAATTTGGGCGTTTTCTATGTATAAAATGTAAGTATTTACAAAAAAAGTATATATGTATTTATATCTGTTGTCTGGTACCATATTACAAGCTCTGCTTAGTTTGAGACTCGATTGCGTTGTGTAATAAATGTTCAAAAATAATTATATTAATTATTTAACCTCAAACCCCTTAGTACTATTAAACTAATATAACCTATTGCTGTTCGTGTAATAATGCAATCGGTGTAATTAGATTTCTAGAAATGCATTTGAATAGACGAAGCTGAAAGTAAAGGTCGGTGCACTCTATATTGCTAGACTTAATAATCCCATTTTTTCCTATAATTTAATACACAGCTGTTAAATTTTAGAAGCTTGATATTCTGGTTTTATCCACAATGAAGTTATGCTAACTGCTTCGAGAAAAGGAAATCCCACTCGAAATCAGGATGTCCACAAACCGTTTTACATTTAAAAAGAAGGTGCATGAGCTCTTTCTTAACGAAATGGCAGAAACTACTTACCGATAATTGATATATATTCAAGTTTTAATAGTGTACTAATATAGTTGTGTGTATGTTTATTTATATATGTATATATTTGTGTGTGTATTTGAGACATAGGTATCCTATATATATGTTTATGTATGTTCAAGTATTTCTTTCATTCTTTTTTGTACTGTTTGCAGTTAGTTTCATACGGAAACTTCTGTGCACCACCTACCTTACAAGATTTCTAAAGGTTGACTGGAAGAGAATGCCTTGGGCATTAAGTCCGCCATCGTACAAAAGTGCATAAAGTTTAAAATAAATAGAAAAATAAATAAAAAGGATGAGACGGCCGAGCAGCTTTTTTGGTCGACTTTGCGCGGGCAGTACCTTGCGACCTGATTTTAAATAGTATAAGAACTGTGTTTATTCAAACACGGTTAATTTATTTCCCAATTTATACGTAAAAACACTGAGTTTGTAATAAAAACACAATCTAAGTTTGAAAGGAAGAAAATAAACACGTATATCAGCCACAATGCAAAATAAATGTTTGTAGATACAATATAAAATGGAAAGTGCGAGTCGTATTCTTACATTTCAAACGTCTACCTGTTCGTTATCAATATCAAACAAGAAATGTATTATACTTATTTAATTCTGTTTTTTTTTTTGGTATTTGTTGTTATAGCGGCAACAGAAATATATTATCTTTGAAAATATCAACTGTATAACTATAACGGTTCATGAGATATAGCCTGGTGACTCCAGACAGATGGGCAGTGAAGTCTTAGTCAAGGGATCTCGTTTTACTCTTTGGGTACGGAACAAAGAAAATTACAAATCAATAAAATAATTTAACTGTATGTGCAAGGGCCTTTTTTTTAACGTGTGGGAACCCCCTCGGGCCTTCACTGCACCGGAGTTTGCGGCGGGGCGGTCTGTCGGATTCGAACCGATTAAAACCACACGGCGTGCCACTCTGCGTCTAAGACGGGAGGGATCCGGGAACCGCTTTCTTACAACATCCGGACTCGTATGTACAAGGGTCATAGCCTAGCCTCTGCTACAATCTTCAAGATTACCAGAGAGCTGAAGCCCTGACAAAAGCAACTTTCTCTATTTCGACTATTATTTAGTTAGTAGACTAGACTACTACTACTTACTTAGAATAGTTAGAAAGAAAAAAGAGAAAAAGAAAGATATATACTTACTAGCACACATTATAAACATATTTATGAGAAAATTATAAAATAGGTATAGAATGGAGACAGAAAACTCTTTATTTGTACACCGTTTTACATATTTACCGTGGGAGAGCCACGCTTCGGCATGAATGGGCCGGCTCGACCGGAGTGATACCACGGCCTCACAGAAAACCGGTGTGAAACAGCGCTTACGCTGTGTTTCATCGAGTGAGTGAGGATACCGGAGGCCCATACCCCAATCCAACGCCCCCTATCCCCCTCCCCATCCCCCTTCCCCCCAGGCCGCCATAGTGTGGGTCACCATGCTGCATTGTTCTTTTTCGCATTGAGAATGGTGACCACCACTCTTAGATTCTGCTCATGCTTTCCATCAGGCAGGGCAGAGTCATTTTGGCAGCTTAAATATATATAAAAAAAAAATATTTTAGGAGAGTGCACAAGGTGAGCAACATATAAGATACCAAAGGGCGGCCTTATTGCCACAAACAATCTCTTCCAGGCAACATTATATATCAAATTGTATTGGAGCAACTATAGCAGTTGACGGTGCAAATAATTTTAAAGAATATTTTAAATTGTTATGAATATGATCGGGCACATATACATAAATCTCCGATATATCCATTTATACACATATACATACATATAGACCCACATTTGCTGTAGAACCGATAACCGTTGAGGTAAACGAGTTCTTGAGTGGAGACCGCGTCTCGGCAAACGTAGTGTAGGACGTCCTCAGGCCAGGTGGAGCGATGATTAGCGCAAGACGGCTGGCAGGAGCTGGATGAGAGAAGCCGAGGATCGAACCAAGTGGCGTGCAATTGGAGAGGCCTATGTCCAGCAGTTGACTGCGATAGGCTGATAATAGTAGATAGATGATATACATATATACACATAATATACACATCCATATTTATATACTTACATACACATACATATATACACCACTTACCATAATTACTTCAATTATATCAAATATGAAAAAGAAAAACCTTCATATCATGCCCTGATTCGTGACTAATTCAATTATGACCTATAAAATTCTTAAATGTCATAAAGCTATTATGACATTAAACTAAAATTAAATAACAAACAAACATAATAAAAACAGTGGATTGTCTGGCTGTGTGACTAAAAAGCCACAGCTCAGCTTATGCTCCGGACTTTTTCTTTTTCTTTTTAAAAAGACAACTCCCGCATTAGGAATATACATTCCTGTGTCGAGGGGATCTTATAAACGGACACAAAGTACGCCCAAACTTAGAACAATAATTTATGGATCACACAAAGTATTGTCCCATGTAGGATTTGAACCCACAACACTTGGCGCAGTAGGAAGCGGTGTGGCGGCCACTCAAACCATTAGGCCAACCGTGTAGTCAAAGACTACAGCGCTTATTTAAGCTGAAGCCTAACATAACACCTCACGAACGCGGATATAATTAGAAAATACATTAAACACAAAAGTTTTATAAAATAAGATTAACGTACTCAGATTAAAAACAATATAATAATAAAACTTTATTTTCTCTCAAAGGAAAGGTACAATTAAAGTTTCATGAGATCCAGGTACATACAAAACAGTTTTTAAAAATTCCCTAGTGAGAACTGGAGTCTATACTAGGCTCGAAGCCTGTGTGACAGGTCTCCAGGCCCATCCTACGACCGACAAAATATTTTTATTTTATTTTATGAAATAGGCTCAACAAGCTAAAACATAAACATAAAAAAAATGCAACTACGCCTCCAAAAAAAGAAAATAAAGACTAAGCTAGGAACTTAATTCTTTACAAATATAACAAGAAATAATTAAAGACTACAAACATTACAAAGTACTGGATTTTTCAATGTTAAAAACAGCATCCTTTTGACTTAAAAGTATTATGACTAACTAAGATAGTTAGACTAACTAACTAACTACTACTAACTAAACGCTTACTAAGTAATACTATCTTTTAGATTACTAATCTACTAAATAGTAGACTATCCTACATACTCGTGCAAGTTCGCTTACAAAAAACAATCGTAGAAAGAATACTCCTCGCGTATTATCATAAAGATATAACGAAACATCGCAGCTTTCATTGTAATCTCGCATTTTGACTGCATGGTTGGATGATTATAGCGGTCGCCACGTCGCTATTTACTGCTCCAAGCGTTGTGGGTTTAAATCCAAATATTTGTGTGATCCACTAGTTATTGTTCTAAGGCGTTCTTTGTGTCCTTTTCTAATACGGGAGTTATATGTTTAAAAAAAAAGAACTATTCAGTGTCCGCTGACCCTAAAGTAGCTGTAGGGGAATGAGGTCAATCTGTAATAAGATTGTTTGCGATTCCGACTGTAATACAACAGTTGATTGACTTTTGTGGGGAAACATGCATTTAAGATGATTTTACTCTAAGCTGTTCGTTTATTTTAGACTGACCGTAGCTAGCAACGGTATAACTATCTAAATAATACCTTTAAACAAGCAATTCTTGTATATTTATAAACTGAATCTCGAAAACGGCTCCAACGATTTTCATGAAATTTTGTATATGCAGAGGTTTTCGGGGACGATGAATCGATTTAGCTAGCATTCCTTTTTAGAAAATTTACCTTTTACTTTACCTTTGACTTTATTAGTTCATGCTAGGTTCCTATTAGTCTAAGCGTGATGTGACTATCTAAAGCAAAACTCGCGTGTCAGTAACAACACACGCGTGTTGTTGCTGACATTGCAGAAATCCAGTGCTTTGTAATGTTTGTGATCTTAAATGCGTTCCTGTCGCCATAGTTGATCTTATATCCTATGTGTTAAAGTTTGTTTTTTAAATTATTTCCAATGTATTTAATTATTATTTTTTTATTGTTGAAACTGTGCACGCGTCCGTGAGGAGATATTTTGGCTACAGCTGAAAATCAGGGCTGTGGTCACTTTCAGGACCGCAGCATAAGCTGAGCTGTGGCCTTTTAGTCACACAGCCAGACACTTCACTGTTTATATTTTGTTTGTTTTGTATATTGTTTGTTATTAATATTATTTAAATATCTTATTTTTTTCCTTCTGCGTGTTTATTATGTGTAAATAATAAATGTATCCCTTCTTTCTTTCTTTCTTTCAACTAAAATAAATCAGTTAGATAGTAACGCAGTTCATCGAGAGCCACACTGTGACACAATAATTATATTTATGTACTTTTGTTCGCGGCTCCGCCCACGTATACGTCAGTTATCGCAAAAAAAAATCCACAAATAGAATCAATATATCTGTTTGCCAAATTTCATTGAGACCAGTGCATTGTGAAGTGACTTAGCCGTGAAAGTGAGACAAACAGAATTCCATTCGCGTTTATAATATGCATTAACAACCCATAATGTCCCACGGCTGGGCTCGGGTCTCCTCTCAGGAGAGGGTTAACACCATACGTCCCCAGCTGGCCAAGTGGGGGTTGGGGACTGGCAAGACAACGTTGTGGCTACGTAATCTTGCCTTTCGACATTTTAAAGCCGCCCAAAGGCCTCCAACTAAGCTTCGCGACTGTTACCCCATGATAACAACGGGGACCGATTGCTTAGCGTAACCTCCAAATCACGGAGACGCTCATGGTAACCTGCCACCAGCGGTCACTCATCCAGGTACTGACCGCGCCGTCATTGCTTATCTTCGATGATTGTTTCGAATCACCGAGCGCAACTGGGCTATGAGAGATAATATTAGTAAGAATTAAAGATATTTGCGATAGGCGAGAGCTAAACCCTCGAGCAATGACGCTAAATACAATGTTATATCAGCGCATCACGACAAAAGGTAATGGAAACAACCCTTAAAATTAAAAATATCAAAATATAAATATTTGTTGACTTTGTTTTATTTTGGATTATCAAAATATAAATATGTATTATGAAAATTATATATCTGTCGCTGAAAGTAGGGTCGGCAGCAGTGGATAGATTGTATTCTTACAGGCAAATAGGGTGGTAGTACCTGTTGACGGCCGTCGGTGAAAGATTATAATAGTTAGTTGACTTTTTTATATAAAACTTCTGTAAAAATATTTCGTATGTTCTTTGTAAAATTCAGTAGAGGAGATAATAGATTACGCTATTTGATATTTATTCAACTTATGCACCCAGCTGTATTTACGAATTAGCTAGTCAATTCGGATTTACACAAAATACATGAATTCATTTATTCTATGAATACGTCATTCAAGCCTTGATTGATTTTAAAGCACACTTTGATTTTAAAGTCCTGCAAAGCGCTTTTAAGTCTTAAGTTGCAGATGTAAAAAAATTAAATACGGATTCATGACCCTTGGTAGCCGTCATTGAATAGTGCGCTCTTTTGCGAAATATTCATGAAAATGATCAAAATTTAAGAAACATATTTTGAAAAATCATTTCCTTTGGAATTTTTTGATTGATTCACAATTAAGTGTTCTTATCACCTCCAGTCACAAAATTAGCTTTGAAAAGTCACATTCTGTGTCGATGCCAATCACTGGTACACTTTTTTTTCCATGTGGAAATCCCCTCGGATACCACCTCCTGTGGCATGTCGGATTTGAATCGAACAAAACCGCACACCGTCGCGGGTTCTAGGAGCCGGGTTACCAGGTGCACCCTAGGAAGGAAACCCCTGGAACCCCGACGTACCTCGGGCCACCCGCTGTTTGTAGGTGGCCCCTTCCTGTGTAGGAACCCTCGCGTCCCTATTTTGTACAGAAATCACTGACATGACAAAAAATATACTATCTAAGTTTACTCCACTGCCAATTGGCTCGCCCACCCTAAAATAATGAGATTCACTTGAAAACATCTGTCCGAGATAGGATTATGATATTATTCTGCTTAAAATGAGTCGCTTTGAGAATCACAAATTAATCTTTTGTTCCACTTTGTTTGTTATTTATTTATGTATGTTTTAATGTAAACAAAGGGATAACTTAAAGGGATTACAAACACGTACCACTGTATAGGTTTATAGTTTTCTTAATCTAATACCTTCATTACTTTCCTAGCCTTTATTATTCCCAAGATTCGGGGTCGGCTACTAGTTCAACCGGTTTTACCTGAATATCAGTTTAACACGGAGCGACTGGCATCCGACCTCCGCAACCCCGATGGTGAACTGAATTCGAAGGTTGAACTTGTTGTCAGTATATTTGAGGGCACTGACTTCCTAATAATGATTGTCATGAATATTAATAACAACCGGGACCGACGGCTTAACGTGCTCCCCGAGACACGGACGAGATACATCGTCATATTCCATACTCGGTCCTGCTATTAAGAATTTCTTGTAAGAAAAATTCAACAGCTGTCTGACCCGGGAATGGAACCCGAGACTTCTTGATCGTAGTCGCTTACGCTAGCCACTAAACCAACTAGGTAGTCTTAATCTAATACCTTAAAATGAGCAATTTTATATATTCTTTTTTAAAGACAACTCCCGCATTAGGAATATGCATTCCTGTGTCACGGGGATCTTTACAAACATACATGAAACGGACTATACAATCAGTATCTCGGAAACATCCCAAAAGATTTTCAAGAAATTAAATATGCAGGGGTTTCAGTAGCGATAAATCGATCGATTATTTTTAGGATATTTACCAAAAAAAAAACGTAGCAAATATCGGTCTTCCAGGTATAGCGACCGGCACGTAACTTGGTCAGATTCGTAAAATACGCCGAAGTTGGTTTTTAGGTCCCTTTGAAAGATAGAGAGGCGCGTGGATTTTTTTTTTATATTATAGGTGGGCAAACGAGCAGACGTATCGCCTGATGGTAAACGATTACCGCCGCCCATGGACGCCCACAACACCAGGGGCGTCAGAAGTGCGTTGCCGCCCTTGGGGGATGGGATGGGGGATTAGGGGAAGGGTTTGATTATTGGCCTCCGGTATCCTCACTCACTCAGTGAAACACAGCGCAGGCGCTGTTTCACACCGGTTTTCTGTGAGGCTGTGTGTCCGGTCGAGCCGGCCCATTCATGCCGAAGCGTGGCTCTCCCACGGTATTATTTTGTAATGGATTGTAGTAGCACCGTTCCAAGCAAGCGATTGGAGCGTCTGTCGACCACACTTCGAGTTTGTGTATGTGGTAAGGGTGTGCATGACACTTTTCAAGCTTCCATTACTATTTGTAGAAGACTTTAAACATCATCTAATCCCAATTCTTCAAGGCACAATGGTTCCGAGATTCAGTTTACATATCCCACTAATATTATAAACACGAAAGATTGTAAGTATGGATGAATGTTTGTTACCCTTTCACGCAAAAACTACTTAATGGATTTTGATTAAACTTTACAATTATATAGCTTATACATCAGAATAACACATAGGCTACTATTTATAAAGATACAACTCACACAATATCTTTGTACCGCGGGGCTCAGCTAGTTCAGATCATATATAAACAAAATTAGTAGTAGTATAGTATAGGATTATTCTCCCACAAAAACTTTACTAAAATTTTAGCAAACCATGGGCACCACGAACAGTGAATCACACTTTATACCAATATCTACGACTTTTGTCTTCTTCTGTTAAAAATGTGGAAACTATTTGCATTTTTATTTCACTGATCGACTTCGCGAAACGAGGAGCTCTTTCTTCACATCAGCCGAAAGGAGTCCTAATGGATCTGTGTAGGTCTCCCCCAAGTTTTATCACTACAACTGCTTCTGTGCTGCCCTCATCCAGCGCTTGCTTGTCGGAGGTTCAAAAGAGTTGTTCATGTTCGTCGTATCTCCGAATTAAGGCATGGGCGTAGCCAAGTTTTAGTTTCAGGGGGTTTTCAGGATAATAATCGTAATATTAATATGGAAAAATGAGAGGTGTAAAAATATCAATATTATAAAAACATTTCGGAGGCCTTTTTTATGGAATCGTGGGCAATCGAGCAGACGTTTCGCCTGATGGTAAACAATTACCGCCGACCATGGACATCTGCAACACCAGAGGCGCCACAAGTGCTATGGGGGATGGGGAAGAGGAAGTATGGGCCACTGGTATCCTCACTCGCTTGGAGAAACACAGCGCAAGCGCTGTTTCACACCGGTTTTCTGTGAGGTCATGGTATCACTTCGGTTGAGCCGTCCTATTCTTGCCGAAGCATGGCTCTCCCACGGCAAAGGCTTGGCCTAAGTAAGAGAGCAAAGAGAAGGAACACTTGACACAAGCCAACCCTGTCTGGTCAGAATGGTCATAATAAGCTCAAACCTCCTTTCAATGGAGATGCCTATGTAGGTGTAAACTATGATGTGATATGAATATGCAAGATGACTAATTTTGTAAAACTGTTTTATGATGTTCGGAAGTATCTCCTATTGTCAAAAACAGTTATTTTTTTACAAAAAATACAATTTAAGAAGAAAATAATTACGATTTAAATTTGAAGACTAAAAAGTCATTTCGTCTGTTTGTGTGAGACGCGACGTCACCATTTGTTAGCTAGCGTCAGTTATATCTTTTAAAAACAGTAAAGTGATCATCGATTATATCCGGACAGAGTGAGCTTTATACATGAGTGACGTAACTCGCTCTGATTGGTTTCCAACTTAACACGGCGGATTGCTGTATTTTGTAGTTTTATTTTTGTTAATTAATCTCGCCCTAAATATGAAAATAAATACATTTTGTACTCTATGAACCCCATTTCATCATATAGATACATAATTTTAATGGTTCTTGGTTACTTACTACTACGTCATCATGTCTAATTTTTGCCTACCTTTTGTAATTTTAATTTAAATCTAATTAATTGAAATGTTGAAATTCATTTCAGATTTTCTTTGACTTAAATTGCTGCTACTGCCATCTAGTGTGGAATAGCACTTACCAATTACAATGTTTCTGCTACTAAATATTTTTGAGTCACTAACTCTTCATCTACGTATTACGCTATTTCAACTGTAACTTAATATTTTTTTAAGTACATTTAAAATAAATACAACTCTTTCATCTACATAACACAACAATTTTAACTCCTCAAGTTTTACAAGTTCTTGCGTCCTCAGAACTACTAGCGACATCTCTTGACATTTTTCAATTACTTTTGAATGGTCAAAGGGTGAAACACGAACAGTAAGGTCACGTAATGGTAAGCAAATGTTAACAGTTATAATTAAATAGTCATTTATTTAAAATCAGAGCTTATTATAAAGTACTGCTTGAGTCCGATGTTGCGAGGGCGTACATCACTCCGGTCATCATTTATGTCTAAACATGGCTCTTCAATGGAAGAAAACAAAATAAAACATACCTCAAGTTCATACAAACAAAAGTTCTTGCAAGGTTGGTCTGAATATACTAAAAGTGTGAAAAGATTTGAGAAGGTATTATTAATCTTCTTCTTCCTAGCCTTTATTATTCCCAAGTTTATTTGGGGCCGGCTATTAGTTCAACCAGTTTTACCTGAATATCAGTTTTTACACGGAGCGACTGGCATCGGACCTCTGCGACTCTGAAGCTGAACTGAATTCGAAGGTTGAACTAGTTGTCAGTATATTTAAGGCACTAACTTTCCAATAACGTTTGCCACAGATGTTCATGACAACCAGAACCGACGGCTTAACGTGCTCTCCGAGGCACGGGCGGGAAACACCGCTTCTTTCATACTCCGGGCTGCTATTAAGAACTTCTTGTAAGAAAACCCCAACAGCACTCCCACCCGGGAATCCGGGAATTCGCGATCTGCAGTCGCTTACGTTAACCACTAGACCGACGAAGCAATATAGTTTATCTAAGTGCGAAATTTTATGCAAATTCTTTAGCTGTTCTAACGCGATTGGGCAACAAACATCCATCCTTGAAAACTATCGCTTTGATTCTTTAATATCTAATATTTCGGACATCTAACACTCAACGCCATCTAGTCTCAAACTAAGCAGAATATCTAGTACAATATTTAGCTACAAATCACTTTTAATGAGATAAAATACAATTAGAAAAAAATAGCAGAAAAAACAGCTTCTAGCAAATAGAACAAGTAGTGCCATCTATATTTATTTTCTAGAACAACAAAGAAAAACTGGGTCCGTATAATCAAAATTTATTACAGTGTTTCCCTAGGTTTTTTAACGTGTCATTTTGGTTAGCTAGTAACGTCATCTATGCTTATATTGCCGAACTATAAGGCGACTACGGAAAGCTACAAGCCGTAGCTTTTATTTGTCTAAGTTTTGTTTCAGTGCAACAATTATTGGATAGAAAGCACCAGTAACACACTCAACCATGTCTGCAGAAAAGTAGTATCATAAATTAGCTTTTGCTCGGCTCGGTGTTAATTGGTTATCGCACTAAAAGGTAGCCCATATCATTCCTAAAGAATCAAAGTATTACCCTGCTAATTGGCATTGAAATCGGTGCAGTGGTTTAGCCGTAGACGTGACAAACAGACAGACAGAGTTAATTTCGTTTTTATAATATAAAAATGTGAAAAATTACAATAGCAAATCATTTCATAACAATAATATTGACTTCACACATTTTACACTCGACTATTAGATACAGAACTGTCATGTGATGACAACCGGGACCGACTGCTTATCATGACCTTCGAATAATGGAGACCCTCATGGTATCGTGCCACCAGCGTTCTCGTTCTTTTTCTATTTCTAATGAATCTATATATAAAATTCTTGTGTCACAGTTTTAGTGTTTATACTCCTCCGATACGATACAAGGCGCTCATAGCCCAGTTGCACTCGGTGATTAGAAACAATCATCGAGGGTAAGCAACGATGGCGCGGTCAGTACCTGAATGGGTGACCGCTAGTGGCATGTTACCATGAGCATCTCCGTGATTCGGAGGTCACGTTAAGCAGTCGGTCCCGGTTGTTATCATACGATAACAGTCGTGAAGCTTAGTTAGAGGCCTTCGGGCGGCTTTAAAACATCCAACGGCAAGATTTACGTAGCCACAACGTATTCTTGCCAGTCCCCAACCCGCACTTAGCCAGCGTGGGGACGTATGGCCTTAACCCTCTCCTGAGAGGAGACCCGAGCCCAGCAGTGGGACATTATGGGTTGTTGTGATACGACTTGATCGATTTTGATGTAATTTTATACATATATTCAGTAGGTATGAGAACAGGCTTATAACTAATACACCAAGTGTTAAGGATTGTTCACTCCAATTTTTTTTTAATGCACAATTTTTTTTCTGCTTATTTTTTATGGTGTGGAATTTAAAAAATATTTAGTCCTTAATTTTTACATTCCTACCACCGACCCCTATGTTTTAAAATAAATATGACGGTTCGAAATTCGCGCGGGATTGCTAGTTTTCTTATATTTTTGGACAACATTTTATTTTGACCTCGTGACTTAGTGTTGAAATATTGTTATTTTAATACATTTGATAGTTTTCCGCTCTCATTTCATCATCAGCAGCTACTGGACATAGATCTCTTCAATGTATTAAGCATGGACCTGCCAAAGTGACTGTATTCTACCTGATGGAAAAAATAAGCAGAATCCAAGAGTGGTGGTCACCATACTCATTGCGAATGCAGACAATGCAATATAGCAAGATGACACCCACCATGGCGCCCTAGAGATGCTTCTACATCACTGGGTCTCCGGTCTCGCACTCACCAACGAACCACGACAGCACGAACGCTGTGATTTTGCCACATGCCACAGGAGTTAGTTTCGAGGGGATTTCCGCGTGGAAAAAAAAAGTGTACCAGTGATTGGCGTCGACACAGAATGTGACTTTTCAAAGCTAATTTTGTGACTGGAGGTGATCAGAACACTTAAGTGTGAATCAATAAAAAAAAATCCAAAGGAAATGATTTTACAAAAGATGTTACATAAACCTCTCCTGAGAGGAGACCCGAGCCCAGCTGTGGGACATTATGGGTTGTTGTTTGTTACATAAATATCGATATTTTTTTAGAATATTTCGCAAAGGAGCGCACTATTTAATGACTGGTACCATGGGTTATGACTCCTTTTTAATTAATTTTTGACATCTGCAACTTAAGACTTAAAAGCTCGCTCTGTTTAAAATCAATGTGTGCTTTTAAATCAATCAAGGCTTGATCTTCTGTGCGAGGGTAATACCACTCCAGTCAAGTTGGCCTGTTCGTGCTGAAATCAGCGTGCTTCTTGAGATTATACCTATTTACGATTTTAGAATGACTATTTGACTAAGAGGTATGTTGTCTTGAGCACACCCACCCACCCACGGGATGTATAGGAGTGATGTCACTCTGCGTTTTTAATCCCTCACCGCATGGATAACGGGTGTTTATGTGCGGTAATCTTAATTACATTTAATGACTAATGTAAAACTATCTATATGTTTTTTTCTATTGCATGTCTAATTTTTCCTTAGCTCATTTGATAATGAGTGTTGATAAGATAATAGAAGTAAATAGTAGCAGATACGTATATATATATATATATATATATAGTATATACGTATATATATGTATATATACGTATATATATCAAAACTAAACATTTTTTTTGACTGCTTCGTGCTTTCACTACCTATATGACTCCTGTAGTTGAGGTCTCGATGTCGATCCCTGAGTCGGACGAAATGTTTGCATAATCTGCAGATATTTCTTTCGGAGTTTAGGTTAGAACTACTTTGGTAAACGAACAAGTAGATATGTGGTACCATTGTTATTGAATGAGTTACCCTCAGAGCTAATAAAACTAGTACATTCGAAAAAGCACTTCAAAAATGAACTTCATAAATATTACCTTTCGCAATATCTCTAACTGATGGGAAACATTCTCTTTTTCTTTTCGTTTTTATAGGCCATTGATTGCCTTGTAAATATAGTCAACTAATATTCTTGATGTAGTGATTTAAAACTATATAATGTATATTTAAGAGAACTTCTGCCGACAAACTGTCCTACAGTTTGGCAGACTTAAGACTGTAACATGTGTAATTTAAGTTAAAATAAATTAAAAAAAAAAAGAATAAATATTTCGGGCATCTAACACGCAACGCCATCTAATCCCTAGCTAAGGAGAGCTTGTGTTAAGGGTACTAGACAACTGATATAAGTACTTTTTACTTTTTTTTTAAATAAATACATATCATACACAGAAAACATCCAAACTCCGGAACAAAGGGAATCGATCCAGAGACCTCAAGCACAGCAGTCACATACGCTACCACTACGCCAACGAGGCAGTCTGCACAGTCTGTGTGATATCTGACATACGCGGGTGGAGCCTCAAGGACAACTTAGAGTCAGCACCTACGGGTGAAAAGGCGGCGCAATTTAAATTCAACCTTCTTCAGAATACAACTGTATTTAACGCCATGAAATGAGACCAACCGGCGTCTCTTTGCCGTTACTCCGTCCGTTGGGGCTTTACCTTAGTCTCCTCAAAAATGTTTTCTACTTGGTCCCTGTATTCGATAGCGGTGGGATTATACACGACCCTCTTCTGCCAACAGGCAAGGCCTATACTCTGGTAACATGACTGGTGATAAATATACTTATTTAATTCTGAATAAAACATATTTCCTTTATGTATGTGCCTACAAAAGAACAAGTAGTCTGCTTATGGAAAGCATAAGCAGAATCCAAGAGTGGTGATTATCAGTGACCCATACTACAGCGAACTTGTAAAATGCTTTTCACGTCCCGCTGCGCTGGTAATGAGTTCCAGATTTTGAATGTTTAACACAGAAAAGAGAGAATTGTTTAGTTCGCGAGTGTGTTGTTTTATATAGGTGCGAATACACAACACTCAACGCAATAGAAAGCGGCGAGTTGACCGCTAAAACCACTACGCCACCGGTCTTTAAAAGATAACAATGTCAAGATTAATTATAAATTAATACCGTTTAATGCCGGTTGGATTACAGACACAGTGGAATGAACGGCTGAGCATAACAATATAAGTTTTTCTAAGAATTGTTTTAGTCGTCTTAATTATATCAAAAGAGATAGTTAATATTTTGTTTTACGATTAATAAATTGTTCTTGGAAAATGGGTTTAGCGTAGTGATTTGCGTCAGAGCTAATTTTCCCCATAGCGTCATTGTCAAGCCTCTTTGAAGGAAAAAAAGTCATTGGTCTGCTTGGTATGGTCGGTTTGGTGTAGGTTTTGTTTCACTTTTTCCTATCCTTCGCAGTACCATTGACCTGTGTAGTTTTTGGGCATGTGGGCCTACAGTAATATTCTAAATAAATTACCAATTGATTGATGATGGTGTTAAAATTTTCCGGGCAGTTGCTAGTTAAATATCTTTAAAAAAGCTGTGCACAAATCCCTTAATCAAAGTTGTTGTAATGCCCCGTTTGGTTTCTGTTGGTTTGATTCGGACACACCGCCTTATAGTAAGCTACGGGCCGGTTCTTGCAATCAATCTCAACCGGTTTTACCTGAATATCAGTTTTTCCACGGAGCGATTGGTATATATATATTGAATTTGGAAATTGAACTACTTGTCAGTATATTTGAGTACGCTGACTTCTCAATAATGATTGCCACATATTATATGCAAAAAAAAGTATATATGTGTCTATATCAGTTGTCTAGCACCCATAATACAAGTTTGGGACTAGATGGCGTTGTGTGTTTGTATGTCCAGAATATTTATTATTTATTATTATTATTATTGTTGTTATTTATTATTTTTATCACTAACATTAACTGTTGGCTTAACATAGTCTCCGATGTGAGGGCGTGAAACACCGCTAACTTCCAAACTTCGAACTTTTATTACGAACATCTTCATAGAAAAATCTAATAAAACTTTTGACCCAACCCGGGAATGGAATCTGAAATCTTTTGACAGTCGACGAACTGGACCCACGAAACAGGCAGGTAATTGAAAAAAATATGTTAAGTTTATTGAATAAAATGTTCCTAGTTTAAAAGATTTAGATGAAAACTATGAAGACAATTGTTTCCGTTTCTGATAAATCAATAACCCATGATGTCCCACTGCAGGGCTCGGGTCTCTCTCAGGGTTAAGGCTATATGTCCCCATACTGGCCAAGTGCGGGTTGGGGACTGGCAAGACAACGTTGTTGCTACGTAATCTTACCGTTGGATGTTTTTAAGCCGCCCAAAGGCCTCCAACTAAGCTTCACCACTGTTATCCTATGATAACAACCGGGACCGACTGCTTAACGTGACCTCCAAATCACGGACACGCTCATGGTAACATACCACCAGCGGTCACCCATCCAGGTACTGACCGCGCCGTCGTTGCTTACCTTCGCTTTTGCTTCTAACCACCGAAGGTCGTCCATCCGGCCGTCGTACGCTCCATAGCCGGCGGCGAGAGCAGTTTTACCGCGGTCGTGACCTTCTGCGAGGAAGTCATCTCACAGAAGGAGGCGACGGAGAAGACCCAGGAGGACGACCTCCACTCGGACCCGATTCATCGCCGGCGAACCGGGCGGCGGAGGCGCGCCTATCAGCGCCTCATGCCGCCCTGAGTGTAGCCGCGGATGGTGGCGACGGGTTTTCCCCTCCATCCGCTTCAGAGGCCAACCGCGAGAAGGCGACGTTATGCGTGTGCCGTATATCGCCTAAATTAATAGTTTAACATCAGGAGACCGTGCCCGATTCAGTACGGGCAGGTGCTGGGAGGGGTTCTGATGGCGTAAGAAAGCGGTTCCCGGATCCCTCCCGTCTCAGGCGCAGAGTGGCACACCGTATGGTTTTAGTCGGTTCGATTCCGACACACCGCCCCGCAAATCCCGGTGAGGTTGTAGGCCCGAGGGTGTTTCCATAGGTAAAAAAAAATAGGTAGACAACTGATATTAATTCATATATACTTTATTGTAAAAACATACACATTATACATAATAATAAACACCAACACTCCGAAACAAATATTTACAAATTACACAAACATTTGGTCCAACTCAGGAATCGAACCCGAAACCTCTAGCACAGCAGTTGCATTCGCTCCCTCTGCCCCACCGAGGCAGTCAATCTATTCATCTCATATGTGTCTTAGGAGGCGACTAAGAGAACAAAGTACGCAGGACAACGTTTTTCTAATGCAAAGGAGCAGACGAATTGCCTGATAGTAAGCGATAACCGCCGCCCTAGGACACCCGCTACACCAGGGGTGTTACAAGTGCGTTGCCGGCTTTTGGGGATGGGGATTGTAATGGGGGGTTGGTATATGGGCATCCAATATCCTCACTCACTCGGTGAAACATGACGCAAGCGCTGTTTCACACCGTCTTTCTGTGAGGCCCTGGTATTACTCCGGTCGAGCCAGCCCATTCGTGTCGAAGCGTGGCTCTCGCATAGTAGATCATACACGCGTTTTTCCGTGTGGAGACGGGTCTACAAGAATTCAAAGTGTCACCACTCCTGTTCAGCCCTTGGCTGTATGGACAACATTAGATTCTGTATAGAGAAGGAAAACTTGATAAAAACCCTTTACCCATCTGGACAGCGTGGTGCTGTAGACCGGAGCCTTCTTTTCTAAGGAGAAGCCTATGTCCAGCAATAGACTTTTGAAGGCTGGTGAAAATAACACAAGCATTTGCCATCGAAACCAAAGTGGTAGCGTTGCTCCGGTTGTTATCGTAGGATAACAGTCGTGGAGCTTAGTTAGAGGCCTTTGCGTGGCTTAAAAACATCCAACGGCAAGATTACGTAGCCATAACATAGTACAGTCCCCAACTCGCACCCAGCATGGGGACGTATGGCCTTAACCCTCTCCTGAGAGGAGTCCCGAGCCCAGCAGTGGAACATTATGGGTTGTTGATGATGATATAATAAGATTAATTTTATTTTTACGATGCGCGCGTTCACTGTCACGAAAAACCGACACACTGAAGCTCATGAAGATATAGTCAGTATTTTAGTTTTACAATTTTTTATCTTGTTACTCAAAAGAAGTATAACTTCTAAAACTAAACCTATCTGGAAACGCTTAAATGGGAAGCTCGCCGTATTCACCTGATATAGCCCCTTCTGACTTTCACCTAATCCATTCGAAGGCACATGGCCTATCTGACCAGCGTTTTCATTCTTATGAAGAAGCTAAAAAATGGATCGATTCATGGATCCTTAAAAGACATGTCCTTTTCCCGACGCGGAATTCATATACTGCTAGAAAGATGGTTAAAAGTAGTCGCAAGTGATGGGCAATACTTTGAATAATATGTTTATTTACCTTACAGTCTAAAAAAAAATTGTATAAAAAACAGCGAGATCTTTCAAGGTCTTTTACAAAAAAAAGTATACACCTATCATAGTGTAAGCTCTGCTTAGTTTTAAGCTAGATGGTGTTGTATAATTGATGTCCAAACGAAAATATAATCATCTCAAACACAGCAGTCGCATACATTACCACAGAACAGCCAAAGTACCCAATAAAACATGTGTTTTAAATAGTATTGTTCATCAGACTAACATAGTCTTTCGGTCATTAATGACCGCCAAGTATTAATAAGATTATATAAACGAATTATCTGAGGTAGAAAGCAAATTACCTGATAAATAAACTAAATTAATTTTTGTGTAGATAGATAATTGTAACAGGCGTATCCATAATCTCACAAGTAATCAGATGTGAGCGAACATAGTGTAATGTGCCTAAAATATACGTAAATGTTTCGTGTCAAAGAATTATATCGGAAATCACAAAGACAAATTATCTTTTTCAAATTGTGTTTAGTGAATTTGTGCAATTTGATATTAGGTAAGTGGAACGTCAAACCGAAGAAAGATTGTTTTTCGCTTCTTATCTGTTTTTGGAACAAAAGTCATTGTCATTGTGAGTTTATTTTGTTACAAAACCTTCGTGGTTTTAACCTCGTTGAAGGGTACATATTAAAAATATTCTTATATCAGTTGTAAAAACGCGGGTAAACGAACTTAATAGTTTATTGATGCACTTTTAGACGCCATTTATACATTTTTTGATTGTAGATACTTGAAAACTTCTTATATAAATATTAATCTCCAGATTTCAGTAGATATACTAGTCCTGTTACAATCTTTTTTTTCCTAGCCTTTATTATTTTATTATTATTTTTTTATATATTTATTATTTTATGCCAATGTTGTAATGCCAAGAGGATTTAGGGTCGGCTACAAGTTCAACCGGAATAGAACCTCAGTAACCCTGAAAGCACCTTACTAACAAGGATTACTTAACATTTGTTTCACTAGAGATTCAGTCATAAACCCATGTAGTTATAAGTAGTAATTATTTAAAGCAAATTTAAAACTTATAGCACACTTTTAGCTTTGTGCTCTTCTTATAGATATCAACATTATGTTTTCATGCGCCATATTTGTTTGTCGATGGGTATTAAATAAATAATATGTCTTTTCATGTCGATATACTGATAAGCCATTTTCAATACAGTTGATTCAACACAAACTAGACTTCATTATTTGTTAAAGGAACGTCACATGGTATTTAAAAAGAGGTGGTAATCAATATGCTAAAATAAAAGCAATTAATATGATAGAAGGGAAAATGGAAACTGGGATGAGAGAAACGTTCGGCGCGTTGTAACCGACGATTTGAAGAAAGTGTACGGCAGGGGATGTATGCAGACTGCCCAAGACTTTAGGGAAAATCTTAGTTAAAACATTAAAGTCAGGGACATATCGGACGGATCAAGACATGGGCTTCTCTTCTTCTGCCAGCCATCGAGAACAAATCGTTACTCCACCGTGGACGTTCTACGTATGGCGAGACGCGATCACCAATCAAGAACACGCTCATCCCAATGGTTATTAATCAGTGCTGTGACTAATATGGTCAGGCCAGGGCCACTTTAGCTTCTGGGAGTGGTCCGGATGGCGTAAGAAAGCGATTCCCGGATCTCTCCCGTCTCGGGCGCAGAGTGGCACACCGTGTGGTTTTAGTCGGTTCGATTCCGATACACCGCCCCGCCGCAAACCCCGGGGTGAGATGAAGGCCCGAGGGGGTTTACACAGGTAAAAAAAAAGGCCACTTTAGCTTACTAATACTATGGGCTGGATCTCTGCCGATTCACCTCATTCCTGATACGATCCAGTCAATACGTCAGACCATTCAAATTTAATATAATTCCGTGAGAGAGCCACGCTTCGGCACGAATAGGCCGTTATATTTATTTTATATCCTTCTTTCTGGATTCGCAGTAGTCGTAAAAAAAATTCCATGTCTTTGGTCATGTCTTTGTTTTAGAAGTGCGCGTTTATATTTGATGGTATCTTTGATATAGAGATTTAGTTATTACTTAATGAATTAATTACAATCAAATATCTACCCATAAGCAGCCGCTAAAACGGATAAGCCTACCGGCTATTAAGCATAACAGGATTAAATTCAAGATAAGAGGCTTGAGATTAAATTGTTTTTAACATCAATGGCTTATTTAAACGATTAACACAAAAACTAATGTGATAATTATTTTGTATTCATATTACAAGAGCAACACAGGCTGGCAGACTGGGTGGAAGTATATACAACGTCTTTTTCCCGATATAAAACAGTTTGTCAATTGTTGTTTGAGGAAATCTTCCCACTTACTCATATTAAACTCACATTCAAAAACCGCCAGTCACTATTAACATATAAAAATTAAAACAAAACATTCAAAATTACACACACACAAATATATATTTTCATCTCCCCATCTCGGAAAGAGTTGTTTGCCCTTCAATATCTGAGTGTAAAAACCATTTTTGTCCGCGAGGATAAAGTAAATTGAATTCAGAACATCGTGTACACTAAGATTGTGAATTAAAAACATCATTAAACCTATTTGCTTCGGTGGCGCAGTAGTAGCGTATGCGACTGCTATGCTAGAGGTCTCGGATTCGGTTCCTGAGTGGGACCAAATGTTTGTATCTGCAAATATTTGTTTCCGAGTTTGCTTGTTTTCGAAGTGTAATATGTATGTATTTACAAAAAATAGTATATATGTATTAATATCAATTATCTTAGTACCCATAGTACAAGCTCTGCTTAGTTTGGGACTAGATAGCATTGTGTTAAAATGTCCGAAAATACTTATTTATTTACTTCCATCTCCATAGGGCCGGATTTAACCTTTTTTTAATGTATTAAAAATTCAGACTCGGTGGTACTTTGTTTACCCAACTGCGATAGAAGTTTGAAGACTGAATGTTTTTCGAATGTATAATAATATATGTATGTATATGGCACGCCCTATAGGCTTGACGTATTTATATGTGAGTGGTGTCAATAGATTCGTCTTAGTCGTGAGTGGGCGCATAAAAAAAAAAACTACCTCTACTACTTTCTTTCTCTTTTCGCACCTAAACTGTCCACAGATTCGTATTTGTTTTTTTTTACAATATTTTTTTTTCCATCCCAGGGTTGCCAGGAAGAAATTGCTTTTTAGCGATAATGCCACTATTGGTACACGGTAATTCAATTGATGTATTATGTAAACTATATATTTATTTAAACTGTTATGTCTATTGTACAATAAAGTGTATTCTATTCTCTCTATTCAAAAAGCGTACTAAATAGCGCGTAATAATAGCGTAGCGTAATAATATAAGCGTAATAATATAAGTAGCGTATTAAAAAGCCGGTAACGCTCTTGTGAGTCCTTAGGTGATGCAGGTGTCTATTGACGCCGGTAATTGCTTAACATCAGGCGATCTGACTGCCCTTTTGTCTCTATAAGATAAAAAAAACTTGTTTTTCGTAAACACCAAGAAAATACCCAAACTTCGAAACAAACTTTTGCAAATTATACCAACGTTTTGTTCCGACCTGGGAATGTAGCCTAACACTGCAGTCTACTATGTCCCTTGAAAAGTGCGAGACATCACTTACCAGCAGGTCCTCACTATGGATTCTTGGCACAAATGTTCATGTTTTACAGAGTTCCACAGTCAGGTGTATGCAACAAATACACTGTTTCACGTACAATTTAAATGTTTGATATCAACAAGCGCCATGATTGCAATTGATAAAAGTAATTAATATCTAATGAAGGAACTAATTAACGTTTGAAATATTATCACTGACCTGAATTAATTGTTATATTGATATAGTAATCAATATTCCTTAATTTTTAAGTTTAAAGATAATATTTTTTTGTCTAATCCGAATAGGAGCATGCAAGAAATATATTTTTCAAACCAGTCTGCGGATATAACGAGTCAGCTTGAGATAACAACACCTGTGCCTGTGTCCGCGTATATGTTGCTTTTCGCGGTGAATCATTATAATAAAAAGGTTTTAATAATAAAAACGATTATTTCTCACCAAAACCAAAATACATAGTTTATGAATTGATCTACAAAATAGTAAGGTAGTACTTCGGCTAAGGATCGCTGGTGCCCGTGGTAGGCATAAAATTGCCTGTGGTCACCAGGGCCCTCGCTCCGAACCAGATACTATAAAGCAATGATATATGAATAAAACAAGGAACAAAAGAGACAAAAAACCAAATTAAAAACGTACCAAAAGATTTATTTTTCTTTTCTCATGGAATTATGGATGTTTGTGTGTGTGTGTGAGTGTATATGTGTGTGCGTGTACATGTATATGCATGTATGTACTAAGTATGTGTGTGAATATTCGTAGTATTACTGTAAGTCTATATATATAAGTGATGTTTAGAATATTATTGCAAAAATGGATGGCTACTCCAGGACCATCAATAAATCCTCGGTTTCTTCGTATGTCTCCTTTAAGAGCCTTTCAACTGATATAACTGTTTAAATAGTCGAATCGATTGAAATAAAACATGTTAAGTGAAGTTTACCACCATGTAAACTAGAAAACTGCATTCAACTCTGTTGAACCACTTCTGAGATTAGTCAGCATAAACACAGATAAATAGATAAAAAATCTCAAAACTGTTATTTTGATGTCTTAATTCATTAACTTCTCACTTCATTAGTTTATTTTCAATGTCTTTAATGTATAGATATTGAAGTTTATGAACTTTGTTGTATTGGTCGTTGCTCAATAAATAAATAATATTTCGGACATTTTAACAAACAACGCCATCTAGTCCCAAGCCAAGCAGAGCTTGTGTTATGGGTGTTAGGCATTTGATATTAATACATAAATACTTTTTTTTTTGTAAATACATACATATTATACATGGAAAACATCTAAACTCCGAAACGAGTATTTGCAGATCATACAAACATTTGGTACGACCCTGGAATTGAACCCGAGACTTCAAGCACAGCAGCCGCATACGCTACCACTGCGCCACCGCGGCCGAGTCAAACTCAATGGTCATAACTAGACCATAATTTTACTAGCCTTCCTCCTACCTCCTCAAGCGCAATAAGCCGTTGGGCCCTGTTACCATCTATGGTATTCATTATTGAGTTTGAGATCCCTCATAATCCAAAGGGACGGTTAACCGACACGATCGGGGAGAGATGAAGCGCAGGACCGACAGCTTTACTTGCTCTCAGAGGCAGGTTAAGACCCCAACTTCCAAACTCCGAGCTTTTATTAAGTATTTATATAATTAGAAAAACTCAATAACACTTTTAGCCCGAGACCCGATTGACAGTCTAATGTTTCAACCGCTAAACCAACCAGTAATTGCGGGTTGAACAAGTAACCAACCGCAAAAAATCTTGGTACTTATCAATAGTAAGAAAGTACCTTTCATAACTTGTTCTCCTTATATTTTATAATAAATCTCATTATGTACTGTGTCCATAGATAATACCGTTGGTTACACGTAAAACAGATTGCATACTTCAGGTCAATTTGCATATCAAACTGTGTAATCGTTATTTAACCTCAATAAAGAAATCCATCAGGTGATACGTTTGCTCGTTTGTCCCATATTCCATGGAATAAAAATAAGATTAGTTGACTCATGCAATATCGCCTACGCCATTCTCATGAGATTTCCCCAACTTTGAAACTTTTTTGTATGGTCTTCAAATATTTGTTTCGAAGATTGGGATGTTTTCTATGTATAATATAAATGTATTTATATCAGTTGTCTAGTACTAAAAAAACAAGCTCTGCTTAGAATGGGACTAGATAGCGTTGTGTTAGATGTCAGAAAATATTTATTTATTATTTATTTTTACTGCTATTGATCGTAATGTTATAACGTAAAAATACGTTGTCCATTCTGTAACCTACTAGCCGATCCACTCAATTTTGGCTGCGTTTCTTTCAATAATACTCGGCTCCTAATATGCTAAGTGTAAAGTTAACCATCATATCTTAGGCACAGCAGCAAATTACACATATAAAAAACCTGAAAATCGGTTTGATTGATAAGGAGTTCATCGTGAGCTAGTTGCTCAAGATGACAGAAATATTATTTAAATAGATAATCACATTGGACATTTATTAAATTTTGAAGTAGTTATAATTCTCTTCTTCTTCTTGACACTGTTCCGACTCACTGGAACTACTCACTCCTGGCACTGGCAAGCTCCACAACAGAGCACAGATAGCTGAATCATCCAGATATCGAACTCCGGTCTTGGAGGGGAGTGATGTTGCAACTTCAGAAGGTTGCGTGTTCAAATCACGTCAGGGTCACCACTATGAAGGAACGGGTCACATATTCCTCCAACACAAAGGGAGAATCCTCCGACCAGGCGAGGTGATCATGCCTGGCGGACCACTGCCCAACGGTTGACGTTGGGAAGTTGTATATATGTTAATCGGCGCGAGAACTTCTATTATGCGATGCAGGATTGGTAGCTTCTTCATACACTACGTTACTCCATAGTTGAGCGTATCTTCGGTAGATAACCCTGTAGCATATTTGTGTTGCGCTGTATGAGGAAGTCGCTACAGTAGTGTTTGACCTTAATTTATTGTTTTTTTTTCTTTGCTTTCTACACGCCTCCTTCATATAAATGTTAAAAATGCGCCAAAATTTCATACTCCTCTATTCGCATAGTTTTCATAAAATGGTATACAAAGGTATTGTTTCACATATTAATATATAGACTTGATTAGTTGTGTCTATAAAGGTTTATCTCTTATCTACAAAATTCCACATCTTTACACCCACGCATCATATGCCTACATCACCTGAAGGTCAACTGGGAGTGTATGCCTCAAGGCTTTAAGTCCGCCTTTTGGACAACGTGTGCACTAATTTCGAAATAAATAAATACTTACTTTTGCCCACGGCTCCGTTATCGTAACAAAAATTAGCTGATGTCATTCTACAAGCTCCAATGTGTCTCTATAATGCAAATTATTCAGATCGCTTCAGCGGTTTAGGCGTAAAAGGCAAAAAGAATTACTTTCGAACTTAGGATATTAGCCTGCAGCCGTCCTCGGTAAGTTTACTATCTAAAACTTAAAGAATTTTTCAATTTAAACCATTAGTCTGTGAGACAAACTGATTCAAACGAACAAACACACTCTTTAACTTTATAATATTAGTATAGATATGGCTCAATAAACTCAATAAAGAGATTATGTTGTATTTTTATTGGTGTATAACGTGAAAAAATAATCGCCACTTAAGTTCATTTTGCCAGTGTCTGAAACTAGTTTTAAAACAAAGATCACGTGATTAATATCACCTAAATCTATATCATGAGAGTGTAGAAATTCATCACTGTCAACCTTCTGGTGGATTCAGGACTTCACAGAGTGGAAGGTCAGTGCTTTTTTTTACGTGTGGAAATCCCCTCGGGCCTTCACCCTACTGGGGCTTGCGGCGGGGTGGTGGGTCGGAATCGAACCGACTAAAACCACACGGTGTGCCACTCTGCGCCTGGGACGGAAGGGATCCGGGAACCGTTTCCTTACGCCATCCAGACCTAGGAAGGTCAGTGCTTTTTTTTTACGTGCTGGAATGCCTTTACACTTCGCTCCCCCCCGCGGGGACAGGGGGTTCGCTTTGTGTGGGACTCCTGACTGACTCCAGCCAGACTACCCACTAAACTACCACGGTGTGCCACTCTGCGCCTGACACAGGAGAGATCCGGGAACCGCTTTCTTACGCCATCCAGACCCCTCCCAGCGCCTGCCCGCACTGAAGCGGGCTCCGTCGTCTGATGATAAAATCTCAATTGAGGCGACGTACGGCACACGCGTAACGTCGTCCCCTCGCGGGTGGCCTGTGAAGCGGATGGGGGGGAAAACCCGTCCCCATCCGCGGCCACACTCAGGGTGAGGAAGGTCAGTGCTAGCATAACCTTTGTCCATAGCGACTGTTTAATAATACGGGGTATTACTGCCTCTTTTGGTCACGAGGATGGATTCGCAATGGAGAGATCAATGCTCGGAGTTTGTCTGCCTTTATATTTTATATATAGATAAATTTAGTACCTGGATGATGGAGAAGTGCTCGGTATTTTTATTTAGGTAAATTTCATAAAAACTAATGCTAACTAGTTCGTTTCATGGCCCCGATACCCCTGCATGCAATGAGGATGCAGCCGTTTCCGAGATTCAGATTATACATATACAAAAATTGTTCGTTTAAAGATATTAGATATTTATGTCACGTTAAGGCTCACGGTGAACTCCGAAAGTATGTAATTTCATGTTTTTTTTAAGTGTATGTTTTGCCGAAGTGCCTAAGCTATAATAATTTTTATCAAGTATTTTTTTTAAAAGACTCAAACGAAGTTGCGTGGCACAGTTAACGTTATTACATGCACCTTTTGATATGAATCACACGTACATAAAACATTGTCTTTGATGTTGATTTTTACCGATTATGTTACATGTCCGTTTACAGATTAAATCTCTACTTCGTCGTAATCGAAAGCAATAACAATTAAAATCAGCTGTAATCAGTGTAGTTTCCAAATACCTACCGACAGGTAGCGGTTCAAAAAGACAAGTTCCTGTGAACATGTGATTATAAAGATGATTGATTTGATTTTGTTAGCGGACTGCGGCTGAGGCTTTTGGAAAAAAAGACAATGCCGCCACTAGGTGTATATTACGGGTGATGTTTTTTATGTATGACCCTACCAAAGTGACTTTACTGATGGAAAGAATGAGCTGAATCCAAGAGTTGTGGTCACCATACTGAGAATGCAGAAATTGCAAGAATGTAGCATGGTGATCCACACTATAGCAGCCTATTGAGATCAGCATCATTGCACTTCTTCTGTATCAAGATAATAAAAATAAAATAATCGTTTGAATCGTTTGGGGTCGAGACGCTAAGTTCATGGGGTCCGAGTGCTCGCACCATGTTTAAACAACTGGCTAAGCAACTGATTGACGCTTTTTGTAACCAGAAGGCCGACCTTTTTCTAGTACAGAGAATGGAGACCGGCAGCATTGCCATTCAACGTGGAAATGCTGCCAGTCTTTTACGAGAGCTACCAGTAGGCGATGATGTGGATCAGTTTTTTTAACTCTTGTATGTAATTATTGTTGTTTTTTTAAAATAATGATTACCTTAACATGATGTAAGAAATAAAACTGCACTGTTGGTTTAGCCATCCGCCATCTGCCGTTGGTTAAGCAAGCCATCGCCATGCCGCTTTGTACTGCGCTGAGTGTTATGGGTACCATAAATGGGACAACACAACACTCACAGGTAAAGTAGAGTCCCTTTTTCAGGCCTATAAATAAAATAAAACGGATGAAACTGCCAAAAATCATAGTGATCTTTTATTCATGATGATGTTCTCCTAGCCGATTACGGCCACGGCGGCCAGCCTCAACGGAGACCAGCCAACTACGCAGCAGGAAATTATAGTGCACAAGTGTGTGCACAAACATAGGTACACTCTCTGATTCATCTCTCTCAAAATCCGATGGGACGGTTAACCGACACGACCAGTGAGAGATATGTTCAAATAAATATATTCAGACATTTTAACACACAACGCCATCTAGTCCCAAACTAAGCAGAGCTTGTACTATGGGTATTAGATAACTGATATTAATACTTATATACTTTTTTTTGTAAATACATACATATTATACATAGAAAATACCCAAACTCCGAAACAAATATTTGCAGATCATACAAACATTTGGTCAGACTCAGAAATCGAACCCAAGACCTCTTGCACAGCAGTCGCATTCGCTACCACTGCGCCACAGAGGCAGTCTGGACAGTCGCGCGCAGGACCGACAGCTTTACGTGCTCTCCGAGGCACAGGAGTTCAGACCCTAACTTCTAACTCCGTGCTGTTATTAAATATTTATATAATCAAAAAAACTCAACAGCACTTTTGGCTCGATCCGGGATTCAAACGCGAGACTTCTTAATTGGCAGTCGCATACGTCAACCGCTAGACCAATCAGCGCTTATTAATGAGAAACATCAAGGGCTAAAATGACAAGTTTGTAGCTAACAAACCAATTTAGACAATGCGCTTATGAATCAGTCAGTCAGGGCAAGTCATTTTGTGTATAAAATAGATAATAATATTTATTGGTGTTATATATATTTATTATTGTAGATGTATAGTTTATTATCGGGTGCGCTACGGGGATGCCCTGTTGGTTTTATAACCCCCACTAAAGAGTTAGACGTCATAGTTTAAATAGATACTAAGTGTTTGACGATAAAATTGTTTAAATGTTTATGCTACCTATAATTGCTATGTTTTTACTAAAATAATCTGTTTTTCTAAATCTAATAGCAATACTCCCAAAGTACACACATTCTTATTCCTATACTTAAAAATCTTTCCGTTTTTTTTTAAATCACAAAGCTAGCTAAGGTAGTCTTTTTTTTGGAATATGAGGCAAACGAGCACACGTATCGCCGCCCATGGACATCCTTAACACCGTAGTCGTTGCCGGGCTTTGGGGAATGGGGGGAAAGATGGGGGGAAGGATTGTGGTATGGGTCTCTTTTATCCTCACTCACTCGGTGAAACACAGCGCAGGCGCTATTTCACACCCGTTTTCTGAGAGGCCATGGCATCACTCCTTTCTAACTCCGTTGTAACTCTCTGCCACTTTTACGTAATGTGTAAATTTAATTGTTATTTAGTAAATTCAATGTACGAATGGAAAACTGTATGATTTGTTTTTAATACCAAACTGTGGCTCTGCTTATTATCGATGCTATACGGTAATATAATTGTTCTCGTTCGGCTAGAGAAGAAGGTCTTGTCAGAAGTAGTCGTTCCGAGCTGAAGCGTGACTTTCCCATGGTAGTCGCATTCTATTTTAATGGCTCGGTTCGGCTGTCCTTCTGGTGCCGAGCAGCCAAAACCTGGATTCCAGCGCACAACACACTACACACTTGGAAGATGAACCTCACACACTCTGAAAAACAACGAAAAATATTCCCTAAGCCCGGTTTTCTGTGAAGCCGTGGTATCACTCCGGTCGAGCCGGCCGGCACTGTGTCGAAGTATGAATTTCCCAAGATCTACCTGTGATCCACTGTTATCCATTTTCGCCTTCCCAAATCTTATCTTATCTTAGCATCAGCTTTATCCACAGTGGAAAACACTTACTGAACTATCTGCCCTAAAAGGCCCATTAAATCTTGTACTAATATATAAAGCTGAAGAGTTGGTTTGTTTGCTTAAACGCGATAATCTCAGGATAGGCTGGTTGCCTGGAAGAGATTGCTTTTGGCAATAAGACCGCCCTTTGTACACTCGTCTCACATTTTATGTACTCTCTTCTAACTGTAATATTATAGTGTGCAAATAAAGAGCTGTCTATCTTCTATCTATCTATAAGCTGGTCCAATTTGATAAAAGCTTTTAGTGTTAGAAAGCCCATTTATCGAAGAAGTCCTTATATTATTACGCGAAGGTCTATAGGAGGGGCACCATGAAGAATGTTACAGAAACGTGGGAAATTTGAAATTTACCCATATCTAATATATATATATATACTTTCTAAAAGTATTTATCATGAAAGGAATTTTGGAAATGTCCTCCCTAATGCAGCAAAATAAAGAATAAATAAATAAATATTTCGGACATTTAACACACAACGCCATCTAGTTCCAAGCTAACCAGAGCTTGTGTTATGGTGACTAGATAACTGATATAAATACACATTATACGTACTTTTGTATATACATACTTATTACACATAGAAAACACCCAAACTTCGAAACAAATATTTTGCATACCATACAAACATTTGGTCCGACCCGGGAATCGAACCAGAGACCGAAATGACCGAAGAATGAACGGTTATAGAAATAATTGAGTATGATACGAACGATTCCGTGGTAACTAGCTAGTAAATTATATCAGTAAATCTATTTAATTAGTATCTGATCAAATTAACAGACTGCAAAGCGATAAAAATCAACTTTAAGTCTTACACTGTACTTTTGTATGCAAACATTTTTGTTCAAAATCGGTTATATAAAAACTGTCTGTTGACGGCGACTTCAATCGTGTTCTTATCAATTGATCGATAAATTAGAAAAATTTATCAAAAGTATAAGTTATACATTTTATAAAAAAAAAACACGTAAAATTTTATACTGAGTCATTGAATTTGAAACGTAACTTTAATATGAATACTTGTATAATATTATTAAAAAGAGTACACGGTTGGCCTAGTGGTTTCAGTGGTCGCCACACCACTTCCTACTGCGCCAAGTGTTGTGGGTTCAAATCCTACATGGGACAACACTTTGTGTGATCCATAAATTGTTATTCTAAGTCTGGGTGTACTTTGTGTCCGTTTCATGTATGTTTGTAAAGGTCCCCGTGATACAGGAATGTATATTCCTAATGCGAGAGTTGTCTTTAAAAAAAAGAAAGACAGTATATCCTTTTAGTTACTGACACAAAATAAAACAACCATGTGCGAATAGGACTCGCGCACTGAGGTTTCCGTACAAACATGTAGGTTACATAATGTTATGTTATATGATGTAACTAAAATTTTACGGTATCCGCAATTTTCCCTTTATGTGTACTATAAGACGTTGCTTCGTACCAAATTTTAAGATTTCGAATTCGCGGGAAGTACCCTATAGGTTTTGATTCCCTTGCGTGTGTCGAAAATTTGCAGCATAAACGGGTGTATCATTCGGTTCAAAGATCTTTATTTCTCATTAAGACAATCGTCACTTACATAAATATCATTTGATTGCGTTAGCTTAGAAGTTTGATTTCTTCACAGCTCCAAGAGACAAACGACCCGAAAATTTGATATGAAATTCAGCTCGATACCTCCACGCGTTCCTGAGAAAAAGGTTCTTGAGAGACAGACAGACGGACAATAAAGTGATCCTATAAAGGTTCAGTTTTTTCCGAGGCTCGGTACCCTAAAAACCAATATTTTTTGTTGTTTTATCACAAATATGATTCCCGCATCGACAATAACAAGTTCCTTATGAAATATCACCCAGAATGAAAACAACAAGTGTTGTCTCATGTTGGAATCGAATCCACAGCACTCAGAACTGGAAATAATTGATGCTGGACACGGGTATTCTACCAGGAGAGGGCCTTAACCCCTACACGTCCCCACGCTGGCCCAATAAGGGTTAGACACTGGCTGCTTGTAACTAAGATTCAATCAATCAATCAATCAATCAATCAATCAACAACCCATAATGTCCCACTGATGGGCTCGGGTCTCCTCTCAGGAGAGGGTTAAGGCCATACGTTCCCACGCTGGCCGAGTGCGGGTTGGGGACTGGCAAGACAACGTTGTGGCTACGTATCTTGCCGTTGGATGTTTTTAAGCCGCCCGAAGGCCTCCTACTAAGCTTCACACGACTGTTATCCTATGATAAAAACCCACTGCTTAACGAGACCTCGAAATCACGTAGACGCTCATGGCATTATATCACTAGGGATCACTCATCCAAGTATCGACCGCGCCGTCGTTGCTTACCCTCAGTGATTGTTTCAAAACCACTATGCCTCTGCATATTCTATGCACTCTAAGGCCTCCTATGCACCATGCTACTTCGGTGTGTAATTACTGTACTACCAAGCCGCAGAATATTCGCCATGTTATTCTCAACCAAAACGATGCTCTGTAGGCGGTGGTCTAACATGCCGACATTATTTTTAATGTATCTGTTGGTCTAACAGTTATTGTAGCAACACTGCCTGTTAAGCCGTGAGCAAAACAAATGATTCTGCGAATTTTTGTTTTGGTGAAATCTGACTAAATTATACAGGTATATATTTAGATATATATAGGCATGTTGTTCAGCAATCTGGTATTGTATAAGCTCTGAACCTAAATGAGCAGACGTATCGCCTGATAGATAGATAGAAAGAAAACTCTTTATTTGTACACCGTTTTTACAATATTAATTGAATACATAAAAATTATCAACATATAATACAAAGTGTACGTGTAAGTGTATAAAAGGCGGCCTTGTTGCCAAAAGCAATCTCCTAGTGGTAAGCGATTATTGCCACCCATGGACACCCGTAACACCAGAGGCATCACAAGCGCGTTGCCGGCCTTGGGGGATTGGGAGGGGGATGAGGGGAAGGGTTGGATTATGGGCCACCGGTATCCTCACTCACGTGGTGAAACACAACGCAGGCGCTGTTTCACACCGGTTTTCTGTGAGGCCGTGGTATCACTCCGGTCGAACCGGCCCATGCATGCCGAAGCGTGGCTCTCCCACGGTAAAAGGTATACTTGTTTTATCTACCATGCTACGTTATGGTACATTGTTAGGACGTCATGCTGTCGTGTTTCGTTGATGAGTTCAACAAAACCGGCGACACAATGATTTAGGAGCATCTCAATATATTACCACAGTGTGTACCACCATGCTGTATTGTTGCATTGTCTGCATTAGTATGAGTTTGGACACTTGGATTCCGCTCATGTTTTCTATCAGGCAAAGAAATCACTTTAGCAGGTTTATATTTATATATAAAGCCCATGCCTCGGAGAGCTCGCCGTCGCCGTTGGTCCCGGTTGTCATGAACATCTATGGCAATCGTTATTGGTAAGTCAGTGCCCTCAAATATACTGACAAGTAGTTAAACCTTCGAATTCAGTTCACCCTCAGGTCTGAAGCCAGTCGCTCCGTGAAAAAACTGATATTCAGGTAAATCCGGTTGATGTTGGTTGGTTGATGAAACCGGATACAACACATAGGCTAATATTTGCCGCGATAACCATGGCGGCAAATATTAGCCTATATTATTAGTATATATTAGTATGTATACGCGGGCGGAGACGGGCATCAACTAGTTTTGTATATTGGATTTTCAGAAATAATATAAAATACTTACAATCACTGCACCCTTATCTTTAAAGGCGTATTAAAATAACATTAAGGCGTAACAAAGAAACGCCCATTTTAGAGTTCCCTACCCATAGGGTAAAACGGGATCTATTACTAAGACTTCGCTGACCGTCCGTCCGTTTGTCACCAGGCTGTATCTCACGAATCGTGATAGTTAGACAGATAACTTTTCAGAGATGATGTATTTCCGTAGCCACTATAACAACAAATACTAAAAAACAGAATAAAATAGATATGTAAAGGAGCTCAAATATAACGTACGTGATTATTTTGCTCGTTTTCGAAGCCTGAAATGTATAGATAATGTTACGGAACCCTTCCTGTGCTAGTCCGACTCGCACCTGGCCGGTTTTTACAACAAATTTGGCCGCGGATGGTCGGAACGGGTTTTTCCCTCCGTCCGCTTCAGAGGCACGAGGAGGTGATGTTAAGCATGTGCTGTACGACGCCTGAATTGTGAGAGTTTACCCGATGGGGTGAAGGCCCAAGGAGGTTTCCACATGAAAACAATAAAATAAAAGATAAAGCGTTTGTCTTATGTTTTTCTACTCCTAGCAGTGATGTTGTCCTGCATAATTTGCTTCGATAGTTGTCTTTTGCGACTTACACGGGATGAATGAAGGCACTCTGTCCGTCATCACACAGAAATCCTTCAATATTTGACAGGCCTATTACTATTTACTGATATTTTTAGAAACTAGATGGGAAAACTCAAGGGTATTGCCAAGGTATTAGAGACACGCTTATCTCAGCACGAACGGGCCGGCTCGACCGGGGCGGTACTGCCTTTGCATACAAAATCATCGTGAAATGACAGCGATCTTGTGATTGTGTTGTGTTGGTAAGAGCAAGACCGAAACCGAATGATGCAGAAGCATCACTAGGCCGCCATGGTGTGTGTCACCATTCTGCATTGCTTCATTGTCTGCATTCGCAATGAGTATGGTGACCACCAACCTTGGATTCTGCTATGCTATTATTTATACGATTAGATTCTTAAAAGTAAGCGAAATTTATTGTAGAATGGAATGGCATGTTGTAAATCGGATACTACTTCTGTGCAAGACCTACTTCTCTAGCCGAACGAGAGAGAGAGAGAGATTATATTACTGTACAGCATCGACAATAAGCAGAGCTACATTTGATATTTCAAAAAAAATATACAGTTTTCCATTCGTTCATTAAATTTACTAACTAAAAATATAATTTATGTAAAAAAGTGGGAGAGAGTTACCGTGGGAGAGCCACGATTCGGTACGAATGGGCCGGCTCGACCGGAGTGATACCATGCCCTTACAAGAAAACGGTGTGAAACAGGGCTTGCGCTATTTTTAATCGAGTAAGAGAGGATACTGGAGGTCGATACCCCCTCCCCCCATCCCCCTTTGCATCCCTCAAAAGCCGGTAATGCACTTGAGACGCCTTTGGTGTTACTTGTGTCCATCAATCAATCAATCAACAACTCATAGTGTCCCACTGCTGGGCTCGGGTCTCCTCTCAAGAGAGTGTTAAGGCCATACGTCCCCACGCTGGCCGAGTGCGGGTGTGTCCATGGGCTGTGGTAATCGCTTACCATTAGGCGATAAGACTGCTCGTTTGCCCCCTTTTTTTAATTATTACCTAGTGTAAATGATTAAAAAAATACGTAAAAATATTAAATATTAGACATGCAATGCAAACTCCAGTGGAAATTGAGACCCAATTCAGTACAAGGTCGGTTACAAGCCTTTAAGGTCCCAGCTAATGTCTTATAAATATATCTATAAAATAATTACAAACAATAAAGAGAAATAACTAAAATGGGCACTACAGTCAAGGCTTTTAAAACGAAGGAGAAAAGTTGTTAAAAATTTAAAAAGAAATCCTAATGTGAGCATTGTATTTGAGGTTCTGCACATTCATTAGGGTAACGTTACATAATTGCTTGTAGAAACCCTAAATCATCATCATTATCATCAGTCTATTGCAGTCCACTGCTGGACAAATGCCTTTTCAATTACACGGCACTTGGTTTGATCCACGGCTTCTCTCATCCAGCTCCTGCCAATACAATTGAAACCCTAAATAATTGTGTTATGCTACAGATAGTGTGGATATTTAAATGTCACTTTGTTGTCTTGTGGTTCGTTCACCGGTGCTGGCGTTAACAGATCTTAATGATTCATGAATGAAATTTTAAGCAAAAACAAATATTTATCTACAAAGTAACTTCATATCTAAGTAAAATTATTCAGAATTTAAAAGGCGGCTGTGATACCATCTCTAGTATAAAATTAATGGAATAAATTGAAGATATCCTATCAAATAATGTTTTTTTTTGGCAATCACATCTAAAAATGGCGGTAAATTCTTTGAAAATAGAAATAGTCTTTGTTTATGGTTCCGTCTATGATATTTTTATTACCTTCGAGGTTTTAATCTTCACATAATTTGTATTAGTAATAATTCGAAAGTAACTGGCTGTCTTTTAATCTGTCTAACTGTGTATTACACTTTTATGGCTAAACCGGTGCACCGATTTCAATAAAATTTGACGTAGAGATACTTTGATTCTTGGCGAAGGACATAAGCTACTCTTTATGGCAAAAACCGTAATACAAGCAGGTGGAGCCTCGGACAAAATCTAGTAACTATATAGAACAAAGTTAAGTTTCTTATGCCATTAAAACTCAAAAACGGCTACACTAACTTATACAATAATTTATTTTTACCCGACTACGTCGTATACATTTGTGTCAGTCTTTTTTTATGTTAAAGGCTGTAAACGAGCAGACGTATCGCCTGATGGTAAGCGATTACCGTCGCCCATGGACACACGCAACACCAGAGGCGTCACAAGTGCGTTGCCAGCCTTCAAATGTATAATATAATAATGTATATAAATGTATGTTTTTATATCGCACCGTAGCGCCTGAACGAGATTGAATGAGGTGTCAATTGATTCGTAATAATGGCCAAAATGTAATAGGCTGTATAAATTTTACGATAAATATATATGAGGGGTCTCCTTACAAAAGGTGGGACATTATGAGTTGCTGATGACATAAAACGGAATTTAAACACGGTTTTGCCTTGACTTTTATTTTACTTATGCATTTCTGGATTTCTACCTGAATTGTTCTCTTGTTTCGTCCATTTTAGCCCCCTTTATACGTAGTCATGTTATAGTTTCTTGAAATTTGTTTTTTCATTAAGTGTGTCTCCACCAGAGCAGAAGAATAGTAGCGCTGAATTCAAATATTTTTAAAAGTACAGAAGAAAATCGAAAATAGTATTATTCTCATATTTAGCGTGAGAAACCTCACCTGATTTCTTACGCTAAATATAAGAAAATTATCTTTACAGACCAAGTACATCTGTAATTAAATATTGCGGGGAACTACCACTATCAATAAGAAATAATCATATATTTTTTTCGGTATAAATGTTTTATTATACCACAGAACATGGAAATAATAGTTTGTTCTCTGAGACAAACGCGAGTATGCGATATATCAATTAGAGTTGTTCTTCTTCTTTTGATGAGATGGCAATCAGCTATTTCTGCCAATGTCAAGTGTTTAAAGTCTTCAAATCTTAAGTCTTAGTCGTGATGAAAATAATGATAACAAATATATCAAATGTGGATGAGATGAAATAAGGACTGTTTTTCGAAAAAACAAAACACAATCTCTATGAAAGTATTGAATCAATCATATTGACAAAGTAAATTTATGAATAAAACCCGACAGCGTCAATATCTGTCATCTTTATTCAATTAGATTTTTTTAAAATAAAACATATTTATACATATATATATAACTTATATGAGTAACGTATACGTGAGTATAAGATATAACATCTTTATTTTAATACCACACTCGACCTTTATTACGTTTTTTTGTATTTTGAAAACATATTATTATTACTGCTTGAGATTACTTTTTGGCTCCAAATATCTTCAATTTTGTTACCGAGTGTCACTCTCACGACTAAGACGAATCTATTGACACCACTGACATAAAACGACTAGCCGTTTAGGCTCCAAGTCGTGCCAAAGAAATATACATACATGCATACATACACTCGGAAAACATAACCCCCGTATTGTATTCGAGTAAAAAGAAAAGCTCAACAAACAAACCCTCTTAGCCTAGATAAATTTTTCAGCGTTGAATCTCTTCATGCAGTCTCTAACATCTCTATTCTCTTCTATTATTGGTAATGTATTGTTGACGTCACTTCTATATATTCCTTAACTTTCTATTAACGTTAACGGTTGTATTATGTCAACTTGGCTAGAAAAACTAAATCGAAAGTAGGCGTGTATATTCGACATTGTATTTTTAATACCATGGTGTGCAATAAAGAGTACCTATCTATCAATCCAGGTCGAAGATGTAAACGAAAAACATATATAAACTGAACTAGCTTTTATAAATGGCTTTGCACGCGTACACGTAGGTAAAAAATTAAAGCAAACAGTCATAGTTTGTTAGGAATTTATAATATTAGTGTGGCTATCAACTGGTCATTATAGACATTGTCCACTGTTGTTTTTTTTTATCAAGAAACAGTGTTTACGCATGCATAGGTAATATTAAAACCATCATTATTAATCAGATGTTATCAATATCGATAATTTTCCCCGAATCATTAATTTATCTTGATATGAAAACAGATAAAATAAATTGTTCACTTTGATTTATTTTTATCTTACATACATCTACAGTTTACAATAAATTGGATTATAAGATGTGTATCGTTGCTGAAATTTTACAATATCCACCGAGTAATGGACCATTCAAGGCCATTTTGTGATAATTAAAATATTTTTCCTTAATACTTTCTATAATAAATATTCCGGACATTCCGGACACCTAACACACAACGCCATCTAGTCCCAAACTAAGCAGAGCTTGTATTATGGGTACTAGAGAACTGATATAGATACACATTTTCTTTTTTTTTTGTAAATACATACATATCATACATAGGAAATACCCAAACTCCGAAACAAACATTTGTAGATCATACAAACATTTGATCCGACCCGGGAATCGAACCTAAGACCTCGAGAACAGCAGTCGCATACGCTACCGCTGCGTCACCGAGGCAGCTAAGCTAATAATATGTTGACGACTTCGGGTAATGAATGCAACTGCTACGCTTGAAGCCTCATGTTCGATCTGTAAATATTTGATTCGGAGTTTGGGCGTTTCCTAAAAAAAGTATACCAGTTGTCTAGCACCCTTAATACAAGCTCTACTTAGTTTGGGACTAGATGGCGTTGTGTGTTAGATGTCCGAAATATTTATTATTTTAATGTGTTCTAAAGATCGCCTGGCTAATACGACCATTATTATATTAACCTGTAGACTTACTATTATATATAATATAGAATTATAATTAGATATGCTCATTGCCCAGCCCGGACAGTACCTGGATGGGTGAACGCTGGTGCCATGATGCCATTAGCGTCTCCGTGATTCAGGGGTCATGTTAAGCAGTCGGTCCCGATTGTTATCATAGGATAACAGTCGTGAAGCTTAGTTGGAGGCCTTCGGGCGGCTTAAAAACATCCAACGGCAAGATTACGTAGCCACAACATTGTCTTGCCAGACCCCAACCCGCACTCGCCCAGCGAGGGGACATATGGCCTCAAATCTCTCCTGAGAGGAGACCCGAGCCCAGCAGTGAGTTGTTGATGATGTAGAATTATAAATGTCATTGGCTCACGACTTAGTTGCAGGGTATTCTTTACACATAGTGCAGGATGTGAGGTTGCGGTACTTTTAATTAATCTGCGCGCTTACTGAAGCTCTCTATACTTACTAAAGGTAGCTAGAGTAAAAAATGCACACGGGCGCTTCTCGGGCTAGAGACGCTTCTCGCAAGAGGTCAATCAACCCTAGCTAGGTCAATTCCTGAACGGGTGAAGGGTCCTCTTAACTTATTCAGACCCTTCCGTCGTGCCCCAGAGAGATGCAATTAATTTTAATGTGTATAAATAAAAAGAAATCGTCGAAGTGTATGTACTCGCATAACTTCCATAACATTAAATTGGAGAGGCCTATGTCAAGCCGTGGACTGCGAAAGGCTGATGATGATGATGATGAACTTCTGATCGGCTGCACTAAACTAAATAATTCTTTTTTTTATGTGTTTGTTATTGTTAGGAATAGGTTCTTTACAAGAATAATCAAAATATAACTGTGAATTCTGCGATTGTATCCTGCCTTTGGGAAGGAGACAGATATGTAAATATGACGGTACGAAGTTCAATTATATAAATGTATATCTCAAGAATTTATTAGATATAAGTACTAACATTGTGTTTTAGTGTTGATTGTTATGCATGAGTCCCTTTAGAACCTTGTTGAAAAGCAGCGTTAGGATTCACTAGGAGCGTGTCGGAACAACGCCCCGTTCCGGCGCTCCCGAGGCACTCATCCCTCGCTTGTTTAGTATAAAATATCTTATTAGCTTACCTGTGATGTTATATTTTGATTGTATGTGTGATAATAAATATTATTGAAGTGAAAACTTCTTTAAGCGCGTTGAACACTATTAGTGTGAAAAAGAATTATGGAACTCCCATCATCGCCACCGAAAGCTTTCCATGAGCTATATTTTTTTACTCTTATAGCACATTTCATTTAAAGGACAAAGAAGTTAATTTCAGGTGAGATTAAATAACTATTTGTTTATCGAGTTTTCACTTCTGTCTGCAGTCCTCATGACAGCTTCTTCTTCTTTTGATGAAATGGCAACCAGCTAATCAGCTATTTCTGCCAATGTCAAGTGTTCAAAGTCTCCAAATCTTAAGTCTTCGAGTCTTCGTCGTGATGAAAATAATGATAAAAAATATAACAAATGTGGATGAGATGAGATGGGTCCCTCTTTCGAAAAAACAAAAAAACTATCTCCTATTTGTTGTTTGTTTCTTTCTTTTATTTTAATCCGCTGGTCATAGTTGTCATGACAACGTGGGTGGCAATCGTTACGGGTAGTGGAAATAACGATATAGTTGACGCTCAATCTACAGAACTTCGATATCGCTAAGCGCTTGGGTTGTCGAGCTACGATGACAGTTGCGAAATCGAAGTTTAAACATACCTTACTAGACTTAAAGCCGACCCTAGCCTGATGTGAGAAAAGACTAAGACCTAAGGGAATTTATATCGAGAAAGAGCCACACTTCGGCATGCGTGGGCCCTTTCGACGGGAGTGATACCAAGGTCGTGTTTCACTGAGTGAGTGAGGATTATGGAGGCCCATTTTTTTTTTACGTGTGGATCCTCGGCCTCGTGCCTTCACCCCACTGAGGTTTGCGGCGTGTAGGTGTGTCGAAATCGAACCGACTAAAACCACACGGTGTGCACTTTCCCCCCGAGACGAGAGGGATCCAGGAACCGCTTTCTTACGCCATCCGGTTTCATTATGACATCCCAAGGATTATGGAGGCCTATACCCCAACCCCTCTCCCATCTTCCAAAGGGCGGCTACGCACTTATGACGCCTCTGGGTTGCAGATGTCCATGGGCGGCTGTAATCGCTTATCTTATATATATCATATATCAGGCGATACGTTTTTTCGTTAGCCCATAAAAGTGTGTGATAAATTTTGCTATCAAAGTTTTTTACCATGGCAAGTCAACATTTAATCTAAGCCTAAATAGATAGTGTTATGCAGGATAAAATATGTCCGGTCTTTTTGGATAGCAACATCCGCTTTTAAGACTGAGGGAACAGAGAATGCAGCTGTGTTTGCGCACACACTTGTGCGCTATAATATCTCCTGCGAAGTGGACTGGTCTCCGAGGCTAAAAGGATGTATTAAAAACCTATATTTGCTACATCCTCCTTCATACAATGACAAAATTCATTGAAACAGATGACTAACACATCTTTCCGTTGGGTAGATTTATCATTAGAAGAAAAGGCTATCATTAACGATAAGCACATTCATTAACTCTTTAATGATATCCAATTAAATATAAATGTAATGTGCTATCATTGATCGAAATGATTCAGTTGATATGGAAAATTGTTTACATGGTTTAAAATACAAGCGAATTATTAAACAAGTAATGAATTATTACAAAAAATAAAACCCGTCTGAGTCAATATCATATAATAAAACATATAAATTATATATATTCGCAATCACCGTTAAAGATTCTTTATTTTGATTCCACACTCGATCTACTTTCATTATTGTTCACCAATGATTATTGGAAAATCCACTGCAAGCCTACACAAGCCTCGAGCTTAGTGCGGAAACAGTCGATGAATTCAAACCTGTAATTTGTTTTTATATCATGAAAAACAATCCATAATGTCCCACTGGTGGGCTCGGGTCTCCTCTCAGCAGAGGGTTAAGGTCATACGTCCCCACGCTGGCCAAGTGAGGGTTCGGGACTGGCTAGACTACGTTGTGGCTACGTAATCTTGCCGTTGGATGTTTTAAAGCCGCCCAAAGGCCGCATCCTAAGATAACAACCGGGACCGACTGCTTAATGTGAGCTCCGAATCACGGAGACGCTCATGGTATCATGCCACCAGCGGTCACCCTTCCCGATCGTCGTTGCTTACCCTCGGTGATAGCAACTGGGCCATGAGCGCCGCCTTATGTACAAATAAATAAAAATTAATTAAAGTATTTCTATACTAAATTTCATTGAAATCGGTACAGCAGTTTAGCAGCGAAACAAATAGACGGAGTTACTTTCGAATTTGTAATATTTTTTTTATGGAATAGTGAGCAAACGAGCAGACGTATCGCCTGATGGTAAGCGATTACCGCCGGTCATGGGCAGACGCAACACCAGAGGTGTCACAAAGGCGTTGCCAGCCTTTGGGGCATGGGGAGTAGGATTGGGGGAAGGGTAGGGATATGGACCTACGGTATCCTCACTCACTTCGTGAAACACAGCCCTAGCGCTGTTTCACCCTGGTTTTCTGTGAGGCCGTGGTATCATTCCAGCCGCGCCGGCACGTTCGTGCCGAAGCGTGGCTCTCCCACGTTATTAGTATTGATTACCATATCGAATCATTATAATTGTATGTACCGCATAATGGTTACAGAATATAAAGAGTATATGTACATATTAGCATACGTAATTACCTAAGCAGTTATAGTACAGATGTATCATGTTCGTGACTTAAGCTACTATCAAATAATATATGTTTGTAATCGTTTTTGAAGTTAAACAATTATCTAATTACTTTAAACGAGCAATTTTTATATATAAGTATATCCTACTAACATAATAATGCGAAAGTTTGTATGGATGGATGTTTGTTACTCTTTCACGTAAAAACCACTTAACGGATTTGAATGAAACTTTACAGTAATATAGTTGATACATTAGAATAACGCATAGGCTACTATTTGCTGCGATAACCGACATATACGCGGGCGGAGCCGCTGGCATAATCTAGTTGTATATATAATCAAAACGTCAGAGCTGGCTTTAATGATTTTCATGAATGCAGCAATTTATTATGCGGGGGTTCCCCGGGCGATAAATCGAGCTAGGTATTAGAAAAAAAAACACGTTATCCAGGTACCGTTTATTGAATGTCTGACTTGAGCCTTACTCTCAATAGTAAATAACTAATATCTGTTTTGGTTGATATAATGTATTTAATTTGGACATCGTTAGGACTAACTTTTTGTTGACTGCATAATAAGCATAGTGGTTTTAGCGGTTTCCACGCCACACCACTTTCTACTGTTCCAAGTGTTATGGCTTCAAAGTCCACATGTGACAATATTTCGTGTGACCCACCAATTGTTGTTCTGAGTCTGGGTGTTCCTTGTATCTATTTTCTTTTTGTATGTAAATTCCCTGCAACACAGAGTGTATATTCCTAATGCGGGAGTTGTCTGAAAAAAGTGTATCTATAATAAAGTAACTTGTAACGCATTTATCTCTTGCACAATAATATCAATTCTCTAATAAATAGTCGTGTTAATCCTTCAAGAAGAGCGGAAATCGAAAAGAAATGTTTGTAGAATAAAAGATAGAATAAAAGTTTTTAAAAAATTATTCATCACAGACGAACAACAGGTAATCTAACAATCTGAATTTACCAAAGATAAGGATTAAAAAATAATATTTAAAAGTAATATAATCGTGAATCAACATTTTAATAACAGTTTTGACAGTCTAAATAAGTTTAGTATGTTCTCCGTAGCGCTTTAACTACCGAACCTATTTGATGAGGTGTCAATAAATAAATATTTCTGACATCTAACACACAACGCCATTTAGTCCCAAGCTAAGCAGAGCTTGTGTTATGGGTACTAGACAACTGATATAAATACATATTATACTTTTTTTGTAAATATATACTTATTATACATAGAAAACACCCAAACTCTGAAAAAAGTATTTGCAGATCATACAAACATTTGGTTATGGGTACTAGACAACTGATATAAATACTTATTTTACTTTTTTTTGTAAATACATACATATTATACATAGAAAACATCCAAACTCCGAAGCAAATATTTGCAGATCATACAAACATTTGGTCCGATCCGGGAATTGAACCCTAAATCTTAAGCACAACTGTCGCATACAGAGGCAGTCGATTATATTATACATATATTAAATTTATTTCACTATTAAGGTCGAAAATAAATACAAAACAAGTAAACCAATTCACAAAAAGCCTCGCGAATTATGGAAGCAATTATTTCATTAAATAATATAATCGGTAGGAGTCATGTTTCAAAATCACGATTCAATAGCGGAACCATTAAATAACCGTTGAGTCATTTTATCAGTATTACGTGTACTGATTATCGTAACTATGACTATCTCGTTGGTCCAGCGGTTATTAAATACGACTGGCAATCAAGAGTTTTCTGGTTCGCTTCGTTCAAAAAGGTTCTTGGAATTTTCTTACTAGAAATCCTTCTTAACGGCCTGGAGTATGGAAATCTGGTGGTGTTTCACGCCAGTGCCTCGCAGAGTACGTCGCCGTCGGTCCCAATTGTCATGAACATCTACGGCAATCGTTATTCGGAAGTCAGTGCTTTCAAATATACTGACAACTAGTTCAAAGGACTGCGGAGGTCCGATGCTAGTCGCTCTTTGGGAAAATTGATATTTAGGTGAAACCGATTGAACCCAAATAAACTTGGATTAATAATAAGGGCTGGGAAGGATTATAATAAGAAAACTGATTTATAGAGATGAGATTATCGATTATTATAGCCATCTTCAATATGAGAACTGTCAGGATGAGAAATTGCTTACACCACATTTATCTTCACGAATCAACTGCACAGGTGTCATAGTAATTTGAACGATCATCACAGTACTTAGTGATGTGTTGTGTTGTGGGTTCATCATCATCAACAACCCATAATGTCCCACTGCTGGGCCCGAGTCTTTTCTTAGGAGATATCAGGAGGGTTAAGGCCATACGTCCCCACGCTGGCCAAGTGCGGGTTGGGGACTGGCAAGACAACGTTGTGGCTACAAAATCTTACCGATGGATGTTTTTAAGCCACCCAAAGGCCTCCTCCCAATAGGTTCAAATCCTACATAATACAAGATTTTGTGTGATCCACAAATTGTTGTTCTGAGACTGAGACAAGTGTGGAAATTGTTTTTAACAGAAATACATTTATTTAAATCAAACTAATATCCTAAACTCTAAAGTAAAACTTTCTCTCTATCTGTTACTCTTTCACGACTAAAACAATGAACCGATTTGGATGAAATTCGGTGTAGAGATGGACTGGATATTGGATAAGGACATAGGCTGCTGTTTTCTCACAACAACCGACATATATGCGGGTGGACCCTCGTGCAAAAGCTAGTAGACTATAAATAAATAATTATCGAAATGAACGAATGCTGTTTCTATCGATTTAGGTTTCTGTGTCATTCACATTTTATTTCTACAATAGGACATCAAACTTTAGAGCACGTATAACATTTATGACAAAATAAAACTGTTATACGATACTTAATACTATTTAAATGATAAATTTTAGATATTGTAAGCATTCCGTTGCCTCATGTCGTGTATTACATAGGGAATGTAGATTTCGCCTCTGATTTACAAAGGAAGAAATCTACACAATAACCACGTGTAACATATGGGTCGAAGCTAGTCTAAAACAAAATTAGCATAAATTTCTCTTTAAGTATCTGCTTAAGTCCCAACAAAATCCATTGATCCGTTACAGAAATTAGTCAGAACAAACAAACACACAAAAACTTCTCAATTGATTTTTTATGCAAGCATTGCAAATACTTGCATGTAAATTAAGTGGAAAGTTAATCCAAAATTAAAAGAGGCACTTCGATTTTATTTATTCCTGTAGATAAGTATGTATAAATATACAAACAACATATCTGGTTAAGTTTAAATGCATGTCATTCCGGTAAGTGTATAACTATAAATGTGTGTGTATTTGTAAACAACCATAAAGCAACATGGAAAGTAGCGATACGCAGGCGTTCTGTCAAAGTATAAGCTCAAATGGGCCTACACGATGCACTGTTACGACACAGAATGTATTTATGTGAACGTGAAATTGTGAATGTTTTAATCGGTGTGTGTGAATTTGTAGTGACACGGACGATTGTCTTTCGGCTGTCTATTTGGCGCAGTGGTAGCGTAGACGACTGATGTGCGTGAGGTCTCGGGTTCGGTTCGGTCTAAATGTTTGTATGATCTGCAAATATTTGTTTCGGGGTTTGGGTGTTTTCTTTGTATTATATTTATGTATTTACAAAAAAAAATGTGTATATGTATTTATATCAGTTGTTTAGTATCCATAATAACAAGCTCTGCTTAGTTTGGGACTAGATGGCGTTGTATTTGAGTCTAAAATGTGTATGTGTGACGATTTCCCTCCGCCAAATATGACAGTGTTTAGTATCGCGAAAAGACTCAATGGATACTCCCCTCAGTACGGTAAACCGTGTTGTTCTATACTGGCTATGGTACAAAATTTCACATATAAGAAGATCAAGTTACATTGGTCAGAGTAATAAAAAAATATCACCATTAGTCACAAGTCTGCAATGACGTAACTACAAATGAGTTAATTCTGTAAAATGGACTTTAACTTGACGCAACAATGATTAACTTTGAAAACTACTATCGCTGTAGTTCCAATATATTAAATGAACACGTCACCTTTCTCAATAACCTCGTTCAAATATCGCGCTATCGTAAAGTCACTGACACAAGCGATATCGTTGAATGTTATGGTAAGGCCGCGACCATCATTATAGCTGGGGTCATTTCTGAGGCAATGTTCAAAAATCCTTCTTACTTATCCTTGCTCATTTACGCAGGGCAATCTTTGACACACCATTGACGCAACACTGGGTGTGGTTTGAATGGAACTACGGCATCGCACTATTCATCATTTCATCAACAACCCATAATGTCCCACTGTTGGGCTCCGGTCTCCTCTCAGGAGAGGGTTAAGGCCATACGTCCCCACGCTGGCCGAGTGCGGGTTGAGGACTGGCAAGACAACGTCGTGGCTACTTATCTTGCCGTTGGATGTTTTTAAGCCGCCCAAAGGCCTCCAACAAAGCTTCATGAATGCTATCCTATGACAACAACCGGGACCGACTGCTTAACGTGACCTCCGAATCACGGAGACGCTCATGGCATAAAAAAAAACAGACCGAACTACTATTAAATTTAAAATTATTAGTATGGATGTAATTTTGTCTTCTTTATGGAATAGGGTTCAAACGAGCAGACGTATCGCCTGATGGTAAGCGAGTACCGCCGCCGATGAACACCCGCAACACCAGAGGCGTCACAAGTGCGTTACTGCCCTTTGGGGAATGGGGAGGGGAATGGAGAGGGGTAAGGGGGTAGGGTTTTGGGTATGAGCCTCCGGTGTCCTCACTTATTCGGTGAAATGTAGCGCAAGCGCTGTTTCACACTGGTTTTCTGTTAGGCAGTGGTATCACTACGGTCGAGCCGGCCCATACATGCCGAAGCGTAGCTCTCCCAGCTAACGGCGGAATATAGTACATGTATGTATCTACTGTTTTGTATAAATTCCATGTTACTAAATAAATGTTTTGTTTTGAAATGATTAAATACACCATACATTTGACTGTCGCTAATTGTCAGGATATGTAACGACACCAAACCATTAAAACCTGACGTATTCTGACGCTAACAACAATTTTAAATGCGTGGGCATCGAATCCGCGACCCCTGATGCTCCAATCTAATGCTGTTTACTCCAAATCGATTATCAGACGCGTCAACTTGTACATCATTTTGAAAAAAAAACTACGGAAATGACACATGATAATTAAACATAATTTCAACCTGATATTAAATAGTAAATAGTGAAAAATAATTCAAGGAGGCGCTCATAGTCCAGTTATACTCGGTGATTAGAAACAATCACCAAGGTTACGCAACGATGGTATGGTCAGTACCTGGATGAGTGATCGATACTGCTTCTCCGTTATTTGGAGGTCACGTGAAGCAGTCGGTGCAGTTGTTATGATAGGATAACAGTCGTGAAGCTTAGTTGGAGGCCTTTGGACAGCTTAATAACGTCCAACAGCAAGATACGTAGCTACAACGTTGTCTACCCCGGCCCCCGCACTCGGTCAGCGTGGGCACGTATGGCCTTAGTCCTCTCTTAAGAGGAGACCCGAACTCAGCAGTGAGGCATTATGGGTCGTTAATGAAAAATAATACAATTGGTGTGTCATTTAAGTATAGTGACGGATCAGAATACCTATCGTGAGTTATCACCCCATTCATCCCGGGGGTGTCGTAATGCCGACTAAAGGAGCAAACTGCATGGAACACTACAAAGAGAAGAAAAACTTGAAGCGAGTCCTATAAGAACTCGTCTGATTACTGAGGCCCAGATTCCTATTCTAATAAGAGACGTGTATTTATTACTAAATAATTCTTCAAAACTGTTTGTCACTAAAGTATTGCTGTCGCTCCGAAACATTTTGATCCGACCTAAGATTGCCTGCCACATAATGCTTTTGGCAATAGGTTGTCTTTTGTATGTTACATACACTCTTGAGAATCTGAAAGAGCCACGCTTCGACATAAATAGGCCGACTCACCAGGATGACTCCACGGCCTCACAGATAACCGATGCGAAACAGCACCTGCGCTGTGTTTCAATGAATGAGGTTACACATCCTCCCTTCCCCCTCCCCATTAACCATAATATGCGGCGATAATCGCTTACCATCAAGCGATACGTCTGTTCGTTCGCCACCTATTAAATTAAAAAATAAATAAAACTGTGATACGGCATCCTTAACAGCATATCACAATAGTCTAATATGTACTGCGTATGGCCTCCCGACCATGTTGCTCTATGGGTACTAAGCAATCAATATATGTGTATATGTGTGCGCATGTGCGGCTTGTGCATATGCATCTAAGTGTGCATGGATATGCATGTGCTTAACTTAAAATAACTGCTTACATTTTGTTACTCAATTGTGCTGCAATAATTTGTTTGTAATGTGTTATTTTTTTCAATAAAGGATAAACATCTCAAACCGATGTCTTTTTATTGATTAAAGCACATTGATAAAAATAGATAATGATCATTTTTAGTATTTTATAATTAAACTTATTAATTGAACAAGTAAATAAAGTACTACTTATCTTAACTCGAGACGATCTACTAATGATAGTGCAGAATAATAATTAGTAAATTGAGATCTCGCTGATAACAAAAAGACAATATCAAATAATGTATATCGTTTATTGCGAAGGTAAAACGTATATTATAAAATCGATTATTATAGATCTTTATCTGACCATCAAAAAAATACCTAATTTTTAACTGACTTCAAAACAAAGTCAAGTTCAAATACATCGTAATATATTATGTATATCAATGTACTAGAGCCACGCTGACGTCAGCATGGTTGTGCCGGCTCGATGGGTACTACCCTCTTACAGAAGACCAACCAATGACAGCATTCGTGCTGTCATGGTTGGTTGATGAGTGTGAGACTGGAAGCCCGTCAATGGACAATCGTCTCAATGGCTCGCCTTAGTGTGGGTCACCATACTGCATTGTTTCATTATCTGAATTCGCAATGAGTATGGTGCCCGCAACTCTTGGATTCTGCTTATAATTTACAGTAGGCCAAGTAGACTCACTTAGGCAGGCTCATAAAAACATATGCTCACTTGCCACCTTAATGATAAAAATCCAGTCGGCTACTTTCAACATGTTATCATATCATTTCTAATATTCAGATGTTATTTATCAGATCGATATTTAATAATTTAAGTAGTTTTATTGGTTTGAAATGTATATTTGATAATATTATAACATAGAAAATTACTATTTGCAAATTTGTTATTAATCGTTTTTATCTGTTTAAAAATAAAAGATGAACTTGATATTGAACGTCATCGATTACGTCATCGACGTAATGTACCAACGTAAAAATAACAGACTTGATTAGTCCACTGTTGTACATAGGGCTCTCTTTAGAAAAAAGCTTTGTCTTACCTACCTTACTTAACCGTGGGGGGGGGGGGGCAAGCGTCGGCACGAATGGATCGTCTCGACCGGAGTGATACCACGGCTACACAGAAAACCGGTGTGAAACAGCGCCTGCGCTGTGTTTCACCGACTGAGTGATACCGGAGGCCCAAACACCAACCCCTCCATCCTCCTCCACATCACCCAAAAGCCGGCGAGTAATTCTGACGCCTCTGGTGTTGCGGGTGTCCATGGGCGGCGGTAATCGCTTGCGGTACGCAAGCTTGGGTTGGTATAGTTTGTGTCGAGTGTTCCATCTCTTCGCAGTCCTGTTCTCCTGGTAGTTTGCAGATAGCAAACTCGGCTCTTACGACACCCACGGGGTGAATAGGGGCCTTACACTCTGTATTCTTAATCCCTCACCTCACGGATAATTAACTCTAAAATATAATTACCTAATTAGTAACCATTTATTTGCTCTCGCTCGTTTGCCTCTACATGATAAAGAATTATAGCAAAACCCAACTTGATAAATCATTGTTGACGTCACACGAAATAACGCTATCAATTTAATATGAATATAATTTATAATATACATACACGCTATAGACATACATGACAAAAGAGAGTTACTTTGCCTGATGGAAAGTATGAACAGAATCCAAGAATAGTGGTGACAATACTTATTGCGAATGCAGGCAATGTACAGTATGGTGACCGACGCTATGGCGGCCTATTAAGATGTATATTTATATCCCAAAAGGGTAAGCAGAGGCATTAAGAAATTCTAAATTTTCTTAATAATAATAGCGCAGTAGAAAGCGTAGTGGATTGAACGGCCGTCACGCCGCTTTCTACTGCGCTGTGTTGTTGGTTCAAACTCCACACACAATAAGACTTTGCGTAATTCACAAATTGAGTTCTGTGTTGTTCAGTCAATGAGTCTGGATGTCCTTTTTGTAAAGTCCTGAGACACACCATATGTTCCTAATGTGGGAGTTGAAAAAGAACTAAATACATTCTCGAAAAACATAACCTTCCTTCTTTCGCAGGCTCGTAAAAATGTTAGTGTTCGATATTTGTTCTGTATCTAGGTATAATTCTTTCATGATATGTTGATACATATATAGAAATATATAAGTATACTAGGTGTTGCCCGCGGCTCCGCCCGCGCATGTGTCAGTTATCGCGGCAAATAGTAGCCTAAGTGTTATTCTGGTATGTAAGCTATATGATGGGCTCTGAAAAACAGTACTGGGATGGGCCGTGTCCATCGCAGGGAATATATATAAATAAATATATAAATATTTCGGCAGATGTCCAACACACAACGCCATCTAGTCCCAAACTAAGCAGAGCTTGTATTATGGGTACTAGACGTGTGTGTGTGATGTGTGTAAATAAAAATAAACATATCTGGGTCAGTCTGTGTGGTGATAGACCTAGAAGTCATCACCCTTATTTATCCCATGGGTGTCGAAAGAGCCGACTAAAGACCTAACTCTACAGGTTATTATTAGTACCTCAAAGAGAAGGAAAACTTGATATAAACCAAAAACCAATCCTTCTGGCGAGAGTGGTATATACCTCATTAAGTAGTATAAGCCTCATTGGTCTAGCAGTTGAAGTATGCAACTGCCAATCAAGAGGTCTCGGGTTCTAATTCCGGGTCGGGCTGTTATTGAGTTTTTCTGATTATATAAATACTTAATAACTGCTCGGAGTTTGAAAGATATGGTCTGAATCCCCGTGCCTCGGAGAGCACGTAAAGCTGTCGGTCCTGCGCCTGATCTCTTCCCGATCGTGTCGGTTAACCTAATTATGAGAGAGAGGGAACAGGGAGTGCACTTGTGTTTGCGCACACATTTGTGCACCATAATATCTCCTGCGTAGTTAGCTGGTCTCCGTTGAGATTGGCTGCCGTGGCCGTAATTGGCTAGGAGAACATCATTTACGCCTATACCTCTTTCCTAACAAGAGGTCTAAGCCCATCATTTGACATTTATCACATAATTCATTGGACTGTTAAATACTGACGATGGTGATGACTAACAAAACTGTATTAAATACTTAATATTATTTATTTATTTATATTTATATATCTTTATGCAAATGCACATGCAAAATTACAAAGTAAAAACATAGTACACTACAACCCATAATGTCCCACTGCTGGGCTCGGGTCTCCTCTAAGGAGAGGGTTAAGGCCATATGTCCCCACGCTGGCCAAGTGCGGGTTGGAGACTGGCAAGAATACGTTGTGGCTACGTAAATCTTGCCGTTGGATGTTTTTAAGCCGCCCGAAGGCCTCCAACTAAGCTTCACGACTGTTATCGTATGATAACAACCGGGACCGACTGCTTAACGTGACCTCCGAATCACGGAGACGCTCATGGTAACATGCCACCAGCGGTCACCCATCCAGGTGCTGACCGCGCCATCGTTGCTTACCCTCGATGATTGTTTCTAATCACCGAGTGCAACAGGGCTATGAGCGCCACTAAAAAAACATAGAATGAGTCACAAATATGCAAATGATACAATAGGCGGTCTTATCGCTCACGGCGATCTCTTCCAGACAACCACAACACGGATCTTCGTTATCCAAAAAGTTCGCCAAAAACTTAATTTTAGCATTGAAACGTTTAAAATCACTTAATGAATCAATTAAGGATAAAAACAATTGACGAGTAATTAATAACTCAAGTCTTATGTGTTGATTTGACTGCCTCAGTGGCGCAGTGGTAGCGAATGCGACTGCTGTGCAAGAGGTCTCGGGTTCGATTCCTGAGTCGGGCCAAATGTTTGTATGATCTGCAAATATTTGTTTCGGAGTTTGTGTGTTTTCTATGTATAATATGTATGTATTTACAAAAAAAAGTATATAAGTATTAATATCAGTTATCTAGTACCCATAGCACAAGCTCTGCTTAGTTTGGGACTAGATGGCGTCGTGTGTTAAAATGTCTGAACATATTTATTTTTTATTTATTTATTTATTTCTAACTGATATTTCTAACTATTGATAAAATTTGGCATCTCGTCGTAGTATATAAGATACATAATCTCGCGTATTATACATACATAATATATATAGTTATTATTATTATTATAATAACCTTGTATCTACATCACCAGTACTTCATATAATATTGTTTTTAATATATGTTTATTATTATTAATACTGTATTTTTCATCTTACATATTACTCTTTAAGGCGCCAGTCGTACTACCGACCTACCTAGCTTTAAGTTATATACTTAGTTACCTGGTGTACAATAAAGCTATTTATTATTATTATTATATTTTAGACAGTTAACGATTACGATTATAAATATATAGAAATTTAAATTCATTTATTCAATTAAGACACCAAGTGACATTTATGAACGTTCATTTGGAGCTACAGTTAAAAATCATAGATCGACACAAACAGACGCCAGATGTACTGTATTGTCAAGGTGAATTAGGTGAAAACACCTAAATCCACTGCCTGCTAGAATATCTGTTTGCTATTTTTCTTAGTAACTACAAGCGGTATTAGATAAATTAAAAAAAAAAACACTTATATCTCTTACGATCTTGTAAATATACCATTAAGTTGCTTGTAGGACATTCCTTTTATTTAGTATCCAGCTTTTTACCCGCGGCTTCGCCCGCAGTGGAGCCATTAAATAAGTATGAGAGATAAAGGGTAAGGGTATAATAGAAATGAATCAATATGATAACTAAATTTTATTGCTTGGCTGAGATCAACAATTTTTAAAAATTACTACATACAATGAAGTTTCAGCGCCTTAAAATATGCTTTTTAAGTAGCTAAATTTGACGAATTTTTGACAAACAATTTTATCATCATCATCATCATCATCATCATCATCATCAGCCTATCGCAGTCCACTGCTGGACATAGGCCTCTCCAATTTCACGCCACTTAGTTCGATCTATGGCTTCTCGCATCCATTTTATTATCGTTAGTAAAAAAAATTTTTTTTTTTTTAATAAATGGTATACTTTTTTACTTGTAATACCTTCAAGAGTACAAAGTTTCATGATGATCGGTTAAGTAGTTTTTGCGTGAAAGCGTAACAAACAAAATTACATTCACATTTATAATAGTATTAGGATAAGGACTTAGTAAATAATTTATTAAAATCTCAACAGTTTACCATTTAAAAGAAGTATCTGGATGACTGGTATATAATTTTTTCGTAAATTTTCTAAAAATGAATTATGATTAGATTGATTTATCGTCCCCGAAACCCCAGCAAACTAAATTTCATAAAAATCGTTGGCGCCGTTTCCGAGATTCATTTTACAGTTAAACAAGGAGTACTGGTTTAAAGGTTTTATTTAGCTTTCCAATGTACGCCAAAGTGCCTGGTTGATTTTGTAAACGCTAGAACTTTTCGGGGATAAAAGCGCGATTAAATAAATAATATTTCGATATGTATGATAATTAAAAAATAACCATAGACACAAAAAGGAAGTATACAGTTTGGTAATTAACGCGTACAGCAGGCATACACAATTATTTTAAGGAAACAATTATGGCTGACCTCATATCATAGACAGAATGAAGATGCGGAATTGATCGGGAAATTATAATTACTATTAATAATAGTTTTGTAGTTTACTTATATAAACAAATCGAGTAAACAAATATTGTTTTGTTTCAATGTATAACGCGCTGTGTCAAGTTTATTTTATTATTTTCATTTATTTATTTACATTATATATACTAGTCAATTTTTGAAGTGGTACATTAAATTATTATTTAAATTATCAATAGATTTGACATTTGTGACTTAAACTTAAATATTTTCGTGAATCTAGATTAAAACTTACTAAAGTTTAAGTTACTTTGTGACTATTGCCGTTTCATTATGAATTTTAATACTGACAACAACAAAAATGTGTTTATTCGTACACTTAAATATATTTGTTTGGATAAATAATAAATATCAGTGAATTTTTGTGTCAAATGTGTATTTTTAAGTGAAGATTAAGTAGTTTTATATTAAATTCGTAACGCATTGTGGATATTACTTAAAAAAATTACTTTTTAAGTATATATGAGTAAAGGTACAGGACAGATAAATGAAGGATCATTAAAAGGTAAGTGAAAATCGCCGTCCATGGTTTTCAGATTCACAAGCCGGATAATACGTTTCCATACTAAGGTTATAATTCGAGAGGAACTCTGTCTGTCTTATATACTTTCACGGCTAAATCGCTGCACCCATTTTAATGAAATTTAGCATGGCAGTACTTTGATTTTGGAGAGTATTTACCATGTTCTTTTAGGAATATGTAATAGGTTCGCGTCACCGACATGCCAATGTTTGATGTTGATAACTTTAATTTAAACATTATGAAATTTATAATTTTACACATTAATTTTACAAATATAATTCTATATTATATGTTTTCGTTTATCGGCAGTCCTTATGAGTGCCATTTTTTTTTAACTGGCTGTTCCCCGTCTTGCGACAATATCCGTAGGAAGACCGCAGGGTGAAATTATACTAAAAAAGTAGGTTTAGCTACTCCTTATATCATTAGCTATCTATTGGTGAAAGCCCCGTCAAAATCGATCCAGCCGTCCCAGAGATAAGCTGGACCAAACAGACAAAAATTTAAAAATAGATATTTTTTTATGTAAGTGTCGGATATACTTTCAATTGAATTTAGAGCAAAGCTAAATTTGGAATTACAAACAGACATTATAGTTATTTGTATACATAGATAAATTTCAACCCAACATTTTAAGATGCGTAAATGTGTAATTCCAATTAGAACATTTAACAAAGATAACGCTTTTTAGATAACAAACAGATTATAATAATTGACATTTCAGTACATTTTAATTACATATTTTTGTACCTGAAAATTAATCCTTAACATGACATTTACATTGGTTTTTTTATAGATAGTAAATTTAACTAGAAATTTTTGGTAAAAATTATTCATACATAACTCAAATATGATAAAATCTCAATGTTTTTCTTTAATTAAACTAGCGATTTTTAATCTGCATAGACTCAAGAGATAAGTAGGGCTGACAAACGCTTGTCATAATACCAGGGGATTCCTTGTCAGGGTCATCAGACAGCCAGCAGATTTATTGAATCTCACCGCTAAATAATGTTGTCAAATTTAAATAATATAAGTTTAAAAAAACCCGATTACGTAAAATCTTTTGACAAAATGTTATATAGCCTATGGCGTGGGCTATTATTACGAATATATTGATAATTCATTCATTAATATAGGTCCAGTATTTTAGGTTCTACGGTACCAACAACTGTACGAAACATAGAAAGATTGCCAAATCTAAAACCTTTTAGCTTTACCGTCGTCGAATAAAAATACAGGATTACCATCGTATAATAATCATCATCATCATCTTCCTAGCCTTTATTATTCCCAAGATTTTGGGTCGGCTACTAGTTCAACTGGTTTTACCTGAATATCAGTTTTTAGACGGAGCGACTGGCATCGGACCTCCGCAACCCCGAAGGTGAATTGAATTCGAAGGTTGAACAAATTTTCAGTATATTTGAGGGCACTGACTTCCCAATAACTATTGCCATAAGTGTTCATAACAACCGGGACCAACGGCTTAAACAAACAAACAAACAAACAACAACCCATAATGTCCCACTGCTGGGCTCGGGTCTCCTCTCAGGAGAGGGTTAACACCATACGTCCCCACGCTGGCCAAGTGCGGGTTGGGGACTGGCAAGAATACGTTGTGGCTACGTGGCTACCAACGGCTTAACGTGCTCTCAAGGCACGAGCGTGAAACACCACCAAATTTATATACTCCAGACTGTAATGAAGGGTTTCTTGTAAGAAAAATCCAACAACCTTTATGAACAAAGCGAACCCGAAATTTCTTGGTTGCCAGTCGTATTTGAGATCTGCAGTCGCTACGCTAACCACTAGTGGTTCACTCATGGGCCTCCAGTACCCTCACTCACTCGACAAAGCGCTGTTTTACACCAGTTTTCTGTGAGACCGTGGTATCACTGAGGTCGAGTCGGCTCGTTCATGCCGAAACGTGACTCTACACTAATGACATCGTCTATTAGAGTCTGAAATAATTCCTTCCTATTGTCCTATTCGAGTGGATTTTCAAACGAAATAATCAAAGAATTATTAAAAAAGTAAAACCCGCCTGCTTCAATATCATATATAGAAACTATAAGTTATATATATATATATATATATACGTGATCACCGTTAAGAATACTTTATTTTGATACCACACTCGATGTATTTTGAAAACATTTCTTTTGAGATTACTCTTTGGCTCCAAAAATCCTACATTTTATTCTTTTTTTTTAATTTTGATGTATTCAGTGTCTCTTTCACGACTAAGACGAATCTATTGACACCACTCACGTATAAATAAGACAACCCGTTTAGGCTCTAGGGTGTGCCAAAGAAATATACATACATAACAGAAATATACATATATATACATACTCAAAAAACACAACCCTGCTTTTTCACAGGAGATTTTGCATTAGTAGCTCCAATATTCGCAATCGAACGGTCGTGACTAGAGAGAGCTATTAGGTACTGTGGAAACCATATTTACTTGTGTGGTCTGAAAAGTTTTGAACCTAGCGATATTGCAAGTCATTTCCTTCTTATTTGCCTACATAATCTCCTTGTACTCCACACACTTCTCCCAGAGATGTACAATGCAAATGCAAAGATGCACAACTGAATTCATATTCTTCTTCTTTTGATGATATGGCAATCAGCCGGATCAGCTATTTCTGCCAATGTCAAGTATTTCAAATCTTCAATTCTAAGTCGTCGAGTCTTCAAGTCTTCGTCATGATGGAATTAATGATAAAAAATATAAAAAATGTATATGAGATGATATGGGGACCGTCTTTCGAAAAAACCAACGATCTTCCAAATTCAAATTCATTTACTCAATTAAGACACTAAGTGACATTTATAATTGTCAAATTGAAGCTACAGATTAAAATAATAGATCGACACAAACAGACGCCACAGATGTACTGTTTTGTCAAAGTGCAAACAGCAAAATCCACTGCCAGCCTGTGTCGATCCATAACTGCCAGTTACCAACCAGTTTCTACATTCCCTAGTTAACCGACTACAAAAAAGAGTAGGTTTTCAATTCGACTGTATTTTTTTGTTTGTTACCTAATAACTTTAACTGGATTAACCGATTTTGAGAATTCTTTTATACTTGAAAGCGGTTGCTTCCCGTGTGGTTCCATTTCAATTTGGTTCAGTTCTTGAAGTCGGTTTCTTTTTATGCTGCTATCTTCAGGATGAAGTTGGAAACTTATCAGATCATATAGTATGTGTTACTAGTTGATTTATTGCTAGTTACTGCCAAGGTCGAACGCCCTATGTTATATATTTGAGCCAGCCAAAGTTACTCTGCCCTGCTTGATAGAAAGAATAAGCAGAATCCAAGAGTGAAGGTCACCATTCCCATTGCTAATGCAGACAATACAACAATACAGCATGGTGATACACACTATGTCGGCTTATTGAGATGTTTCTGTATCATTGGGCCTTCGGTCTGGCACCCACCAAGGAAACACGACAGCACAAATGCTGTCATTGTAGGCTGGTCTTCTGTGAGAGGGTAATACCGCCCCGGTATGTCATGCTCATCAATCATCAACAACCCATAATGTCCATACGTGTACATATATATGTGTGTGGGTTAAGGCCATACGACCCCACGCTGGCCAAGTGCGAGTTGGGAACTATCATGCTCGCTTATCTAAAATAAGCGTACCTCTACTACGTTGCTCCTTTTAGTCGAATATCTCGGTATTTCATGATGTATGAGCTATATTACTGTAAAGTTTAATCTCAATATGTTTAGTAGTTTCTGCGTCAAAATAGTTATGAATCTATATATCCAAACAACTTTCTTATTAATTGAAACTAGTCTAAAAAACAAGCATAAGTTACTCCTTATATCATCAGCTATCTGCCAGTAAAAGTCTGCCCGTCTGAACGGTCAAGCCATTCCAGAGATTAGCCGGAACAAAGAGACAGCCAAAAATTAAGAAAAAATATACTGGAAGTACGTACGTACGTTACGTACTAGATAAGAAAATAGATTTTTCGTATGTTTACTGAGGAAAACAATCTTCATATATCAACTTCAAAAAGAAATAGGGTCTGAAGAAGATAGATATTGAGTTAAAGAGATAGTTAAGTTTACAATAAGCTCGTTTCTTCTTTTGCAGATTTTAAGAGGAATCCAGTGGACTTAAAATCTCAAAGAAGAATAGTTAAAACTATCAAAGAGCGTCTTCTGGATAAATTTGAAGTCAAAATAGTAAGTTGCTTTTGTTTTTTTAAATTATCTCACAGATGGTTTACATTTAAAATGCCTTATGTAGTTTCTTGAAAAAAAAATGTATTTAAACATTTTTTTTGTACTAATAAAATAAATTGACTGCCTCGTTGGCGCAGTGGTGGCGTATGCGACTGCTGTACTTGAGGTCTCGGTTTCGATTCCCGGATTGGATCAAATGTTTGTATGATCTACAAATATTTGTTACGGAGTTTGGGTGTGTTCTTTGTATAATATGTATGCAACAAAAAGTATATATGTATTTATATCAGCTTTCTAGTACCCATAACACAAGCTCTGCTAAGCTTGAGACTAGATGGCGTTTTGTGTTAGATGTCCGATTTTTTTCCTACTTATTTATTCACCCCATGGGTGTCGTAAGAGCCAACTGAGGCAGCAAACGACCAGGGCAACAGTACTGCGAAGAGAAGGAACACTTGAAGGGAGCTCTATACCAACCCGCCTGGCCAGAGTGGTATAGCAGGCCAAACATCTATCTGAGGAGAGGCTTGTGGACAGTGGGCTGTTAAAGATTATCTGCGGGTCACGTCATCACCCCGAGGGTGCACTAAATGCCGACTGACGGAGCAAACTACCAGGACAACAGCACTGCGAAGAGAAGAACACGTTGAAATAAACCCTTTTTTTGCGTGGTGGAATGCGTTTACGCACTTCGCTCCAATCCCCCCCCCCCGCGGGGACAGGGGGTTCGCTTCGTGTGGGACTCCTGACTGACTCGTCAGACTACCCACTCAGAGAGATCCGGGAACCGCTTTCTTACGCCATCCGGAAATTGAAATGAACCCTTTTTTTTTGACGTGGTGGAATGCCTTTACGCACTTCGCTCCCCCCCTGCGGGTACAGGGGGTTCGCTTTGTGTGGGACTCCTGACTGACTCGCCAGACTACCCACTAAACCACCACGGTGTGCCACTCTGCGCCTGAGACGGGAGAGATCCGGGAACCGCTTTCTTACGCCATCCGGGAATTGAAATAAACCCTGTACCAACCCTTCTAGACAACGTCACATAGCAGACCAAAGTCTCCTTTCCAATTAAAGACCTATATGCATCAGTGGAACGCTAATTTTTTTTGATAATCACCTAATTATTTATACTAAACGGGAACTGATCCTCCGACTTCCGGCTTAACCGCTAGACCATCAGGGTCGTCAGATAATGGACAAACAGTGTTTTTTTTTTCTTGTCACTACGTAACAATTTTAATCGGAAGTATATAATACTGAAAATATTACAATACTGTGACGTGATAGAGATCAATTATTTTGATAGTGCCCAATAGATATATTCTTCGATATTAACAGGCGGTGTTCAGTATCAAATAGTGATTGACAAACACACAGGGTATTAAGATCACCACAGATATCGTTTTTGGATACGCTGAAAGTTATTTTTTAAGCTGTGGAAAAAAGTGTGTGGAGTCCATGCTTTTGTTTATGGCTTATACCGTGAAAATATCAATATTTTGGTAAGTTTACTTGTAAAACGAAAAAAAAAATGTTTCTTTCTTGTAATAAGTTCATCGCCATTATCATCATCAGCCTATCGGAGTCCAGAGCTGAAAAAAGGCTTCTCCAATTGCACAAAATCTAATGTAAATTTCTCGGGTCCTGGTATTTGTTAATTAACTTCAGGGAAACGGCTGGATCGATTTGTATACAATTTTGTGTGCATATCGGGTTGGAGAATCGGCCAACATCTATTTTTTATGCCCCTTAATGATAAGGGTGTCCGCAATTTTTTTAATTCACAATTTTTTATACATATTTCAATACTACGTTTGCTGGGTCAGCTAGTAAAATATACAAATATTGTTAATAAATGAAGGTTAAAGGTATTTAAATATATAAAATATAATAATTTAAATAAAAAATACACTTGAAAATACAATGACAGTAAAAAAATATTATTCATGAATCCAACTAGTATAAGACTGTTTATTTTAGTAACAAAAAAAAACTTCATGATCGTTCATTTCGTTCAGATTTGAAAACGTTAAAAATAAGTTATCTTTAATAATTTCATATTTATATTTTTTATATTTGAAACCAATTTTCTCATTTTAAATATGATTTATTTTAAATATTTATCATTGGGGGCATTGGTATTAAGTTTATTAAATATAAATATATTTAAATTTAATCAAACTAAAACATTAAAAGATGCTTAATATAATAATTGTAAAACATTATTGAATGGCTTTTCATTTTAATATTTTTTATTGGAGGCATAGGTGTTAATTTTATTAACTATTTATCATTCTTATAATACAAAAATGTTTTTTTATATATTTCGTTACTCAAAAACATAATTTCATATTTACATACATCAATGCTTTATTTTCTTTACAATTAAATCGGTCTCTATAGCCTAATCTTTACTTCTTTTTTATATTTATATGTTATTTAAAATAAATCAAAAGATAATTATTTATAAATGATGAAAGTAATAAAACCGAAATAAAATAAAAAATAAATAAATAAATATTATCGGACTTTTTAAACACACAACGCCATCTAGTCCCAAACTAAACAGAGCTTGTATTGTGGGTACTAGACAACTGATATTAATACATACATAGTGTTTTTTTGTAAATACATACATATTATATCTAGAAAACACCCAAACTCCGAAACAAATATTTGCAGATCATACAAACATTTGGTCTGACTCAGGAATCGAACCCGAGACCTCTAGAAATATAAATTATAGTGTTGGATTTTCAAAATGTATATAAATTTTTTCATTCTTTATAATAAATGAAATATACCTATACCTTCTCAATTTGTGTTTAAAAAAAATACATTAATTTAAAAGAAATAGAGTTTTCATTTCAAAACAAAAGTAAAAAAATCGACCTAAGTCAACTCCAAGTTTATTCTAATAAAAATATACTAGAATGAAATTATTTTATTACCTACCACCCTTAATACCCATAACATATGAATAAATATAACTGAAGTGTCTGTTTGTAATTTCAAATTATTAACATAAATATATATAAACAAGTAATTTAAAAAAATGTCTGCCCGCCTTTCTGTTGTTTTACTAACTGAGCAGAAAGGTCTGTATCCACAAGAACCTACTGTTCCAGCGGTCAGAGGTTTCGGGTTAAATTGCCGACGAGTATTTTTTAGTAGATATGCTTAAGCCGTGTGCCTCGGAAAGCACATAAAACCATCAATCCTGCAGGATCTTTCCCTGGTCGTGTTGGATAACGTTCCCATCGGATTAGGGAACAGAGAGTGCACCTGTGTTTGCTGAAACAATTGTACACTATAATATCCCTTGCGGCGTGTCTCCGTTGAGACCGGCCGTTGGTTTAAAAATCGGCAAGGAGTACGTTATCAAAGGTATGGTGACGATGATCTATATTGTTACGTACCTGCTTAAAATTATATAAGTATGTATATCAGTAGTCTGATAACCACAGTATAGGCTTTGTCTAGTTTGGGCTTAGACGAGTCTGGGAGTTTGTCAAGTAAATATTTCATTATTATATTTAATAACTAGGTAAGTCTTGTACCACGACTACCACGGAAAAAGAAGGAGGGCGAAGGTAATCTAAAAACAAATTGGCAGTCATAGGACTTCCGATAGAAGTGAAAACTTATAACTTAGAATGTCATTTGTAAAATGAATGTGTAAAATTTGAAATTTCATAATTTTTAAATAATCAATTATCAACATCAAACGTCGGTGACGCAGAACCGCAAGATTTTCCATATCAATAAGTGTTGAACGTGACCAAAGAAGTTTTGTGACGTCAGCATATCGGTGACGCTAACTCATAACATTTTCTCCTATCAAAAAATGATCAACGCGGCTAAAAAAATTTTCACTTCGAAACTCAAAATCGGTTTTCCCGTTCCAGAGGTTACACGGAACCAACAGTCAGGCAGAAAAAGACAGATAGACAAAACAATTAAAAATTACTTTATTGTAGTAAGTCGTGAATATATTTTCATCTGCATTTATTGAAAAGCTGTTACTGTTAAATTACAAACATACACTGTGATTTCATTCATTTGTTTAGGTTGTATTGTTTTTCAAGATAACTTTATTTTATTATTGAACAAATGACACGTTTAGTAACTCCTATGAGGGTGATCGACGGCCTAGCATGTTCTAAAAGGCGCCGAGTGATCTATATGTGTTGATAATAGTCAACCAGCTATATACTGGACTGGATAGGTCTTCGTAACTTTGTAATGTATAAAAATACTTTAATTTAAATCATATTTAAGGTTAATCTAACCTACTAAACCAAAATCCGTCAAGTTGTTTAGAATTAGCTATACTATAGACTTCTGTGTTGGAACGAACGTCATTTCCCTCCATCACGAAGAGAAATATCATTCCTGGTGGTCCGCGGCCCTACGTAGACATTGGGAAGTTGTATATACGATAATCGAGAATTGCTATTTCGCCATGCAGGATTAGTTACTACGTAGTTCCATGTGCCTTCAGTAGATGGCGCTATAATATATTTTTGCAACGCATTCGCATTACAACAAAACTTTTTCTGTCTCCAGATATGTATAGAGCCATTACGTTCCTGACACTGATAGTCGCTACATCAGCCCAAAGTCAGCCCCTCGAGTGTCCAAACTACCAGACCAACCTCCTAATTCCTCATGAGACTGACTGCGCCAAGTTCTATCAGTGTAATCATGGACAAAAAGTTCTACAGCCTTGCGCGCCAGGGACACTATTTGACTCCGTTTCCAGGGTAAGTATCCCTTTTAACACATGGGGAATGTTTTTCGCACGATAACTTCCGCTGAGGAGATGCAGGGCGTGTGGGACTCTCAAGAAATCGAGCTACTTCTCTCACTACTCCAAGAATTAAAAGGCGACACAGCGCCACGCTTCAGATAATACCCTGTGTCTACACCAGGATATCATAATCCGGGTATGATTAAGTGATGCAGAGAAACGAATCAATCCGCATTGTCGACAGTCCTGACTCCACCAAGTCACTTGACCCTCTGCAGTTGCGTAAGATATCGCCTTCATGGCAGTCCTCAATTGGCTTTATCATGGAGAGTGTTCTCAAGAGCTCTTTCGACTGGTCTCCCCCTCTGCTTTCCTTTACAAGACAACACGTGACGGCTTTGGAAGTCACCGCTTTAGAGTGGTAGACATGCGTTCTCGTACTCATCGCTTTGGTTCTTCCTTCCTGTGAGGTTAAAACCTGAAAGTCACTACCAGCGCACTTGTTTTCTTCCCACTGTGATCCCGGATCCTTTAAATAGGGCGTGAAAGAGATGCTTTTTACCAGGTCGCTTAATGTGGGTCACCAAGTTGCATTGTCCTTATTCACATTGAAGTTGGTGACCAATACTTTTGGATTCTGCTCATGCCTTACATCAGGCAGGGCAGGGTCATTTTGTTAGCTGAAACAAAAAAAATAATAAACCACGTACAATGGCCCAATCAAGAGGCTATGGATGCGGAAACAGCCCGGGAAAACAAAACATGAGCAAAAGTGGTCTCTTTGGTTAGTGTTGTGGGTTCGATCTCCACAAAGAACAACACTTTATATGCTTTTGCTATATTTCTGGGCTTTTTTTGTATCCGTTTCATGTACATTATGTTTGTAAAGATCACCGTGACACAGGATAAATCCTTTTCTACTCTTTAAAAGAATAAAACAAACCGACAGACAGATAATAGGGAATAGAATAGCGTCGTGATCGCATTAAGAGGGGAAGTGTTTCTCCCCATAAAAAGGCCTGATTAGGCGTAGTGTCATGATTCAGACAGGATCTGAAGTCACATGGTCTGAGTCTTACCAGGGTAGGCTGCCAGGAGCCTACTGTAGTAATGGTTTCTTTATTGTGATTGTTTTAATAGTATTCGCTACACAGTTTTTTGTATTTGTATTACAGAGATGTACATGGCCTTGGGCAGCCATATGTCACGTAGGAAGTCCTCCAACAACAACAACAACAGAAGCACCGTTTCTTCCCAACGGCTGTCCGTCGGACTTCAACGTCCATCTCCTACTCCCGCACGGGACAGACTGCAGTAGATACTACCAATGCAGCAATGGAGAGAAAATAGCAAGGAGTTGCGGGCCGGGGGATCTATTTGATATTAATTTAGGGGTAAGCATGATTTTTGAATTGCATTCAAAGGGAACTGTAGTATCAGAGGCTATGAATTGGCATAAGTTGACGTAAGAAGACTAAATTTCACACCTAACTAACGTGGGTGGTCTGAAAAGGTTCCGGCCTGACGATAGTACAGGACATGTTTTCTCATTTTCCTACATAGTGTCCTTGAACTATACACACTTATCCCAGCAACGCATAATGTTAAAGTCCCAATTTTATTTATTTGTATAGAGGTATAGATAAGTTTAGATAGAGATATCACGACCTTACAGAAAACTGGTGGGAAAATCCGAATTTTAAATGAGATTAAGATTTTCAAAAACGTAATGTATACACACTACATATAAGTATATATCTACATTCCAATGGGATGGGCAGAGACGTCTTGACAGGAAAAATATATCCAGATCTGCTACTCCTCCTATCACAGTCGTATACCTTTACCAAATATACCTACGAATAGGGATATTAAATAGTAAGAAAGTGTGAAGGGATGTATGATGTTTAAGCTAGATTCGAGCTTGTCAATCTCAATTTGAAGCCACTTTAAAGAAGTCGCAAGGTCGATTGGTTTGATAGGCCACAACCCTTACTTTCTCATTTACTTACTGAATATAACTTATTCAAGGCCTTTCTCGTTTTCTGTTGTCTTCTTTCTTTCCTTGTAGTATTGTTTTAAACTGATACTTGTGTCTCATCAAGTGGCCAACCATTCTGCCTCTTCTTTTTTTATTGAATTTAGGGCAAACGAGCAGACGTATCGCCTGATGGTATGCGATTACCGCCGCCCATGGACACCCGTAACACAAGAGGCGTCACAAGTGCGTTGCCGGCCTTGGGGGATGGGGAGGGGGATGTGGGGAAGGGTTGGATTTTGGGCCTCAGGTATCCTCACTCACTCGGTGAACAAAGCGCAGGTGCTCTTTCACACCGGTTTTATGTGAGGCCGTAGTATCACTCCGGTCGAGCCGGCCCATGCATGCCTAAGCGTAGCTCTCCCACGGTATAAATCTTCTGCTATCAATGGCATCCAACAGTTCTATTTTTACATTAACACTTCTATATTCCCATAAACCTGGCATTAAACCTTACATGAATGTACAAGTGTGTGACCAAAAACGCAAGAGGAACAGAAGGAAACTGCTTGTTCAATAATTAATGACCTTTATTTTAAATTTCCCGGTATTAATCCTATCCAGATTTAATTAATCATTTAATTCGTATTCATTAGATTAGAATAATCACTTGACTTACTGTTAACTAACTAGCTAATATCTGTATCCGTTACACTAAGATATACGTGAACAAAGTTCCATTGTAATATAAGTACCTGGATGACCGAGTATTACACGGTATTTAGTAAATAGTTGTAATCATCATCATCAACAACCCATAACGTCCAACTGCTGGGCTCGGGTCTCCTCTCAGGAGAGGGTTAAGGCCATACGTCCCCACGCTTGCCAACTGCGGGTTGGGGACTGGCAGGAATACGTTGTAGCTACGTATCTTGCTGTTGGATGTTTTTAAGCCGTCCGAAGGCCTCCAACTAAGCTTCACAACTGTTATCCTATGATAATAACCGGGACCGACTGCTTAACGTGACCTACGAATCAGGGAGATGCTAATGGTAACATGCCACCAGCGGTCTCCCGCCCATACAGGTACTGACCGCGTTTGTTGCTTACCTTCGGTGACCCAAGAGTTTTAACTGGTCTAAAAATGAATTCTAGCTAAATCGATTTATGGCCCCCGTAACCTACTGCATACTAAATTTTATGAAAGCGTTGGAGCTGATTCCGAGATTCTGACCACAGATATAAAAAAAATATTATATATTATAAAATATTAGATAGACGAATTAGTGGGTAATAAACTTTATTGCTAGATATACATAAAAATATGTAATGAACACGATAATTTATTTTTTGTTAAAGTAAATTCCCGCTAAAACAAACCCTGTGTTGCAGGGGACTTTACAAACGTACATCAAACTCACATAAATAATTCCCAGACTCAGAACAACAGTTTATGAATCACTCAAAATGTTAACCAATGTGGGGATTAAGCCCTTGATTTGATTAGTGTCATTATCATCGTCTCATCAGCAACAGTCTTTAACGGTCAATAGGCATAGGCTTTTCTTTCTTTAGCAAGGAGGCTTGGGCTAACTATACCGTGATGGCACCATTGTCCAAGTGTTGTGGGTTCGAATAATAAATGATACAACATTTTGTTTGGGTTGTCGTTCTCAGACTAGGGGTTTTTAGTGTCCGTTTCATGTATATTTGTAAAGGCCCCCGCCCGTGACACAGTGTAGGCATATATTCTTAATGCGGGAGATGTCTTTTGTAAAAGGGAACGTCGTCCCCCGCAATACAGTATTTATTTCTATTGCAAGAGTTGCCCTAAAATAATGACGATGATGAGACGGGTTGGTCTGGTAGAATGTCTCTATAATACGAATCAATTTCGAAATATTTAAAATAATGTTTAATGTTCTCTTAACCGATCACGGCCACGGCGGCCAGTCTTAACGGAGACCAGCCAACTATGCAGGAGATATTATAGTGCACAAGTGTGTGCGCAAACACAGATACAATCTCGGTTCCCTCTCTCTCGTAATCAGATGGGTCGGTTAACCGACACGATCGAGGAGAAATCAGGCGCAGGACCGACAGCTTTACGTGCTCTCAGCAAGGGTTCAGATCCCAACTTCCTAACTCCGAGCTTGTTATTACATATTTCTATAATTAGAAAAACTCAATGACACTTTTTGGCCCGACCCAGGATTCGAACCTGAGACCTCTTGATCGACAGTTGCATGCATCAACCGTTAGACCAACGAGGTAGTTAAAATAATGTTTATCATATATCATACTATGATTACCAAACTACAGGTGTCTTGTTTGAGATAAGATGTCCATGTATTTTTTTTTATATTAACTACCGTTTATTTTGCTTACAGCTCTGCAATTCGGAACAATACGCAGTATGCGCAGACGGCGCAACAACATCAACAGCTGCTCCAACAACAACAACAATAACATCTCCAACAACTCCCGGACAGCAGTTCCTTCCAAATGGATGTCCTACAGACCATAATATACATCTGTTGTTACCTAACGAGTACGACTGTGCTAAATATTACTCATGCAGTAATGGTTATAAGATAGAAATGTCTTGTGCGCCTGGGACGCTGTTTGATTTTGAACGTCAGGTGAGTTTTTCATTTAATCTTATAATAAGAAAAAACAACTTTAATGTCCACCTGACGCTATTACGAATCTATAGACACCTCATTTATTAAAATCGTTTTAGTAATTTCGACTTTCGATACGGCTGAGGGGCATGCTGACTTGTGAGGCTTGTGATTATACCCTGGTCCTACACTACGCCAGCTGGCTGATGTATGTAGGTACTTGGGATAGGTATGTAGGCAGGCACAGCTGATCAGCCTTCGTACCGTAGCCTTAATACCAGGTAGAGAATGTAGATACAGAGCAGCGAGCCCTATCTTGTGAATAGAACGATAGGGACGAAGACGTAAATATCAGTGCGCTTTGAGATTCAGTTCATTTGTTCTTAATACGCGTCGCGAAAGGACGTACAAATGCTTATAGGTCACGTCGTATCGGTGCGATGGAGCGTCACCACAAGACGCTACAATGGAACATACAAACATACATAGACGGCCAAGTAAAAAGAGATATAAACAGTAGCCGAACTTGGAAGATAGTCTCATTATCTCTGATATAAAGAGGACCATAGCAGAACAATGATTTGAACGCTTGGCTTTTTAGGATTCCATACCCAAAGGGTAAAAACGGAACCATATTACTAAGACTCCGTTGTCCGTCTATCTGTATACCGGGCTATATTTCATGCTGCATCCAGGCCGCAACATGTAAAAAGTTGGGGCTTCCTCCCGGATAGAGTCTTTATAGGCGTGACGTCAATCCTGAGGGGGACCTGAAATAACATGGTCCAGGTCCTCCTCAGAGCAGGGTGCCTGAGACTGGCCGACGGGATGGTTTTTAGTAGAATCACCACATACCTGGCTCCTCAGTCCCTGAGGTGCCGGAGATCCGAAGTAGAACTAAGTACGAAAGCTAGATTTTTATATAGAGAGTAAACAAGCTAAATAAACTTAAAAATGATATATTTTACAATACAAATTATAAAAGCTAAAACCATACTAATATTTTAAATTCTAAAGTAAGTCTGTCCGTTCACATTTGAACCCCTGCACCGATATCAATGAAATTTGACATGGAAACACTTTGATTCTTGAGGAAGGCATAAACATGTATAATATTGTAAATTTCATAAAAATAAAACTTAAGTGAAGTTAAAATTTAACTAAAATATAACTTTACTAACAAATACCTAATATAAAGTTAAACAGCCATGTACTATTTCTATTCCAGATTTGTAATTTTCCAATATTTGTCACCTGTAACATCACAACAACAACCCAAACTCCCACTACAACAACTCAAACACCATCAACACCTGGACCTGGTACACTCCCAAATGGCTGCCCAGCTAATATACACATACATCATTTATTACCACACGATCAAGATTGTGGTAAGTTTTACCAATGTGTTCATGGACAGAAGGTGGAAAGAAGTTGTGCTGCCGGGACCTGGTTTGACTACAATTTGCAGGTAATTATTGAAAAATATCTCCCTGTGGTGATGGATTAAGAATACGGAGTGATACCACGCCTTTTCATCCCGTGGGTTTCATAAGAGCCGACTGAGGTAGCAAACTACCAGGACAACAGCACTGCAAGGAGACGAAAAACTTAAAACAAACACTATACCAACTCATCCAGCCAGCCAGCGTGGTATTATAGGCCAAATTCTCCTTGTATGTGTAGCAGAAGACTATCAAAGACCGTCTATGATAGAATTGGTTAATTTATATGAATACTTATTTCTTTTCTTTACTAATAATAATAAAACACCATCTTCTTTTGCAGATTTGCAACCACATCCATTTAGTAAACTGCGTTATAGGCTCACCAACAACGATACCTCCAACAACAGTAACTCCGTCAACAATAACAACCACTCCATCAACAACACCTGGAACGGATTTCCTTCCCAATGGCTGTCCAGCTAATGTACATATTCACTATCTGTTACCCCATGGGTCGGATTGTGCTAAGTTTTATCAATGTGATCACGGGCAGAAGGTGGAAAGAAGCTGTGCAGCCGGGACCTGGTTTGACTATAATTTACAGGTAAGTTAACAGTAAAAGTCTTTGTATAACAAATATTTGATTGCACGAATTTCGGAGTGGTTTAAGTGGTCGCCACGTCGACTTCTATTACACTAAATTGCTTTGGGACAAATTGTTGTTTCAAATTTGTGTGTTCCGTGTATTCGTTTCATGTATAATTATAAAGCCCTACGTGATACAGTTCAGAATATATTCCTAATGCGGGAGTTGTTCTTTACGAAAAATAAAACAACAGGTTCTTTAATTCTCGATAAGCAAGAAACTTAGTTAACCCGACGTACTTCAACGAAAATCTAAAATCTAATAAAATGTAGTAATTAATTTATATATCGGCGAATTGCTAGCTACTTATCTACCCTTTTGTTTTCTCGTGTGGAAATACTCTGGGATACCTCCTGGTGGCATGTCGGACTCGAACCGACTAAAACCGCACGCCATCGCTAGTATTAGGAGCCGGGGAACCATGTACACCCTAAGAAGGAAAACCCTGGAATCCCAACGTAACTCGGGTTCTTTGCCTCACTCAGGTCAATTTGTTCACAGATTTGCAACCACATCCATTTGGTTAACTGCGTATTAAGTTCAACAACATCTACAACCACTGAAGCTTCATCACCAATCACAGAAAGTACGGTAACGACTACGGAAACCCCATCGCCAACCACAGAAAGTACCGTCACCTCTACAGAAACTCCGACACCAACCACAGAAAGTACCGTGACAACTACAGTTACCCCGTCACCAACCACAGAAAGCACCGTGACGACTACAGAAACTCCGTCACCAACCACAGAAACCACCGTGACAACTACAGAAACCACGTCACCAACAACAGAAAGTACTACAACCTCTACAACAGCTGCATCACCAACAACTCAACCTGTCCCTCGTGAATGCCCACCTAACATACATCATTTACTTCCTCATGAATCTGATTGTGCCAAGTACTACCAATGCGTTCATGGAGTAATGGTCGAAAGAAGTTGTGCTCTCGGAACCTGGTTTGACTATCATTTGCAGGTAAATATTATTTCATCACTTATATCAAAGAAATGAGGTTATTATTCCCAACATTATTTGTAGTTGGCTACTAGTTCAACTGGTTTTACCCGAATACTGATATTTACACGGGGCCTCTGGCACTGGACCTCTGCATTTCTACAACCCTGAGGGCGAACTGAATTCGACTTCCTAATAACGATTGCCATATATATTCATGAGAACCCTGAGTCCCGATATGGCGCTAACTGTGTATTAAGAGCAAGGAGTAGTTTTTTTCATGGAATAGGGGTCAAACAAGCAGACGTTTCGCTTGATGGTAAGCGATTGTCACCTCCCATGGACACCCGCAACATCAGAGACGTCATAAGTGAGTTAACGTCCCTCGGGTATCTGATATCCTCACAAACTCGGTGAAACACAGTGCAAGTGCTGTTACATACCGATTTGTGTAAGGCCGCGGTGATACTCTGGTCGAGCCGGCCCATTCGGCCAAAGCGTGGCATGTGTAGTAGATGTAGTGCTGTTGCCCTGCGGAGTTTGTTCTCTTAGTCGGCTCTTACATTAACCAATATACCTGACCATTGTCGTGACGCTTAAGAATAGAGAGAGTTATCACTTAGGTTCATTTTACGGGTGTAAGAATCGACTAAGGGAAAAACCGGTGACGGACAACAGCACTGCTAAGAAAAGTCAAACTTGATACAACCATATCACAATATGGTTTGTAGGCCAACATCTTCTTTAAAGAAGAGCCCTATCTCCAGAAGTATACTCTATGGTCCACGAAACTGTCGATGAAACTTACAAAAAAAAGACTTCTCTAAGTCTCAGTATACACTATAGAACTAGGGGCTCTAATTTCTACTAGATCCAATACGAAATTATCATCTAAGGGTTCCGTAAACCCAAAAGCAAAAATATAACGCTTTACTTTCATCAAGTCTGGCCGTAGGTTTAAACCTGAAATTTGGCACGAAGCTACATTCCTCCTTGCCTACAAGGAAGTAAAATTAAAGCTTAAAAAGCGTAAACCTTTGGAATAGGTACTCACTCGTATATACTTTATTTTCTCTGCAGATTTGCAACCATGAACATTTGGTCGACTGTACATTGGGTGAAAAAACCACAACAGAACCTCCAGTAACTACTGAGCCAACAACTGTAACAACGGAACCCACTACGGTAACTACTGAACCAACAACGGTGACAGCTGAACCCTCCACAGTGACAACTGAGCCAACAACTGTAACAACTGAAACCACAACGGTGACTACTGAACCCACCACAGTGACAACTGAGCCAACAACGGTAACAACTGAGCCAACTACTGTGACAGCTGAGCCAACTACTGTTACAACTGAACCCACAACGGTAACTTCTGAACCGACGACGGTGACAACTGTACCAANCGGTAACAACCGAGTCAACAACGGTAACAATTGAGCCAACTACTGTTACAACTGAACCTACCACTGTAACTACTGAACCAACAACTTTAACAACGGAACCTACTACGGTAACTACTGAACCAACAACGGTGACCACTGAACACACTACGGTTACTACTGAACCAACCACGACAACAACTGAACCAACTACTGTTACTACTGAATCCACCACAGTGACTTATGAGCCTACCTCTGGGACAACTGAACCTACCTCCGTGGAAACTGAACCTACCACAGTGACAACTGAATCAACCACAGTGACCACCGAACCCACTACAGTGTCAACTGAACTTCCAACAGTGTCAACAGAAGCGACCGCAACTCCGACACAGACAACTGATAGTTCTACAACTGATGCGAGTACAGATGCAGAGGCTACGAGTACCACTGAAGGCACTGAAACTCCTCAACCAATCTGCCCTCCAGGGTTTTGGGGCAACGTGGCACATCCAGAGCGATGCAACGAATTTTTCATGTGCGTCGCAGGTAATCCTATGCCGAGAGAATGTACGGCAGGAACTGAATTTAGCCCCGAAACAGAGGTAAGAATATAGATAGGACACGATTGTCCTATTTTCATCTTAATCTTTTCTTTATGGTCCTAAAGGAAGCTACAAGGAAAATTAAAGGAAGCTGATAATTATGCCTTAAATCCAACATTTCTAAATAAAACTTTTAAATAGGGGCAGTTTATCCAATATTTGGTACAATTATCTTTAGATCACTTTCTTTTACCCTTCCGTTTCCGCAAAATTTCATTCTCAGTACTCAGATAATTGCGACTTCAAGACTACGATCTATTATTTTTTTTTTTGTTTGCATAATCGAACTTTAAAACAATCACTTGTTTTTAAGCCAATAAAACCATTGAACCATACTGCCTTTTCAATGGCTAGTAATACCTCGTTTGTGACTGAGTTGACATCAAATTGCTCCAGTAGGTTTAGGTTTCAATGGACGGTGATAATCACCTATAATAAATCGACCCGTCACATAATTAAATTCGTAAGGTTTTCGTGTAGTTTTCCATAATTAGTTGGGTTTTTATGATTGTCCCTTCATAAGCTTAGACTACTACTATTAGTACTTGTCTAAACTGAAATAATATACCCTCTAGTAATACGATATAAAAATTCAGGGTTGTGTACCCATCGCTGAAGGAGGATGTACACTCGGACCCGCTACAACAACTACAGATGCTACAACAACGACTGAAAGAGACATTATCCAAGACGATGAAACTCCCACTACTCAACACTCTACCACAGAAAATGATAGTTTAAGTACTACCGAATCAATACCTACGACTTCTGAAGAAATATCTACTGCATCAGTACCAACAACCGAAGATACATCAGTAAGCACAGATGCACCAGCATCGTCAACCACAGAAACAACAGAAGAAGCTTCAACTACAGAAAGTAGTTCTGCAAGTACAGATAGTTCAACGACTGAAATAAATACAGAAACAGAGGCTACGAGTACCACAGAGGGCACTGAGGCTCCTCCATCGGTCTGTCCTCCAGGTTTTTGGGGCAATGTGGCACATCCAGAGCGATGCAACGAATTTTTCATGTGTGTCGCAGGTAATCCGATGCCTAGGGAATGTACTGCAGGAACTGAATTTAGCCCCGAAACTGAGGTAAGTAGATAAACAATCAAGAAAATATTTTTAGAGTATATTAAGGTACATACTCTAAAATCTATATTCAACAAACCTGTCCCTTGTAAAAGTAATTAAGTTACATCTATCTAGCACTCTGAATGACTAGATCACCATATGATGTATCGACAGACAAACAAACAAACAACAACCCATAATGTCCCACTGCTGGGCTCGGGTCTCCTCTCAGGAGAGGGTTAAGGCCATACGTATGATGTGTCGAGTCATATTTAAAACGATGTGCTCTAAGTTTGAATAGCTTCACAGTTTAAATGAGAGCTTAAAATATTTTTAAGGGCTTATCTGTAAAATTAACTCTGGTTTTAGAGCCAGTATGGCCTTTAAATCTTTTAGAAAAGAGCATACTTTTTCAGCAATGCATTGCAACTTATAAGCTACTTCTATGTGAGCAGTGTGAGACTAGCTTTATTTGGCAATGGTATGCAATATCTATCTGTAACCAATAATTAGTTTTAAACTCTATTGTATTTTAAAGCTACTTTAATATGCAAATTTTGTACTACACTTGTTATTTATTTCGTGTTATAATGTTGCTCGTGATTTATAAATTGATGTAGTGACAGAAAAATAAACTATAGTTAAAAAGTAAAAAGTATTACAATACAAATCAAAAAGTTTTGCACTCTAATAACATGTAAAATTTCAGGGTTGTGTACCCATCGCTGAAGGAGGCTGTACACTTGGACCCGCTACAACAACCACAGAAAGAGACATAAGCCAAGAAGATGAAATTTCTACTACTGAATATCCTACTACAGAGAACGATCGTTTAAGTACCACGGAATCACTACCCACAGATTCTGAAGAAACGTCTACTGATTCAGTACCAACAACCGAAGAAACATCAGTGAGCACAGGTGCACCAACAACTGTTGCTGACCTAACTCCGTCAACTACAGCATCGACAGAAACATCAGAAGAACCGTCAACTACAGAAAGTAGTTCTCCAAGTACAGATAGTTCTACTACCTCAGTGAGTACAGAAGCAGAGACTATAAGTACAACAGAAGGAACTGAAGCTCCTCCATCAATCTGTCCTCCAGGGTTTTGGGGCAATGTGGCGCATCCAGAACGATGCAACGAATTTTTCATGTGTGTCGCAGGCACTCCGATGCCGAGGGAATGTACTTCAGGAACTGAATTTAGTCCCGAAACAGAGGTAAGTAGAAAAGCAATTAACAAATGAATGATTCAATAGAATTTTAAGTTATATCTAGCTTGCACTCTGAAGAATTAGTGCACCACCATAAAACTCATCAAGTAATCAATCAAACGATGGATACATATTTCAAATAACAACATAAAAACCTTTATTCTGATTAACGACTATTTATCGTATCTCAGTATTTCGAATACTTAAGAAAATATTCACCGAGTCACTTAGATTCTAATCATTTCTTATACAAGCGGCCGGAGCAAGCGATTGAGACCATGGGGGTAGCGTTACCAATGAGTTGTGGAGATCTCAGTTTCTTTTAATAATATTTTAACTTGAGTAGGACTTTTAGATACATTTAATTTTAAATATTTATTCGCTATAAGTAGGAGGGATGGAAGTTTAACTCAATAAAAAGTATTGAGTTAAACTTCCATCCCTCTTACTTGTAGCACTCAATCATTATGAGTTGATTTGCTGAAAACTAAACACCCTAATAAGATAATATAAAATTTTAGAGTTGTGTACCCATCGTTGAAGGAGGATGTACACTCGGACCCGCTACAACAACTACAGATGCTACTACTGCAGAGGAATCTTCAGAAGTAACAACAGAAGGAGACATTGGTCGAGACGATGAAACGGCAACCACTGAATACTCTACCACAGAAATCGATAGTTCAAGTACTACGGAATCAATACCCACAACCTCTGAAGAAACGTCTACTGATTCAGTACCAACAACCGAAGAAACATCAGTGAGCACAGGTGCACCAACAACTGTTGCCGACCTAGACCCGTCAACTATAGCATCGACAGAACCATCAGAAGAACCGTCAACTACAGAAAGTAGCTCTCCAAGTACAGATAGTTCTACCACCTCAGTGAGTACAGAAGCAGAGACTATAAGTTCAACAGAAGGAACTGAAGCTCCTCCTTCAACCTGTCCTCCAGGATTTTGGGGTAATATACCAAATCCTGAGCGATGCAACGCATATTACATGTGCTTCGATGGCACTCCGATGCTGAGGGAGTGTACTGCAGGAACTGAATTTAATCCCGAAACACAGGTAAGCAGAAAGATCATTAGTTTAAGAATTGAATAATAATATTTTACTACAAATTCTCTCCAAAGCTGTCCTTTTATATCATAATTTTTAGACATCATAACACTAAAATGAGACAAAACATACTAAATCTAAATTACAAGTTCGATTAAACTTCTTCATGCATGAGACCACTAGCTACTCAACTAGCAGAAAAAATATATTTAAGGATGATTGGATCTCTTAGTTTTGGGTATAAAATTTTGGCCACATTTTCAGTCGTTTCTTTTAATGAGTAGCACTTCAAAAAAGTAAAGTCTTGTTTGGGCTGATAGTTTTTATACGGCTTTTTTTGCAACTTCCATTCCTTAAATATGGTCGATAGATTGATTTCGGTTCATAATTTTCGGCTGCAATAGATCCTTACCATAAAACGACCACATATAAGAAAATAAACATTATATGTCTCTTAATAATATTTAGGTATACATATACCTAGATAATTATAATAAAAACGTATATAACCTAACCTAACCTATATAATTATAATAAAAATATTACAATTTACTATACATATAGTAAATTGTAATATTTTTATTATAATTATTATACAAAAGTTGACATTACATAGACATTGAGATGTCCTTAAGTGAATTATTATTAAAAGCTAAATCCTTAAATAATCGAACCAGATATAAAAATAGTACAATGTAAAATTTGTTCCAAATTTCAGTCCTGTGAGAATATAGCTGAAGGAGGATGTACGCTTGGACAAGCTCCAACAACTACAGATGCAACTACAACAGAGAAAACCTCAGAAGTAACGACTGACATCCCTTACCATATCGACGATGGTGGCTCATCAACCACGGAAAACACCATTAGAGAAAACGATAGTACTGCATCTGAAGTAACTTCAACAACGGAAGGTTCTGAAGCTCCTCTACTAATCTGTCCTCCATTATATTGGGGCAATGTGCCACATCCAGAGCTTTGTAACGCATTCTACATGTGCGTTGCAGGCACGCCGATGCCGAGGAACTGTACAGCAGGAACTGAATTCAGTCCCGAAACACAGGTAAGAATACAAATTAAATAGCTTCGCACTCACTTCTCGCTTTATCGCTATTAACGACACTCTTATTAATAATACTATGTATTTGAGTGATAACTACTACTAGGTAGTACTAAAGTATCATCATTTCAATATGTAAAACAACTGCCTCGTTAGTCTGATGGTTGACGCATGCCACTGCCGATAAAGAGCTTTCAGGTTCGAAGCCCGCGCGGAGAAAAAAAGTGTTATTGAGTTTTTCTGGTTATAGAAATATTAAGTAATAGCTTGGAGCTTGAAAGTTGGAGTCTGAAGAGTCGGAGAGTACGTAAAGCTGTCGGTCTGCGCCTGATCTCTCCCCGATCGGTCGATTAACCATCCGATCGGATTATGACAGAGAGGAATGTGCACCTGTGTTTGAGCACATACTTATGCACTATAACATTTATAGTTGACATGTCTTCGTTAAAACTGACCACTGTGACTACAATCGGCTAAGAGAACCTCATCATATAAAACAAATTCGTATGCCATTTATTAAACAAGAATGATTGAATCGTTTTTTATGATTGAGTTGTTTTTAAGTAATATGAGTTACCACTTTCTATTCAATTTATACTTATATTTATTACAGCAGATTCGTAGTTTCAACCGCATTCTTCAAAAATATTTATTTTGCTACATTTCAAACAGAGTGTATTAGAAAATGAATTGCTGTAATAAATATTAGTTGAAATTCAATAGAAAGCAGTAAATTATAATATTTAAGTAATAAATAATTTTCTAGCATTAAAAAAAGATGTTAAATCAAACTCAAAAGTAAAGAATATATGAGATTTTGAAGTACCTAAAACAGAGAAACTTATATAAAATTTACTTTAATTTTCAGAACTGCGTGGCCGTCGCTGAAGGGGGATGTACCCTCGGATCTGCTACATCTCCTGAACATGATATCGCCCACAACGATGAAAGTTCAAGTCCCGAATCCGCTACTGTAGAAACTCCTGAACCAATATGTCCTCCAAATTCTTGGGTCAATGTTCCTCATCCAACTCAATGTAACGCATATTACATGTGTGTCGGAGGGATTCCTATGCTGAGAGAGTGTACAACAGGAACTGCATTCAGTAGCTCATCACTGGTAAGAAGATAGATACCTAATAAACTTAAGAATTAAAATGTACCGTAATCACTATTGGGATTCTAAACAGGGTTTTCTTTCAAATTCAAATTCAAATTTATTTATTGTAACAAAGTATGAGTACAATTCAAGTGCAAGCCCCTGATTCCCAAACTAGCGTGAGCTGTGTGTCGGGAATCAGTAACTTCCCAAAAAATAAGGATACAATAAAGGTTTACAATTGGAACATACATGAAACATACTTACATAATTGATCTGTTAATTTTGCGTATGTGTGTGTGTGTGTGATTTTTTGCATCATTTTGTCACTTTTGATGTCGCAATTTAGAGTTACTTTATTTCGTTTCTGAAAATTGCAACCAATTAGATTATGATTAAAATCCTAATAACGATTACATGACAGAGTTTAACTAAATTAGTACCGTGACATTACGAAATGGGGTTAAATAATTCTTGAGTGGTATGTCAAAAACTGGTTACAATTACCGGAATACCCCAGAGGTAAATTATCCCTTAATTAACTCCGTTGCTCTTGAATTGCAAGTTTCCACGAGAAATGATAATCAGTTGCAATCTGTAGACTTACTAAATCATACACTCTATTTTCAGTCTTGTGTTCCTGTATCTGAAAGCGGATGTGTCAGTGAACCCGTCTCCAACATGGACATTGGTCAAGAGTTACCTTCATGTAAACCTGGACAGATAGTCCCTCATCCTAAGAAATGTGACAATTTCTATATGTGTGCTGCTGGACAATATCTGATAATGCATTGTGATAAGGGAGAAGAATTCAATTCTGCCATAAAGGTTTGTTATACACATACATTTAAAATTTATGTCGACAAGAAAACTGAAATGAAAGATTTTAATCCAGTGAGGGTACGGACCCTATTTCCGTTCTCAAACTCTTGTTAAACGCTTGCTAAAATCTTATAAAAATCAATGAAATTCTTTTCTTTAAATATATAATATTACCGTGGGATAGCCACGCTTCGGTATGAATGGGCTGGCTCGACCGGAGTGATACCAAGGCCTCACAGAAAACCGGTGTGAAAGAGCACTGACGCTGTTTCATCGAGTGAGTGAGGATACCGGGGCCCATACCCCAATCCCTCTCCCTATCCCCCTCCCCATCCCTAAAGGTCGGCAACGCACTTGTGACACTTCTGGTGTTACAGGTGTCCATGGGCGGCGGTAGTCGTTAATCATCGTCTGTTCGTTAGCCACTTAAAATATAAAAAACAAAAAAAAATACCCACTACTTCGCTCGCATTATTTTCTTACTCCGTGTTTTCTAATTTTTCATATCTTGCTAATTATGTTGCTTTTGATCCCTTATTTTACTGCCTTAGTAGTTTAATTTCAGAAAACTGTTTCTTAGTAGGTGCAACTAAAATCATTAGCTGGCCAAATTTCAAGTTTCACGTACCATGGTTTAGGCTATATGCAAATGAATCAGTCGATAAACCCATCACTTATGCACTGTTATATTACAGAAATGTGGACCAATATCAGAAAATGGATGTACATACTCCAAGAATAACGACATAGATGACTCAGATACACGTGAAAGGACTGTAGAACTGACATATCTTGTCAAAAGCCCCAAAGACAGAGCACGAGCAATAAATGAAGCGGAGGAATAAAAAAATGGCGACTGGAATTTTGAAGATTCAGTATTTAATATTAAGGACAACGAGTGATGCTTTAATACCTCTTATTATCAGATTTGTTATTATTTATATTGTTATTTAAAAATATTATAAAGATTGCGTAATATAATTTATTCAATATATTATAAAATGGAATAAATATGTTACCCGTTTAGAACTGAAGTTTTATTAATACTGTTTAATCTATTTTAACTTTGACATCGATTACATCCTTTTCAAAAAAAAGAGAATTAGGAAGTTTAGGTCACAAACAGGATGTATTTTTTACTAATACTATAAAAGTGAACTCGGAGCTGAGTTTGTTTGTTCAGGTAAACGTCAGCGTTGGTATCAGAAACTGCAGGTTCAAATTGGAAAATAATTTTAATAGTGTAAAGCCCATCTACCGAAGATGATCATGGGATAGTAGTATCGTTAAAAACATATTGATAAACTCCACCAGTTTATTTCTTTCAAGAGACGCAGCTTTAGTTTTGATGTCAAGTCGAGAACATAAAAAAATATTTACATTTTTAAATGTTTGGTTAAAATTTATTGTCAAGTACAATTGGTTCTCTTTTAAATCAGATAATTCTCGACTATTTTAAGCTAAAGAAGAATATCCTTATTAGTAAAATTACGTTTTAATACACCAAATATTGACGGCAAAGGCATCTTAATTTTAAAATCCCTTTTCCCCGGTCTGTGTGGAGAGTTTACGTAGATAATATAGTATGATTCCTAATTTTTAGTTTCTCGCTTAAGTTGATCCTTTTTCGTAAGTACACTATTATATCTTATATATTATCTTTTTTCTTCTCTGTGTTTGTTTCTTGTTTATAAATTCTCTTATTATCTTATCTCGTAGACTGCTAAGGGCTTTCATATTGCAGGCATTGACTGTGTCCCCTTAGTAAGTTGCAAGTTTTAGTCAATTCTTTTTCTGCAATCGCTAATGCATCTATTCTCTTATATTATTGGTTGAGAGATGTATTTTCATTCATTTGTAAGTTTCTATTAACGTCTATAGAATGCAACTTGGCTAGGAAGAAGAAGAAAATTTCACAGCAACTGGAAGAAAAATTTGAAAAAAAATTGTGATCGAATAGGCCGAAACCGCTATTCTAACTAGCCTATCTCCAAAGGTAGATTGTGATATGAGCTTCTAATATTCAAAACAAGCAATTCTATCACATAATAATGCTATACTTGTTATCATGTACACTTTTATAGATCTCTTTTATTTAGGATTAATTATAACGACTAGAATCAATGGTTGAGATGTCTTATTTTTGTTATTTGTTTCTTCTTTTAATGTGGAGTTGAGTGCGTTAACTACTTTCTTTCTATCGTGTTCTCCAACGCTTCTTAGATCGCTTCTATTGATTAAACCTTCTGTTGTTATTGTATCTAGTAGGTCAGAATATTCTTCACCTGACATATTTGTGTATACATAATTTGAACCAGGCTCTGCAACTTCATTGTTAACTATTATGTTTTGCCTTTGTGCATTTGCATAACTAACATTATGAATGATACGAGTATTTGTTAATAATATGTCTTTAGAAAGATCTCCATTTGTTGTATTATTTATGCTATCATTATTACGACTTTTGATTAATTCATTATTTGTAAGTTTAGCTTGTAGTCGGAGAGTTTTGTTAATAATATTTAATAGTGATGATCTATCAGGGTCATCTTCGTCTTTTCCTTCAGTTTTCAATGGACTATTATTCGGTTTTTCTGTGAAGGATTTATTCGTCACAATAGTTATTAAGTTATTAGACAGATTTTTACCGATATTTCTTTTAGGAATATTGTCGTTGGTGTTGATATTGTTCACTTTGAATAGAATAGTATTTTTATTAAGTGCCAAACCTGGTGTTGTTCTAGTGTTTACTGTAGTTATAATCTGAGTCGAAAATTTCTTAGTCACATCTTTTAAATTGATTTTCGTCAGACCATTTTCTAAGGTTTCATTTTTCTTTTGTCCTTTATTGATATTCCTTGTGGTGTTATTATTTGTTTTATTATTATTTGGAATCACAATTAGTAACTCATTAGCTACTCTGCTTTTATTTTTGCTTTTAATCTTTTCTGTATGTTTAATTGAAGAATTTTTACTTTTTTCTGTCTTCAAGAAGTAATCTATAATTTTTGGTGACACTGTATTGTTTTCAGAATGATAATGATTATCGTCGTTCTGAAATTCAATATCTGCGTTGGGTACAACAAGCAATTCAAGACTATCATCTTCTTTTGACCATTTGTCTTTATCAATAGTGCTATTTGATGTGTATACGGAATTGTCAATGATAGGATTGATAACAATTCTGTTACTCAACTTAGGAATTATATTGGTTTCTTTATATTCTACTTTTATGCTATTATTGTCAATTACTTTTAATAAATCTTCTTTGAGAAACTCACTTGAGTTGGTCCACGTGTTATTTTTTGCCTGTATAAAGAAATAAACTTAAGATACTACAAAAATATAGGTACTTTAGTGATAAATGGGGAAAAACAATCACTAATATAGTGCAGATTGTAACAAAGTTTGCAAATTTCAAGAGTAAATGTGTTACCGTCGTTGGAATCGCTCGCTTTTTTACCCGACTCCGAAAGAAGGAGGGTTATGTTAATGGGTATATGTATATTTCTTTGGAGACTAAACGGCTTGTCGTATTTTAGTGTGAGTGGTGTCAATAGATTCGTCTTAGTCGTGAGAGTGACACTAAGTACCTCAAAATTATAAAAAAATATATACGCATTCGGGTTTTTTTATAATAATTCATTACTTGTTTTTGTTAATAAGCTTTTAAACAAATGGTGATTTTGTATCTCAATATACAGAAGAGTATCTTTAATTCACAAGTTACTTTATGCTTTAAAAATGTATAACGATCGTTTTGGCAACACCGTTGACGACGCCTACTTTTTTTACCGAAGTTTGTTTGTGACAAGTGCATCTGTCTGGTTTTTATCTTACCTGTGTCTTATCAATGCTGATGCTGTTATTTGAAATAGGTGCTATTACTAACGGAGGATTGTCGCTCTCTGGGCTTGATTGCAAATCTCTTGTTAAAGCTTGTCCATTTGAAATGATATTCAAAGTTAATAACAGTCCAACTGTAAATAAAATTAACATTTATTTTATTGAAATGTACTCTATTATAGATAGATAGATAGAAAACAAAAAGTTATTTGTACATCATATTACAGTTGTACAAGAGAGTACAAAAAACGACATATATATTGTACATATGGCGGCCTTATTATCGAAAGCAATCTTTTCCAAGCAACCTTGGGATACATCAAAATGTATCGGAGAGACTGTAGCAGTTGACGGTGCAATGAGTTTTGAAGAATTATAATGTTCTAATGAATATAACTGGAAATACATATATATCTCCATACATGTATATTTAAGCACTCATATACATATAAAAGAAAGAGTAAAATAATACTTAGAGTTAGAAGTGAGGAAGTTCTTTTCTTAAAGTTTTTTTTAGAAGAAATATATATCCTGTGTCAGGAGCTTTACAAACGTACATGAAACGAACTCGAAGAACACCCGGACTCAGAACAACAATTTGTGAATCCACAACACCCCACAACACTAACCCCATTTGTGCAGTCAAAGGTTTGAGAGCAATATCAGTATGGCGACAGGCGAAATTAGGCAACAGGCAACAAATTTTTGAAATAAACAATGGGCAAACGAGCATTTGTATCCAATGCTTAATGGTGAGCGATTACCGCCGCCCATGAACATCCGTAACACCAAAAGCGTCGCAAGTGCGTTACCAGCCTTTGGGGGATAGGGAGGGGAATGGAGGAAGGGGTTGGGGTGTGGGCCTCCAGTATCCTCATTCACTTGGTCCATCCAAACACACACAAACACAGCGCAAGCGCTGTTTCAAACCGGTTTTCTGTGTGGCCGTGGTATCACTAAGGTCGAGCTGGCCCATTTGTGCCAATGCGTGGCTCTCCCGCGATAATTTTATTCCACAGATAATATAAACTTACATTACATACTTAAAATTTATAACAGTACTTGAACATTAATACTGTATAGACAAATGAGGATACCGGAGGCCCATAATTATGGGCCTCCGGTATCCTCATTTCTTATATAACTTACATAACTCTTCCCCTTATCACCATCCTCATCCTCTAAGGTCGGTTGGGACGCCTCTGATATTGCGGGTGTCCATAGGCGGCGGTAATCGCTTACCATCAGACGATACGCCTGCTCGTTTGCCCCCTATTCCATAAAAAAAATATTTGAGCATTTATTTTAAAAATAATACAGTACATACTTACAGAAAACGAAAGACAATGCCATATTTGATGTTAGTTCCACAGCTCATAAAACAGGACTAATATGAAAAGCTGTTTTTAATCATTTTTATACCATACTACCGCAGTTTTCATTCGCATGTATTATTTATAATTGCAAACAATAGTATTTAAATATACTTACATATCTATATCCAATAATATTTTTTTTGTTCTTTTAATGGGTATAGTTTAAAAATATAGGAAAATCAACACGAATTGGTGATGTAATATAATCCTCTGTTGTTTCAACCGTTTGCTGTTTGAGAACCATGTCTGGGCTCAAACGGGCTGCCTATCAATAGTCTTTCGCAGACCACTATAGGATACAGGCCTTTTTTAGAGTGGAGGATTTGGCCTACTGTACCACTCCGACCAGACAAGTTGGTAGAGGGTTTGTTTCAATATATATGGCTTGCTGGTCATCCCAGCTTGAGATTCCACGTGTTGTCTTTGCTAACGCAAAGGCTCTCCCTAAGCGGCCATCGGAGTGTGGGAGTGGCGGTGAAGAGGGCCCGGGAGGAAGACCTTCAGTCAGACCCGATTCACCACTGGCCATCCAGGCGGCGGAGGCGTGATTGCCAGCGCCTCATGCCACCCTGAGTGTTACCACTGATGGTCTGGACGGGTTTTCCCCTCCATCTGTTAAGGTAGCCAGCCGTGAGGAGGCGACGTACGCGTGTGTCGTACATCGCCTTATTAGGTAGTCTATTAGCAGACGGTGTCCGCGTCACTGCATCTCCTAGATCCTTCTTATCTCAGGCGCAGAGTTCTTAGGCTTTAAGCAATTGTTACCTTTATCAACCGACGTCAAAAAAAGAGGAGGTCTTCAATTCGACAGTTTATAACTAAATGTAATATACAGTAAAAATAATTTCATCAACAACCCTTAATGTCCCACTCCTGGACTCGGGTCTCCTCTCAGGAGAGGGTTAAGGCCATACGTCCCCACGCTGGCCAAGTGCGGATTGGGGACTGGCAAAACAACTTTGTGGCTACGTTATCTTGTAGGCCTCCAACTAAGCTTCACGACTCTTATCGTATGATAACAACCGGGACCGACTGCTTAACATGACCTCCGAATCACGGAAAAATTAATGTTTGTGGATAAATTATAGTTAATCATCAACGACCTAGAAAAGTCTACTGCTGGTCTAAGGCTTCTCCTTGGAAAAGAGGTTTTGGGGTACTGTACCATGGAGGTGTCGGTTGGCGTAGGATTTATTTCAAGTATTCCTTCTCTTCGCAGTGCTGTTGTCCTGGTAGTTTGCTCCGTCAGTCGGCTCTTACGACAACCACGGGGTGAATAGGGGTGGCGACGCTCCTTATTCCCACTCTGTTACCACATGAAAGTTGTATATAATATATTTCAGTTGTATATAAACATAAAAATAAACACACGATTAATTTATTTTTATAATATTTATTTCTCGGGTTGACGGAAAGTATTTTTAACTTCAACAATACTGATATATAAATATGCACGTAAATACAACCTTATATTTATCGACTGTAACGAGTCGGTCAGCCTACCCTCGACCTTATCACCGTATTTGACAAAAATCTCCTCAAATTATGTTCTCTCTGTTCACTATAATCTATATTGTACATAAAAATGAATCCCTTTTTCCCGTGGTCACGCCAACACGCGTGAATGGCTGGACCAATTTCGCTAATTTTTAGTATTTGATAGCCCCGTTACCGAAGAATACTATTGGCTATATATAATCACGCTAAGACCAATAGGCGCCGAGGACCGATGAAAATATAACAAAAACGGGAAAAATTCATTCATTCAGAGACGCTGACAAACTTGCACTGGTTAGTGTGTTATATATATCCGTCATGAATCCGTACGAAGCCGGGGCGGTTGCTAATATCTAGTAAATAAGGTCTTATTAAAAAAAAATAACTGCCTACCGTGTGTGATCATTCGTTATCATATGCATTTAGTGAAATAAGTAATATCAACAACCCATAATGTCTCACTGTTGTGCTCGGGTTTCCTCTCAGGAGAGGGTTAAGGAAAATTGGTAATGTTAATTTGAAGTTACAAACAGACACTTCACTTAATAGGCCTATTTCTTTGTATATATTAGATCCGTTCATCCCTTATATTAAACCAATTATAAATAATTCCGTTTTCTTACGACAACCTTAGAGTCAAAAACAAATTTTTTGCGGACATTTTTGGGGAATAGGATTTCTATTAAAACATATATAGTACTCTGTTCTGTCAATTGGGTTCGAAGCGAAGTATATACCGTCAGTTTTGCATATAGAGTTGCATTTCGCTTGGCTGGGAGGTAGGCACATCTGTAATTATAAAAAGTATAATTTATAGTTATAAGGGTCAAGGTGGGAATAGTAGCTCGTCGGAAACATTGGCTCACTCAAGTTATCTGTCAAATCGAAAGAGATTATCCCCAGATCAAAGAAACAAGGGATTTTGAGTTTGACTGCTCACGCAACCGAACGTGTTTTAACTAATCAGTCGAAGGTGCGTCCATAAGTCGAGTATTTTACCGGGTACTAGCATTTCCCGGCTTGTATGTCGGTTATCGCAGTAAAGAATAGCCTATGTCAAGAATCAAAATACCTTCATTGCCGAATTCTATTGAAACCGGTGCAGCAGTTTAGCCGTAAAAGCGTGACGGACAGAATTACTTTTGAATTTACAATATTAGTATGGATTTAGTATTTTAACTGCTGTGGTCACAGAGGGACCTTAAATGTTTCGAATTAAACTATACCGGTACCCACGGAGTGGTCACGATCGGACCATGATGAATATAAACTTATTTTTTTCTTATAAATTTATTGTAGTAATAAAATTGTGTTTTTTTTATATAATTTTGTTCCAATTCAAATTCAAAATCATTTATTCAATTAAGACACTAAGTGACACTTATGAACGTAATATTAACGTAAATATAACGTTAATATTACGTGTTAATTGGTAAAATTAAAATGAGGAAAAAGAAATTGAAGAAATTTGCCACAGTGAGAGAGATTGTTATAGTCGGTATTATTGAATAGCATACTATATAATTAATTTATTCCGGTTCTTTTTTGGCAATTCGATGTTAAAGCAGACGAGAGCTATTTAAAAATGTACTATATTTTCCACATGTTTAGTCTAACAAGACTAGAAAAGTGTTGTAGAATAGGTAGTCTCCATGGCTATGGAGTCAGACCTTCAACTCACCATATCTGTCTTACTGAATTCCAATCCTTTAGGACAATTCTTAATATAAATTCTTCCGTACAAGCACATATAATACATCGAACAGTCGTCAGGGTCAGGTCGGTACGTCTGCGAGGAGTCATCACATTTGATGGCTGATGTCTCCGCTTCTATCCAAAAAGGGGTGAATCTTTCCGATAGGGTTTTAAATTTATCAGGTGTTATAACCTCAGCCACATTTGTAAAAAGATGAATGCTACATCCAGCATGCTGCTTGAGTTGACATTTCTGTAAGTAATAGAAACTTGATGATCACATATTTTTTATGACATTGGTGGCAAATGAGCAGACGTATCACCTGATGGTAAGCGATTACCACCGCCCATGGACACCCTCAACACCAGAGGCGTCACAAGTGCGTTGCCGGCCTTTTAAGAAGGAATACACTCTTTTCTTGAAGGTTTGAAGGTCGTATTGGTCCGGGAATACCGCAGGCGACAGTTCAATGCACAGTTTTATAGTTTTTTTTAAGTTATAAGTGTTTTTTTAAATCAATCCAGCCGCTCGAAGATTAGCCGGAATAAAAAGACCAAAAGACGGTCAAACATTTTGGAAATTGATTTTTTGATGTAAGTACCGCAAAAAATTCCATATGGATTTAGTAAAAAAAGCTGTTTACTTGAAATACAAAAAAACACTTCATTTTTATGTATTTGTATGTATAAATTACACCAAGACACAGAGCCTATGATCTTCACATCGAGATTTTTGTTTTGTTTTGGGTGGCAATCAAACTCACTACCTCTGCTATAGCAGTCAGGATCTCTAACCACTAAATATGTTTTGAATGTCATTTTCAACATTCAAAATCAATCCTTTTTCAATAGCTGTAAGTCATACCTTAGCGTTCAGCTCCTAATCTAGAACCTTCAAATTCGATTGAGGCTAAAAGGATAGCAATTCTCTTTTGGCCATTTTTTTTGCAAATCGGTTCACAAACGGCAGGCATTAAACGAACTTACCAAATCAAAAGGATTAAATTCATAATCCTCAGGACATTGTCTATGTGTTAGTTCACCATAAACACACAGGTAGTAATACCTGCAGCTATCTACATCTGGTTTGGACCATAAACTCAATGAGTCACAATCTTCTCTTAACTTCTCTTCAGTTTGATACAGCAAAACTTCTGTTACAGTCTCTCCTGTTCTTTTTGAAGATTCGATATTGCTATCACTTTCTTTTTTCAGGACATTTTCCGTTGATATCTCGGTTACGGAAGGTTCCAGTTTTTTATTTATACTAGAATCTGATTTAATACTGAAACCTAATGCAATGTTTGTAAAGGTGGTCACGGCACTAGATTCTGTTGGAGCAGTTGAAGCATCTTTGTTAGAGCTAAGGTCTGGCAAAATAGAAATACCGGTTGTAGGAGTTCTGGATTTTAAAGGAGTGATTGACACTCTTTCTGTATTAGCCCAAGATTTCGGTGGAGTGACTGGGATATTTGTACTAGAATCAGATTCTGGCGAAGTAACAGGGACATCTTTTGTACTTGTACCAGATTCTACAAATAAACTGCTTCGAAAAAGTGTGTTTTCATCGGCAAATGGTATTCGATCTGCACTATTCACGAGACAATCCGCAATGTTTTTGTCGACGCATCTCTAAAACCAAAAACATTAGTTAATTTAAAGTTTTTTTTATGGAATAATAGGCAAACGTGCAGATGTATCACCTACTGGTAACCGATTATCACCGCCCACGGACAACCGCAACACCAGGCTGACTACTACTAAGTGTATTACCGGCCTTTGGGGGACGGAGGAGGGATTGGAGTATGGGACTCCGGTATCCTCACTCACTTGACATGAATGGGCCGGCTCTACCGGAGTGATACCACGGCCTAAAACATGAAACCGGTGTGAAACAGCGCTTGCGTTTTGTGTCAGTGAGTGAGTGACGATACCGGAAGCCCATACCCCAACCCCTCCCCCCATCCCCATCTATATCGCGGTGGTAATCGCTTACCATCAGACGATAAGTCTGCTCGTTTGCCCGGGATTACAAAAAAAAAAACAAGTTGAACTCTACAGATAACAGGCGCCGGCATTTCCTAAAACTCACTTAGACGAGAAACGACAGAAAAACCACGAGAGTGTATTTTGGCAATTCCGTAAACAATGAAAATAAAACTATGCGTACAGTACTAATGTGAGTACAGTATCAAAGTTAAACCTGACCCTGTGGGGTCTGGGTAAAGAAAGAACCTTTGAGGGGACCTGCCCATACAGACGATTTACGGCCCAATGGTGCAGAAGCTTCTTAATAGGCCATCATAGTGTGGGTCACTATGCTGCATTGTTGCATTGTCTGCATTCGCAATGACTATGGTGACACCAACTCTTGGGTTTTACTCATACTTTCCATCAGGCAGAGTAGTCCCTTTGACAGGCCAATGTATGAAAAAAATAAAATTCTAATGTATCGTGAGCCCAAATCGCATATTAATCAAAATTAACGACCTGAAGCTCGACATTCCCGTGAGCAGAATATTTGGGTAGGTCGTTTAAAACTATAAAATTAACACTATAGTCCTTATAATATAGCTCAACTGTTGGGAAGGGGTGTCGAGTATAGCAAGTATCCATGCCACAATTTTTTTTTATTTTAAAAGACAGCTCTCGTATTAGGAACATACATTCTGTGCCACAGGGGACTTTAGACACCGAAACTCAGAATAATAATTGGTCAATCACACAAAGTGTTGTTCCATGTGGGATTTGACCCCACAACACTCAGCGCAGTAGAAACAATGGCTTCTCTAACCCATGAAGTATCTGTGTACAATCATTACTCTAGGGCCCTTCAGTAAGCGCGCAATCCCATTCTAAATGCCACGGTCGGTGCCCCTAAACAGCTGCGTTGCTTCGTACCAAATTTCAAGATTCTGAGTTAACTGGACGTACAGGGTACTCCTGTAGGTTTTGATTCCCTTGCGAGTGTAGAAAATTTGCAGCATAAAGAGCATATTACATCATCATCATCATCATCAGCCTATCGCAGTCCACTGCTGGACATAAGCCTCTCCAATTTCACGCCACTTAGTTCGATTTATGGCTTCTCGCATCCAGCTCCTACCAGCCGTCTTGCGCAAATCATCGCTCCACCTGGCCTGTAGACGTCCTACACTACGTTTGCCGAGACGCGGTCTCCACTCAAGAACTCGTTTACCCCAACGGTTATCGGTTCTTCGGCAAATGTGGCCAGCCCGCTGCCACTTCAGCTTGCTAATCCTGTGGGCTACGTCGATGACCCTGGTTCTTTGTCGGATCACTTCGTTTCTGCTGCGATCCCTTAGAGAAACGCCGAGCATAGCCCTCTCCATAGCACGCTGAGCGACATTACATATTACATGATGTGATTAAAAATTTATGCTTTCCGCAATTTTTACTTTATCTGTGCTATAAGACGTTGCTTCGTATCATATTTCAAGATTCTGAGTTCACGGGATATACCCTGTGGTTTTAGATCCTGATAAACGGTTGTATCTTTTGATTGCATTGGCTTAGAAGTTTGATTTTTTCACAGCTTCAAGGGATAGTAGACTTCAGTATTTGGTATGAATTTCAGCTTGAAATCTGTACGGATTTGAAAAAGGGTCTTGACTGACAGACAGACGGACAACAAAGTTATCTTATATATCCCTAAAAAAGAGAAAGAAATACTTACTTGAGACGATTGACTGAATATAAAGTTTTCAGGACATTTCTTTTTGTTAATGTAACCATCTCTACATTGATAATAGTATCTACAATCGTTATCGTCAGATTTTAGCCAGATTTCGTTGCCACATTTAGTTCTGGTAGCAGGTAATAGTGTGACATCTTGGGTAATAAAGCAATCTACAGTTTCCTGCACTCGACATTTCTGTGAAATAATAATATATATAATTTAAATAATTAGTTAATATCATTATTACTTATTAATTTTTTTATGGAAAGTTTAAGTTCTATTATTTTTTTAAGTAACTTCCTATTAACAAGAGAAAGTTTAAAAACCTTTTTTAGATATTTTATAGATAATATCTAAATCCATTTATTACAATCGGTTTAGCAGTTTAGGCGCAACGGTAGAACGTAAAGTCCATTCGTTTAGATAGGGTCTGTAGACCTCCGCACGCAATTGTGGTTGTTAAATGAATATATTAAGTCATACAAGTTAGGTGCTTGCCTAGGTAATAAAGATAAATTACAAATTCAACAACACAATATGGTGATCCATACTATGGCAGGCTATACCGGAGACCGGGCTAGACCGGAGGCCCAATGATGCAGAAGATTCTCAATGCTTCTGCATCATTGGGCCTCCGGTCTGGGACTCACTAACGAAACACGACAGCACGAATACCGTCATTTTAGGTTAGTCTTCTGTGAGAATTGAGCCGCCTTGTTCATACTGAAATCAACATGGCTCTACTTCCTTGTAAAGCATAGCAGTTTCTGCTGTTATCTACATGATTCGATTTACTTTTCAATAATAATTAAGATCTCACCAATAACGTGGGGCTGAAGACTAGGCCTTGTGGACATTTCTGGTGGTACGAATACCCATACAAACACTGGTAGTAGTATTTGCAGTCGGTGTAATCAGGTTTCAACCAGTTATTACGTCTACCGCAGCGCAGATAATCTGATGGCGTTGTTGGGAGTACTGTTGTTGGGGTTGTTTTTTTTGTAGTCGTTGTTGTGGTGATGGTTGTGGGTATGGTCTTTTCTGTGGTTGTTGTGGTAATTATTGTAGGTATTGTAGCTTCTGTGGTCGTTCTTGGGGATGTATCTTCTGTGGCCGTTGTTGGACTTATATCTTCTGGGGTCGCTGTTGTAAAGACTACTGTTGGAGTCGTCTCTTTTGAAGGCGTTGTAGTGAAATCATTTGTTGAAGTTGTCTTTTCCTTGATTGTTGTTGTGGATATTGTGTTAGGAATTGATGCTTCCGTGGGTGTTGTTGTGAAACCTGTTGTTCGAATTGTATCTTCTGGGGTTGTTGTTGTGAAGATTACTGTTGGAGTTATCTTTGCGTTGGTTGTAGTTGTGATCTCTTCTGTTGTCATTGTTGAGAACATTGTTGTTGGAGTAGTATCTTCTCTGGTCGTTATTGTGGTTGTTGACATAGAGATTGTAGTAGGAATTGTCTTTCCTACGGTTGTTATTGTTGAGATTATTGTAGGAATTGTCTCTTCTGAGGTCGTTGTTGTGACAGTTGTTGTTGGAGAAGTATTTTCTCTGGTTATTGTTGTGGTGATTGTTGTAGGGATTGTTTCTTTTGTTGTCGTGAAATTTCTTATTGGAGTAGTATCTTCTGGAGTCGTTGCTGTGAAGACCACTGTTGGTGTTCTCATTTCTGTGGTTGTTGTTTTGATGATTGTTGTAGGAATTGTCTCTTCTCTTGTCGTTGTTATGAAGATTGTTGTTGGGTTAGTATCTTCTGTAGTTTTTGAAATGAGAATTGTTGTAGGAATTGTCTCTTCTGTGTTAGTTGTGGTAAAGTTTGTTGTTGGGTTAGTATCTTCTGTGGTCGTTGACATGGAGATTGTTGTAGGAATTGTCTCTTCTGTGGATATCCTTTTCGTAGTTGTAGTTGTTGGCTCTGCACAATCTGCTTTATGCTCGGGTAGGCAAACCTGAAAATATTATTTGTAAATACATGTAATGGTAACTAGACTGCTACTTAACATAAATATATGAGACTGCCAAAGTGTCTCACTGTACTTATTGAAAATTCAGACAATACACAATTCAGCATGGTGACCCACACTATGGCTGTCTATTGTTATTACAAGTATATAAGGTATTTATATCAAATAATCTATTTTCAAACTCTTTGTCTGTCTGTACCAGTTAATTTCTGAACGGGCTGCACCAATTCCATCGGAAATTTAACTGGCAGATAGCTTATTTTCAGAAGTTTCACAGAAAACCGATGTAAAACAACGCCTGCGCTGTATTTTATCGAGTAAGTGAGGATACTGGAGGCCCATAATCCAACCCTTCCCCTCATCCTCCTTCCCATCCCCCAATGTCTATGGGCGGCGGTACTCGCTTACCATCAGACGATACATCTGCTCGTTTTGTCCACTAATACATAAAAAAAGTTACTTACACTTCTGTGATTTAAGAAAAAAATGTGCTTATGCGAATACAAACCAATAAACAAATCAAAGTAACAAAAAACCACGCGTAACCATGAGGTACAAGTAACTATAAAATATATGTCTGGTGTGGGAATGGAATGCTCCGGTTTAGCAGTAAATAAATTACTTACCAATTTAGAGACGCTGAAATACCAGCTATTCAAGCATTTCCTATGGACCCTCTCTCCCCAGATGCAGATATAGAAATACTGGCAGTCTTCATGATCTGCCAGGAGTATGATTTTGGAGGTGTCATTGCAGAATGGCCGTGGGTTCTCAGTTGTAGATCGAAATGGACATGGTGGAGCAGTTGGGATTTCTCTTCTGTTGCATTTAACTAAAAAATCTAATCGGCAGCTCTGAAAAAAGAAAATCAAAATTAGTGAAAAGCGAGAAAAAAAATTAAGAAACTTTGTGAATACCATAAGTTGTCTGGTATTTAATGGGAACAATACAATTGCACTGGTAGGGTTTACTAAGTCGAGCGAACTAATCTACAACTTGTCAATTAATCTAAAATATTGTATTGCTTCCCTAACCTGGTTACTTAAAAAATATTACACTTATTTCTTATAACACTGGGATAAGCACAACAATATCACGATTCAGATGAAAGGAACAATGCCCTCTATCGGGATATAAAGAAAACTATTATATGTGTAACTATTATGTATTCCGGTTGAACCAAAGCATAATGTGACACAAAAAACATTATTCATAAAATCTACATACAATACATAGGTATCACATGGGCCATTAATACGAATATTTTGACAGCTCATTCATTAATAAATGGTTCAGTAGTTTAGAAGTTACGGTGGAACATAAGATTATAATAAAACGAATGAGTTGCAGGTTGAGAATGGACAAACTTTATTGCTCTATAAATCTGTGGTAAATTATTAGCCTAGTACATATTTTATCTACTAGATGGCGTTAGTATGAAGTAGACTTTATTTTGATATTATTAAACATATTTTAACCTGTTATAGGATTCGTGATTATCCGGACTACCAACCGCGACTAATTAAATAATTAAGTAATATTGACGTAAGTTACAAAATGTTTAACGTATGAACTACGAATTGAATTTATGCAAGCATGAACTGCGCTCATAGCCCAGTTGCACTCGGTGATTAGAAACAATCAGCGAGGGCAAGCAACGACGGCGCGGTCAGTACCTGGATGGGTGACCGCTGGTGGCATGTTACCATGAGCGTCTCCGTGATTCGGAGGTCACGTTAAGCAGTCGGTCCCGGGTGTTATCATAGGATAACAGTCGTGAAGCTTAGTTGGAGGCCTACGGGCGGCTTAAAAACATCCAACGGCAAGATTGTCTTGCCAGTCCCCAACCCGCACTTGGCCAGCGTGGGGACGTATGGCCTTAACCCTCTCCTGAGAGGAGACCCGAGCCCAGCAGTGGGACATTATGTATTGATGATGAAGCATGAACTTGTTGGAACCAGTAATCAGCCTGACCGCGGCCCGTGGAATGATTATTAATGAACATTTATTTTCGTTTATTTGCATATGTTGTTTTACATTATATATACTACATGTGTACCAACAAAAAAGTAACTGACACGGGAACTCCGTATTACTCTGTATAACATACTTAAAAGAAAATTGCAAAAAGCACAAATGTAAATAAACGAATGAGTATATTGATATTTTTAAACATATACCCACAAACAATTTTTATGTTGGATATTATGAGTTATGTATCATAATTGTACGTAAATTTTTTTTTTTTCTTTAAAAAGACAACTCCCGCATTAGGAATATACGTTCCTGTGTCACGGAGATCTTACAAACATACATGAAACGGACACAAAGTACACCCAGACTTAGAACAACAATTTATGGATCACACAAAGTGTTGTCCCATGTAGGATTTGAACCCACAACACTTGGCGCAGTAGGAAGCGGTGTGGCGACCACTGAAACCACTAGGCCAACCGTGTAGTCTAGTATGTAAATGTTACTGTGCATAGTGCATGGGATTGTATGTACGCATGTATCTAATGCATGGGTGTGATGTGTACAGTGTTGTGTACAAGCATATTGCATATAGAGGCTCAACTGAGTCCACAGACAAACTGTTTAAAACAACCGCCGAACAGAAAAAAACGCCTTTCTTCGGATTTATCGAAGACTATCTGGATTTTCGTTAATCCGAATCCCTAACGACGATATCCGGTTAATCGAGTTTCTACTGTAAATAGAGTGCGCGATCAGTACCTGGATGAATGACCACTGGTGGCATGTTAGCATGAGCGTCTCCGTGATTCGGAGGTCACATTAATCAGTCGGTCCCGGTTGTTATCATACAATAACAGTCGTGAAGCTTAGTTGGAGGCCTTTGGGCGGCTTAAAAACACCCAACAGTAAGATTACGTAGCCACAACGTTGTTTTGCCAGTCCCCAACCCGCACTTGGCCAGTGTGGGGACGTATGGCCTTTACTCTCTTCTGAGAGGAGACCTGAGCCTACTAGTGGGATATTATGGGCTTTTGATAAGATTCGTAAATAATAGCCCCGTGTCGAAAATTGATGGGTCATGTGGACCACCAGAAGACCCTTTTAGAGAGATAAAAAGGCTTAAAATAATAATATTCGGCACTATGCCGCTATGCTACACTTTCAAGCTTTCCAAATGAGTACTCGTGAAGGGGAGGGGGTAGTAACTCTCGATTTCCTCCCTTATCACATTACTTTTGAACGAAGTTGCAGAATAATGCATGACCCATCAATTTGTGACACGGGCCCGTAGTCTTAAAGTTATTTGATTTACATTTTGAAAAACTCACATTAGTGTCTACATCAAAGTTGTGCCCATTAGGGCATTCCAGCTCCACCTGAATTCCTCTTTTGCAAAAGTAGTACCTTCGGCAATCCTCTTCGTGTGGGAAAGCTGTCTTCTGTCGGATATCACAAGGGTTTGCTGTCACGGCAATTAGGTACAGAAGTAATATGATATGTATGATGTGAGATTCTGTGGACATTTAAAAATATATTCACATCGGACATTAGACACATAACGCCCTCTTTTTTTTTTACGTGTGGAAACCTCCTCGGGCCTTAACCCCACCAGGGTTTGCGGCGGAGCGATGTGTCGGAATCGAACCGACTAAAACTACATGGTGTGCCACTCAGCGCCTTAGACGGGATAGATCCGGGAACCGCTTTCTTACGCCATCCGGACCCCTCCCAGATCCGGGCCCCTCCCAGGCATAACGCCATCTAGTCTAACTATGAAAGCCAGATTGACTGAAGGGAGACTTATATACTTTTTTTGTAAATACACACATATTTGTATCTATGAGAATATGAAAGAGACTCTGCTCTGCCTAATGAAAAGCAGGAGCATAATCCAAGAGTTGTGGTCACCATACTCATTGCAAATGCAACAATGCAGCATGGTGACCCACACTATGACGGACTAATGAGATATTAGATGCATATTTCATGCAGAAAACACATAAACTCTGAAACAAATATTTGCAGATTCAAATATTTGATCAACATGCCTACGATAGGACTTTTCATTTTTATCTTAAGTAATCTTATTCTAAAAAAATCTTAAGAATGGGCCGACTAGACCGGAGTGATACCACGGCCTCACAGAAAACCCCTCCCCTCATCTCCATCCTCCGACCCATCCTCCAAAGGCCGGCAACGCACTTGTGATGCCTCTGGTGTTGCGATGTCCATGGGCGGCGGTAATCGATTACCATTAGGCGATATATCTGATCGTTTATAAAATTCGGTTCGGTTCGGTTGGGTTGGGCAGCGTTTGGGAAACTTCGTCGGGTCTTCTCATCATCGATCCCACAGTGCCTAAAGACGAAAGTCTTCAATGCGTGCGTCCTACCCGTAATGACTTACGGAGCCGAAACGTGGACACTTACGGTTCGACTGGTCCATAAGTTTAAAGTCGCTCAGCGTGCAATGGAGAGGTATATGCTCGGCGTTTCTCTAAGGGATCGCATTAGAAACGAGGTGATCCGACAAAGAACCAGGGTCATCGACGTAGCCCACAGGATTAGCAAGCTGAAGTGGCAGTGGGCTGGCCACATTTGCCGAAGAACCGATAACCGTTGGGGTAAACGAGTTCTTGAGTGGAGACCGCGTCTCGGCAAACGTAGTGTAGGACGTCCACAAGCCAGGTGGAGCGATGATTTGCGCAAGACGGCTGGCAGGAGCTGGATGCGAGAAGCCATAGATCGAAATAAGTGGCGTGAAATTGGAGAGGCCTATGTCCAGCAGTGGACTGCGATAGGCTGATGATGATGAATGTTTATAAAATAAACCATAATTGAGATTTGACCCAGCAACGACATCCTCTATCTCCAACTTAGTATCTTAGAATAAGCAACGATGGGGCTAACATATTATTTCATAATAAAAGCCTCTAAATAAATAAAGATTCAAAAGAAAACATTTGGTCCGACCCGGGAATCGAACTCGAGATATCAAACACAGCGGTCCCATACGCTACCACTGCGCCAACGAGGCAGTTATGATACATTGGGTATAAATAGGGTAAACGGGTTTTTGAGTGGAGACTGCGTCTTGGCAAAGGCACTGTGGGACTTCCACAGGCCAGGTGGAGTGATGATCTGTGTAAGACGGTTGGCGGGAGCTGGATGCGAGAAGCCGAGGATCGCACTAAGTGGCGTGCCTATGTCAAGCAGTGAACTGCGATAGGCTGATGATGATGATGATGATGGGTATAAATAAAAGTGGTGTACATGTTATTAGCTCGTAGCGCATTGCCTCGTCTACCTCTCCTATGGAAAGTAGCGTGATATTATGCAAAACAAGCAAATATATTCAGTACCAGCTGATGCCCGCATCTCCGCCCACTTATATGTCGATTATCGCGGCAAATAGTAGCCTATGTGTTATTTTGATGTACAAGCTAAATTATTGTAAAGTTTTATTAAAATCCATTCTATAATTTTTACGTGAAAGAGTAACAAACATCTATTCATACTTACAAACTTTCGCGTTTATAATATTAGTAGGATTATATTGTGTGTGTATGGCAAGTAGCTCCCACACAGATGAATCGATAGTGTTTTAATTATTATTTAGTTTTTATTTGTTTCAAAGGTGAACTAGTCTAAAGTGCTCTTAGTTATGTTTGGTATAAACGATTCAGCCGTTCAAAAGTTTGGTTTGAAATGGAAATAAAAATAAATGCTCATGAAATAAATATCCTCGAATGAGCTACGAAATAAAAGGTGAAGTTTCATCAAAGACTTTGATTTGATTGACCGAAATTAAAAAATAGACACGAACGGGCTACATTACTAAATGAGGTGCTTAACTGTTTTTGGTCGTTTTCTTTATTTTTAATATCTATCTTGCCTTTATGTCAGTGTGATTATATAAATATTATTTTTTAAAAAATGGTTACTAAACTTCTACATTTTAACATTAAATATTCCAAATGTCATTATTTCGCGTAAATTATTTGTAATTAAAAAGCTATTTTTTCAAGTAATAGCCATGATATATAATTAAGAATGGCAAATAAAATGTAATGCACCTTTTTATTTATACGTTTTATTTACTGGTTCGAACTAAAGTAGGTAGTAAATTATTTATATATACAAATAATGCCTATATTAGTAACTAGCGACATCTAGTATTTAGTTCCCAAAAACTCTAAAAAATACCTATTTTCAGATGATCGGTTTCCAAATATACAAAGAGTTCACAATATTTAATGAAAAAAACGACTTACCCATGTTGAATGTTGTTAATAATGTTAATAAAGTAAATAATACTCTATACCCATGTAAAATATTATAGTCTGTAATTACCGTGGCAATCGATTTTATTTAAAACAGTCACGGGTTGAATCAGAAATCTAGATTAATTTGTACTTTCTACCCAAATAAATATAATTGTAGTGTCTGTTCGTAATTTCAAGATAACAGTTTTCTATTTAATGCATCTGAAAATATTGCTACGAAGTAAGTAGTAAGTAACGATCAAGAAAGTTCTCGTCGACCTCTTGAGGCACGGAATAATGAACATTACACCGATACAGATAGCGTCGAATATAGATTGATTGTTGCGCGGTTTCTTCCACCGATTTCAACGGTGGACGCGTCCATGATACGGGGAATGTCCCTGTATGTACGAGACGTAATAGTAATAATTGATATAAATAAGAACTCTCGCGGACCGCAGTTCAGTTCAGCTTAAGGTACATTGCGATATTTATTGGAAGTGATATAAGTGTTTAACCTAGCGACTTCGGCGACTATTAAGGATTGTTATTCTAATTGATATTGTGATTTTAAGGAGTGTTTTAATAAAGTATCTTTTACACGTGAGAACGGATTTTTTTTTCAAACTCAACAAACCCCAACTCGTAATGGTATCTGCGATACTTAAATCAAAAAATCTATTTTGAACTTTTGTATCTGTTTGCCTGTAGGTTTGTGCCGACTAATTTCTAGAACGGCTTTACCGATTTTGAAGGGACTTTCACTTTCGTATAAAAGCTTATGATATACGGAGTAGCTTAGGTAACACCGCGTTGTTTAACTAGCCTGTGAATATTTTTACTTACTACATACAATTTTACACTTATTATAATATTTTTTTAAACCACGTGTTAATTTCTAACTATGCTTTTTCGATATTATATTCTTTAATGGTATACTACTTTACATAAATGTCCCTTTAGAAAGAAGATGTTGGCCTGCTATAACACGCTGGCCAGAGAGGTTGGTATAAGATTTGTATCAGGTTTTTCTTCTCTTCGCAATGCTGTTATCCTGGTAATGTATCCCTCACTCGGCTATTACGACACCCACGGGGTGAATAGGGGTGGTGCCTCTGTATTCTTAGGCTGCCACCACACTGGCATAAATCAGTCATTTTTTTACATAGAACGATAAAGAAAGACACACACAAGAAAAAAATATCTAATCTCAGTCAGCCCAGAATTACGTCATTTTTAAAGAAATTTAATTTTTAGGTTCGGGAGTACTAACATATACTCGGAAATATATACTCGCAAAGCTATAAGCGGGGCCGTTTAACAGTTAGCAGGTATCAAAGGAATAAAAAACCATGCCAACTTACATCATTTTAGAAAGCCTGAATTTAAAATTCCTAAAAACAAAATCCAATATATCAGACATATCTGAAGGACTAAACACCGTCCCAGACTCAATTAAAATTTAAAACTAACGCCTCAGCTATATTTACGGCAGACATACGCGTCATGTATGTTAATTGCTATTTATATTAGTGTAGGCGCTCATACTTCTTAACAATATAGATCAAAAACTAACATGGGTGACTGAGATCTCAGTCTATTAAGGGGCACCGAGATTGCGCAGAGGAGGCGTGGGCAGATTAAAAAATATAGGCAAAAAAATACAAGCTAATCTTACTAAAATAACAATTAATATCGTTTAATTTTTATTATTGTTGGTATTGGATTCATTTTTATCACGTATGCGAAAACTTAAGCAAGACGGGGAATAGATAAAAACACCATTGCTAAAAAACTATAAAACTAAAATAATAAAAAAGAACAAAAAAAGGTCGTTTGCAGTATTTTGATATTTTTTAATTGCCCCGACTATATCGATATATTTAAAAATTGTATTTTTTTGGTGTGGTGGTATACATGGACCCGCGCTCCTCTGTATAAGTATGCTTTTAGTCATAAACCTGTAGATAAGTTGTGTAGATAATTCTGTTTCATCCTCACACACCCCCTTATCTCAAGGAACGATTTCAATTCTTAAAAAATATACATTGCAGGGACCTGAGATCATTGTAGAAGTTAATATTAAAAATGCCAACACATTCCGCTCAATTTGCAGACAAATATTTTACTGTGCAAGCAGTAAGGCTTTGGAACAACTTGCCTGAGACCATTCGACAAGCAAAAACCTTGACTCTATTTAAAAAGCTGGTGAAAGAGTACTACTTGTCACTGAATACTTGATTAAGATATTTATAGATCAATATATTTGTTGTATATTTATACGTATTTGTGTATATTTGCTTAATAATACACGTGTATGGAGAATGAGTGTGTGTATGAGCAGGTATAAACCTCGTCTATTTCGTTACTTTTATTATTATTACTATTTTTATTTCATTTGTTTTTTCTTTTTTTTTCCTTTTTTATATTTTGAATTCTTATTGTAATGATTGTGTTACTTGTGTGTACTACTATAAATTATAAACACCTGATGCCCATTACATAGATGTCTGGAAGAGATTGCCGTGAGCGATAAGACCGCCAGTGGTTGTATTAATCTTATTTGTCACTCATTTTATTTAATATTTTGTAATACGTACGCAATGAAGATAAATAAATAAATAATTGCCTAACTAAGTAGGAAATGTATTTAAATAACGCATTTTTTTAATAACTTGGCGTGACGGATTAATTTTGTATTTTATGCTCATCTAACACAACGCCATCTAACTACGACTTTATCTATGTATACTAATATATAAATCTGACGAGTTTCTTTGTTTGCTTGAACGCGCTAATCTCAGGTACGATTTGAAAAACATTCAGTGTCGGATAGTCTATTTATCAAAGATTTCAAAAACATTTAGTGTTGGATAGTCTATTTATCAAGGAAGGGTATAAGTTACATTTCATTGTACCTCAGCCATGGGTATGGCAGGGAGGACTCCAGAGCTGCCGATGCGTTCCTAGAGCTCCTCCCAACTGCCGAGGTAGGCTTTCGCGGAGCTTAGTGGGTAGACTAGTTCTCCGGGAGTCCCACGCACTCCCTTCGCCTTTCCAAAAACTTATATTTCATCACGCTAAGACCTACAGGAGCGGAGCACCAATGAAGAATGTTTACAAAAACGGGGAAAAAATATTAAGGTACGGACAATAGGAGACGAAAATTAGGTTGCGTGGGTTAGCTAGTAAATTATAGTTACATTAGCTAACAGTACAAATATACAGTCATAATAATGTCTGGTTAACCTTAATAGCAGTTTTGAGGTTTTTTTAATCTAGATGGCGTTGTGTGTTAAATGTGTATAAAAATACTTAATTAATTCGTCGCGCCACGTTACTAAAAATTAGCGTAACAGATGTACATTTCCTACTTGGTTAGCCAATTATCTACACATCTGTAGAAATAATTAAAATTGAAGTGTCTGTTTGTAATTTCAAATTAACAGATTTTCATTAAATGCATAGAAAAGTATTGAATGACCCTCGCACGCAACCTCGTTTGTGTCGGCTATAGCCAGGGGCGTGATGTTATAGCGCGTGAATAAAGTTTACCATGAAACAGTTTGTAGTGAGCCAACCTTAAAATATACACATATACTGTCGTGGACTTTTTTTTTAGAACTTTTAATGGGGTACAATTCTTTCATACATTATTTTTGCGAGACATCAACTGTATGTATATAAGTGTACGTGGGAGTGTGTGTGTGCATGTGCAACTTTAACGGTTTGCGCAGCACACGTAATGAAAGCTCTCAAGAGAATTTATTTTCGCCCGTTTTTGTAACATTTTGCGTTGCTATTCTGCTTTTATCATCATAACGTAATGATATATAAGCCTATAAGCTTCCTCGATAAATGAACTATCAAACGCTGAAAAAGGATTTCATATCGTACCCTTAGTTCCTGAGAACAAACTCTTCAGATTTATAACTTTTTTATTTTTTTACAGTATAGGGGGCAAACGAATAGGCTGATGGTACCTAATAGTAAGGGATTACTGCTGCCCATGGACATCTGCAACACCAGATACATCATAAGTGCGGTGCCGACCTTTAGGGGATGGGGCAGGGGGGAAGGGGAGAGGAGTTGGAATATGGGCCTCCTGTTCCTCATGCGCATGCGCTGTTTCACACCGGTTTTATGTAAGGACGTGGTATCATTCCGGTCGCGCCGGCCCATACATGACGCAGCGTGGCTCTCCAACGGTAGGGTATACATTGAAGAACAGCAAACAATCAATTTCTATAATTTATGTCTGCATGTCTGTTAGATGGCTGTACCGATTTTGACGGAATTATCACTGGCTTTCATTTTAACATACAACAATAACAAACGCGGGTAACTCCGCAGGGCTCTCACTAATTCGTCTCAATCACAGTGTCGTTTAACATTAGTTAAAACATTCATAAAATGCACGTTTAGATAAACTTTACACTGATATAAATTATATATATATTAAGTAAGATAAAAAATACTTTCAACCCAACTACATACCCAAAAGAATCTCAAGTCGAAGTCGTATTAAACGGACGGATCAAAGACCATGTCCGTGAAAGGTGGCTGAGCGAGCTTCGGCGCTCAAGAATCGGCTTGACCTAATCATATGACGGTTTCATTTGTTTTTCGCTGAATGTATGCAATATGTTATATAGTATATTATTTAATACTCATATAGCGTTATATTACTCTTCTCTGAGTTCTCACCTCTTACAGATACACATCCTCTCAAACGCACATGCACACACACTCCCACGTACACTTACACACATACAAACATAGAGAGGTTCACTTATAATTTTTCATTTTGTTCTTTTTATTTTAAATAAATAAAATAAATATAAATAAATACTTACTTACTTTTATAATAAATACTGGTTAAGTTACTGTAGGGAATGGCGCCGTTAACCGAAATTGGCTATCTCATGTTCGATATAACTTCAACTAGATTTTTTTTGTTTTCGTGCAAACAAATACCGATGGTAAGCAACGTTGGCGCGGTCAATACCTGGATGGGTGACCGCTGGTGGCATGATACCATGAGCGTCTCCGTGATTCGGAGGTCACATTGAGCAGTCAGTCCCGGTTGTTATCATAAGATAACAGTCGTGAAGATTTGTTGGAGGCCTTTGGGCGGCTTAAAAACATCCAACGGGAAGATTACGTAGCCACAACGTTGTCTTGCCAGTCCCCAACCCGCACTCGGCAAGCGTAGGGACGTATGCCCTTAACCCACTCCTGAGAGGAGACCCGAGCCCAGCAGTGGATCATCATAGATTGTTGAAGTGATTATTAGTATGACTATTCCATGGGTTGCCTGTAAGCAACAGCTTCCAGCAATAAGACATTTTGCGATCTGTTTTCAATATTTAAGTATCATATGGTGTACAATAAAGTTAATTCTATTTTGGTTTGTTTCACTTCAATGTGTTCTACCCTACCCTGCCCTCCTCTACCCTATTCTACCCTACTCTACCCTAGTCTACCTTAGCCTACCCTACACTACCCTACTCTACCCTATTCTACCATAGTCTATCCTCCTGCACCCTCCTGTACCCTTCTCATCCCTACTGTTTCGTACTGTATCCGACTCTACTCAATTCAGTGTACAGTGGCCTGGATGGTCTTTCCTTGATTTGTAAATACACATAGACGGCGGTTGTCAATTAACACCAGATACCATCACTTTCTATTTATTAGTCATTTGCTATTTGTACAAAACTTATCTCACGAGTCTAATTAATTTCAATGTTAGTTTAGATTGTAAACTATGTTCTCAAACTAACCGGTTCACCTTAATTACGGTGTGATTGACCGGGATAATCTTACTACTTTAAAACGACTGCACAGAAGATGAGGGGAGTGACGGGAGGGGCAATTTCACGTCATATCAGCCGCCCTTTAATATTTTACTGCTGGATAAAAGTATCGTGTTAGAAAAGAGAGTTTGATTTAAGATTTATTTCAGGTCTTTCTTCTCTCTTCAGTCTTGTTGCCAGCGTAGTTTTCTAACTTAGGCGACTTTTACATCATCCACGAGATGAACAATAAATCTATATAGTCCCATACTAAGCAGAGCTTGTCTTATGGGTACAAGAAAACTGATATAAGTACATTTTTTTTGTAAATACATATATATTATATATAGATAACATTCAAACTCCGAAACAAATGTTTGTAGATCATACAAGCATTTAGTCCGACCCGGGAATCGAACCCAAAACCTCAAGCTCAGCAGTTGGATACGCTACCGCTGTGCCTCTGAGGCAGTTTAGCGAGAATGGTGATGGTGACACTCTTTCACCACGCGGGTAACACAACCACGGACAGTTCAAATATTATATTCCCAACATCCGAAAAAGGGGTACAAAGCCATTGCTTCTCGTATTTGTATATAGATTGCTATGGTTTAGTTTTCACGGGCTGTTTCCACATAACCTCTAAATTGTGACACTGTACTTAGGTTTTGCCATCTCCTTACTCCAACCATTCTAGATCATTCTAGCAGCTCAGCAGCCCTTTCAGGTCGCTACATGTTTCCTAAGTGATGTTAATTTGAGATTGTCTGCCTGTTTATCTGCCAGACTTCTACATTCTTCGAGAACGTGTTGCGATGTTTGTTCTGCCTCCATGCATCTCTGCACAGAAGGTTGTCTATTGAACCTATAATGTATTGATGTATAATTTATATATAGGTATACATGTTTATACCAAGCAGGATGTAAAGCACGCTGCATTCTCTACCGGTTGACCTTGGAGAAATGTTACAAGGTAAATATAACTAACGCTTGTCATCATAAATATATTATTTCGTTAACAAAACAAAACGTGAATACATTATAAATACGAATATTGCTTCTATTACACTATTTTGATTAAATAAATCTAAACATCTATACATAACAATAAAATTGGAATGTCTGTTTGTAATATTAAAACAACCACTTTTTAATAAATGCATGTATACACGGTACATTTACCAATCTAACACACTTTTTTGATTTTCGTCTGTCTGTCTGTTTAAGTAATTATATATGCAAACTAACTGTGCCCTGCGGTGTTATGTTACTTTTGTTGTTGTAACCGCGGGCAGCGAGGCGAAGTTAGTCTACAATAAGTAGCCTAAGTTGCTCCTTATATCGTCGGCTTTCTGCCAGTGAAAATCCCGTCGAAATCGGTCCAGCCGTTTCAGAAATTACCCGGAACAAACAGACATTTAGTAAAAGACCGTTATTTTAATATTATAAAACTGACACTCCAATTTAATTTGGTTGTATAGATTTTCTAATATATTACTTTTGATAGCATAAATCTACATATATCATTATAATATACAGTAAGGTAGGAGAGCCACGCTGATTTCAGCACGAAAACGGTCGAAAACAAGGTGGTACTACCATCGTACAGAAGACTACCAACAACCCAAACCACTTTAAAATTACAGTCGTGCTGTCGTGTATCGTTAGTGAGTGCGAGAACGGAGGCCCAATTTCAATAGGCCAATGGAAAACAAGTATTAGAAAAAAACAAGCAAACGAAGTCGCGAGCAAAAGTTAACAATATAAAAAGTAACTGCACGCGTTCTAACTGAAGTTGTAGCGTTATAACCACTCAACTTTACGTGTACCATTGTTCAATTGAATATAATGCTTACGTTTAAGTATTAAAGTTGTAAATCGTTTGTTAATAATTAGCGGCTTTATATCGGGCAACATGTTAAGGACTCAATTCATTCGAATATAACTTTTATATTTTAGTTGTCAGGGTCGTAAATTACTTGTCAATTAATTCGTTGTTTCTGTGCAAAGCGTTGCTTAACAAGGTTTAACTCTTGTGTAACATAGGTTCAGTTTTAAATAGGCATTGTTTGGAATATGTTGTCTTTGTTTTTACTCTTAAGTATCGCGGGAGTGGTAAGTACCTAATTCGTCCTGTTACGCTTTCACGGTTAAACCGCTGCATCGGTTTAACCGGTTAATATACGCGGGAAGAGCCGAGGGCAAAAGCGGATTTTTTTATTCATTAAATTGATTTTATTCTAGTGACTGACTGCTAAACTAGAGATGGTGGATTCAAATCCCACACAAATATTTGTGTTATACCCACGTTCCTTTGTTTTGTGTCTAAGTGTAATTTTTCTATAAGTACTAATGAATAAAATTTGAGTGTCTGTTTGTAATATGAAAATAACCGCCGCGGCGTTGCCCGCGGTTTTAACAATTATCATGGGTAATACCGCGGGGCCTCGCTAGTCTATAATATGTACGTATTTAGCAATATATAAGTATGTTTATCAGCTGTCTGGTTACCACATTACCGGCTCGCTTAGTTCAGAATCAGATAACGGGGTCAGAAAAATCGATTGCGTCTATTTAGAAGAGATATAATATCAAATGGTTGGAACCGTCTACTGTAGGACAGCTGAGACTGACCAATTTAGTGAAAACACCATATATTTCTTACATTCCGAAAGAGACGAAAATCTGAAAGGAGTTTTCCACTCTGTCACAAAAAAGATTTCCTGCACTCATTATTTTGTAATTTTTTAGTGTAGCATATTTATTGATATAAGGATCTTACAAATAGTCAATCAACAACCCATAATGTCCCGCTGCTGGGCTCGGGTCTCCTCTCAGGAGAGGGTTAAGGCCATACGTCCCCACGCTGGCCGAGTGCGTGTTGGGGAATAGCAAGAATACGTTGTGGCTACGTAATCATGCCGTTGGATGTTTTTAAGCCGCCCGAAGGCCTCCAACTAAGCTTCACGACTGTTATTCTATGATAACAACCGGGACCGACTGCTTAACGTGACCTCCGAATCACGGAGACGCTCATGATAACATGCCACCAGCGGTCACACATCCAGGTATACACCGCGCCGTCGTTGTTAACCCTCGGTGATTGTTTCTAATCACCGAGTGCAACTGGGCTATGTGTTTATGTGTATTACAAATAGTAATACATATAAACACAGGACACACAGGAACATGAATATAAAGAAGTCATGTGTTTAATCAACTAGATAGTTGACACCTTAGTCGAATAAGTTACTTTTTGTCATCTGTCAAAACGATAACTTGGAATGAAATACTAGCTGACCCGGTGACCTCCCTACCGACATATTCATTTTCGAAAAAAAGGTCTAAATTACCGATAAACTTATTTTAGTAAGCCCGTGTTAACTTCCCGCAGGGCCGCAGTGTATACGAATTAGCGGACTTTTTTATTTTTTCCATACAAACCTTGTCCTGACAGTAACAAACACATAAAAAAAAGTTATCTAATTTGGTGCGGTCGATCGAATAATTTCGAATTGAATCGAATTTTCTTCTATACGATCAAAGAATCGATCGTATAGAAGAAAATTAAAGGACACCCTTAATTTGTTTTTGTATTGACTAATTTTTAACGGTGAGTTAAAAATTCTTTATTTTGATACGAGACTCTAACGTATTTTTAAACATTTTTTTTTGAAATTACTTTTATGTCTCTAAAAATCCTTTATAATGATGTACCCAGTGTTACTCTCACGAATAAGACGAATCTATTGACACCACTCTTTTAAAAATACGACAAGCCGTTTAGGCTCTAGGGCGTGCTAAAGGAATATACATACATACATACATACACTCGAAAAACATAACCCTTCTTCTTTCGCAGTCGGGCAAAGAGCAGTATGAAGTTTGCCGGGTCAGCTAGTTTTTAATAATAAAGTATTTTTTCATGTATTTTCAGCTGTGCACAGAAGAAGATGGAGGCAAAGCATTCAGGATACCCCTTAACGATGGCAATGCCATTCCAGCTTTAGGACTTGGAACCTTCCTGGGTTTTGATGAGGTATGTATTAGTTTGACCGATCACGTAGTGGGTTTGAGCTGTTCTGTCACCGGTGAGGCTTTGACTTTAAAAGAGACGGTGATATCTGCATTTGTTTAGGCCTTTCTTCTCAGGGCTAGACCAAATAGACCCATAAGAGCAAGCCTGAGGGATACAGGTGAGGCCACCTATCACTCTAGCAGAAGCAGGCCGGGGTGACGGCGCAAGCCCTATAAAGTGCTCGCCCCCTTTTCTGTACAAAATAGGGACGCGAGGGTTCCTACACAAGAGGGGACCACCTACAAACAGTGAGTGGCCCGAGGCACGTCGGGGTTCCAGGGATTTCCTTTTGAGGGTGCGCCTGGTTCCCCGGCTTCTAGTATCCGAGACAGTGTGCGGCTTTAGGCGGTTCGAATCCGACATAACCACCAGTCGATGGTATCCGGGGAGATTTCGGCACATGAAAAAAGGGTAGGACCGCCCCGGTCGAGCTGGCACGTTCGGGTTGAAATAAGCGTGGCTATACTAACTTATCATACAGCCGTTTCCGAGATTTAGATATAAATATACAAGAATTGCTCGTTTACAGTTTTAAACTACTTATCACGTCAGTTTTGTACGTCATATCTCATCATAAAAACACAATATGCTATAGCGAAGGGTAGCATGGTACCTAAAGCTAGTTTAAGACAAATGATAAAGTAAATGATTGTTTTGGGAACATTATTTTTTTCCTAGAAGATAAAGTGACCTATATCCTTTTGCTTGCTCTATACTCTTCTATTACTCCTGATAAGATTCAACCATTCAGGCGTTAAAGGGGTCACTCTAAGCAAACCAGGCGGTCATATAATGTAAGTAAAGTGATAAGAAATCTATTTCTACATAAAAAAATTAAGCAATCATTAGTATATGGTTTTATTTTAACTAGCTTTTGCCGGCTGAATGTCAGTTACCGCAATAAAGACTTCGTATGAATCAAAGTAACTCCATGCAAAAAGTGAATAAAAATCGGTGCAGCGATTTAGCTGCTAAAGCAAACACACAGACAGATTTACTTTCAGATTTATAACAATTAGTATTGATGATGTAACAGGATCTTTTTTCTTTTCAAAAGGCCAATCCTGTATTAATAAATATACAAATTTTACAAATATACATGAAACAAACACAAATGTGAATCACACAATGTGTTGTCCAATTTTGGATTTGAACCCACAACCCTTGGCGCTGTGGCGACGCCTTAAACCGTTTTTTTTAACCTGTGGAAACCCCCTCGGGCCTTCACCCCACCGGGATTTGCGGCGGGGCGGTGTGTCGGAATCGAACCGACTAAAACCACACGGTGTGCCACTCTGCGCCTGAGACGGGAGAGATCCGGGAACCGCTTTCTTACGCCATCCGGGACGCCTTATACCGCTAGGCCAACCGTGCAGTCAAAAAACTCTTGTGCTACGAAGGGTCGGCAATTTTAAGAGCACCTATACATGTTACAAATTTAATCAAAATATTTTCTTTTCTGTTGCAGAAGGGTCTAAAACCGGTATTAGAACATTCGGTAGACTACCCCGTGACATGGGCCCTGGAAGCTGGTTACAGGTGCGTGATTGACACATTTACTTAGCGGCCTCGTTGGTTTAGTGGTTGACGTATGCGACTGTCAATCTCAGATTCGAATCCCAGTTCGGGCCAAAAAGTGTAACATATTGAGCGGGTAGTGTCAAGCGCCCTGCTCTGAGGAGGACCTGAACCATGTTTCTTTTCTTTGAATAGGGGGCAAACGAGCAGACGTGTCGCCTGATGGTAAACGATTACCGCCGCCCATGGATACTCGCAACAACATAGGCGTCACAAGTGCGTTGCCACCCTTTGGGGGTGGGGAGAGGGATAGGGGAAGGGATTGGGCTATGTACATCCACTATCCTCACTCACTCGGTGAAACACAGCGCAAGCGTTACACCGGTTTTCCTAATCACGGTATGTTATTTCAGTCCCCCCCCCCACCCATTTTAATAAGAACTAGAATTTTGCTGCTTCGGTCGCGCAGAAGTCGACATTTTTATCCCTTATTTTACCCCCTGGCATTTCTGAAATTGCTTTCTTAGTGCTCACTTACGTTATATAAAGAACCTTCATGCAAAATTTCAGGACTCTAGGTTCAGTGGTTTGGGCTGAGCGTTGATTTTTGGGTATCTTAATCAGTCTATCACCTTCCTCTTTTATATACATTATATAGATAAACGAAAATTAATAAAAACAATTGTTTATGTGCCTACAGGATGATAGACACCGCAGCTGCTTATCGGAATGAAGACCAAGTTGGACTTGGAGTTAGGGCATCTTCAGTTCCCAGGGAAAAAGTTTTTATAGTCACCAAGGTATTTTTCATTAAATTCCCTTAAATACTCTTATTTTCATCGTCATCATCATCATCAATCCACTACTGGACATAGGCCTCTCCTAAGAAAGGAGGTTTTGGCTTACCACGGCGGCCAGACATGTTCATATAGAGTTGGTTTCAAGTGTTCCGTCTCTTCGCAGTGCTATTGTCCTGGTAGTTTGCTCCCTGCCCACGGGTTGAATAGGGGTGGAGACTCTCTGTGTTCTTAATCCATCACCACAATAACTTAGATGTTATGTACCATTATGCCATGACAGTAAAAGTAAGTGGAGAAGTAAATAAATCGTAATTCTCTTTCAATCTTTTAACAGGTACCGTCAAATGAACAGAGAGAGGTGGTGGCATCACTGAGGAGATCTCTGCAACGCCTGAACATGTCATATGTAGATCTCTACTTGATTCACAATCCTGTCACTCATAAGGTAAGAAAAGACTGTCAACTAATAATAATAGTTAACGACTTTAAATGGCGTAGTAATTAATCCATTCAATTCGCAGTTTCTACTGGGCCGGTGTTCTGGGTTCGATCGAGACGACACTTAGTGTGATTGTTTTTATGGGTTTTCTTTGTGTCTAGCAGTATACCACCAAACTATTACCCTTCAAACCAGAGAAATATTTAGCAATTCTAAAGTTGTTTTTCATCGAATGGCTGCCTTAGTGCGATGGTAACGTAAGCGACTGGTGTGCTGAACTAAATGTTTGTATGATCTGCAAATATTTGTTTCGGAGTTTAGATGTTTTCTATGTTTAATGTGAATGTATTTACAAAATATAAATACATGTCTAGTACCCATACTAGGGACTAGATGGCGTTGTGTGTTTGATGTCTGAAAACATTTATTAATTTAATTTATTTCAATGAATGCCCTGCAGGTCTAACATTTTCCTTAGATCCTCCCTCCCATAATCTTGGAGAGAAAAAAATCACTTGAAGAAAGGCTGTTGCCATTGCCAACTCAAAAGTTAGATGAAAAGTTTGGGTTTTGTTACTACCTTTCACCAAGTGAAACCCAGCTTAACATTGATTTTATGTGACTCAGGTCGAGCTTGATCATTTGAGTCTAAGTATCGCTCCCTAGCCCCATGATGCTACTCGGAATAGAACAACAACCGAGGGTAATACCACTGAAAAAAGTTATACCTTATGTCATCAGCTATCTGCCAGTGAAAGTCCCATCAAAATCCAGCCATTCCAAATTAGCCGGTAACAGTCAAAAAATTTTTAAATTTATGTTATATATTTGTATATTGTTAATTAATGTATATAAATTGAAGCTAGACTAATACTTATGATATTAATAATGTTGATTTCAGCCTGATTTTAGCGGATTCGACAATATTGACTACTTAGAAACCTGGAAGGCGATGGAGGAGACCAAAAAACTGGGCCTGACTAAGTCCATTGGGATTTCGAACTTCAATATCAGTCAAATTCAGAGGCTTCTGGAGAACTGTGAGATAAAACCTGCTGTTTTGCAAGTCGAGGTACGGAAAAACTGCTACGAGGTAGACCTACGGAAGTGAGGGTCTTACCCATTTCTTTCTATAGTGGCTAGCACGATTGATATGTTAAATTTTATCATAATTGATAAATATAATACTTTTCAGTTATTCACCGGTTTTTTTAGTTATGAAGTAGGTAGTGTTCTAACAGAGCAACACAGTTGGGAGTAACCATACGCAGGCGTTACCCTCTATCAAAATATAAGCGCAAATAGGCCTACGCGTTACACCGTTGTTACGACACTAAATGTATTTATGTGTGCGTGAAATTTGTGTGTCTCTTTATTTGTCAGCTAGTGTTGCTAGTGGCTTCCTTTTTAGTCTATAGCTAGACTCTGATGACTCTAGAACTGCAACAGCTACTTTTATGTATGTAAGCAGCACAAATGTGTGCGTAAAATTTGTAAATGTTTTTTAATTGTTGTGTGAGTTTAGTTACAGGCGACTGTTTTGTAAGTCTTGAATATGTGTGTGTGTGTGTGTGTAAAGATTTCGACCGCAACAAATGACAGATTGTTTTTTTAATGCAAAAAGACGCTATCTAGCTACGGAAGGGGCATGTTGCTCTATGTGTACTAAACGCCAAAAGATAATTAGTAAAGTCAATACAAAATATTATTGGGGTTTTCTAAGAAATTATTTTATTAATTAGTCTGGTTACCATGTTGCAGGTTTCGCATAGTAGTGATTTTATATGTTTCAATTATAATATTTATCTGTGGCGAAGTGGTAGACTATGCGACTGCTATGCTTGAGATCTCGGGTTCGATTTCTGGGTCGGACCAAATGTTTGTATGATCTGCAGCCATTTGTTTCAGAGTTTGGGTGTTTTCTATGTATAGTATGTATGTATTTATATCAGTTGTCTAGTACCCATATCACAAGCTTTATTTAGCTTGGGAGTAGATGGCGCTGTGGGTTAGATTTCTGAAATATTTATTTATTTTCAGGTAAACTTAAACTTAGCTCAAGAGGATCTCATAAAATACTGTAAATCCCATAATATTGTGGTGATGGCGTACACACCGTTTGGGTCGTTATTCGATAAAAATGCTGACCCCATAGCCACCAGGGCTGATGACCCAATACTACAGGAATTGGCCACCAAGTACAAGAAAACAGTTTCTCAAATTGCTTTAAGATACCTTGTAAGTATATTTAACGACTTTACACTAATAAAACTACCCACTAACCCGTGTGACCAGCGTGGTACACAAAAAATGTTTTATATATAAATTTACAGCCATAATTTTTTTTTAAGTTTTTATGCTATCCAATAGTACTGATCACCATACTCATTGCGAATGCAGACAATGCAACAATGCAGCATGGTGACCCACATCACGGCAGCCTATTGAGATCATCAATCAACCATCAACAACCCATAATGTAGGGTAGTGTAGGTAAGAGAAGGATATACTAGAGTAGAGTAGCATAGGCTAAGGTAGAGTAGATAGAATATGCTGGCTTCGCCACCGTGGAGGCGCTCCAGCCCGTCATCCTCGAGTGGGCAGGGCGGCAGCACGGGACCCTTTCCTTCCGACTGACGCAGGTGCTTTCCGGGCACGGTTGCTTCGGGAAGTACCTGCACTCGGTCGCGCGGAGGGAATTGAGTCCCGCCTGCCACCACTGCGACTGCAGTGAGGACTCGGCCCAGCACACGCTGGCCGCGTGCCCCGCTTGGGCGCCGCAGCGTCGGGCCCTCACTGCAGTCATCGAAGAGGATCTCTCGCTGCCGGCCGTCGT